>JAAEAF010014388.1:0-186819 GCA_011037195.1 Triatoma infestans | reverse complement strand
GTAATTTTTTTTGTATAAACCGCACTAATTTAATATTTTGTTTAGAATTGTTTTTCAGTTTTTTCCGATTTTCTTGAAAACAGCTCCAATGTAAACTTCGTATACATAATTGAGTATCTCTTTTATCTGAAATATTTTCCAAGAAAACTGATTTTTTTCTGTTTGTGGTTTTGAGAGCGCAGCAATTTAAGCTTTATGTACCAAGCTTTCCTCTAAAGAAGTGGTTTTCAAACTTATAGATATGTCGTGGCTTCATTGAGAACGACTCCATCTCAAGGCTCCACTTGCATATTGCATGCATTTTTTTCAACGTTACATTATTTTCGTTACAATTATTTATACGAAATTCAAACAAGGCTAACTTTTAATACTGTTTGATTACGGAATAAAAAAAAATCGGTGAGAACACCAAACTCAATTGAAACCGATAAATTTTATAGTTAGTAAGTATATCAAATTTAATGAAATAATATTTAATCATCAACATGGAAGCTCAACTTTATTCAATCTTTTTTTTTTTTCACCTTTTTCAAGGTTTACTTGAAAATTACTCAGTTTTTCAGCTTTCTTCAAACTTACTATTTTAGTGTTAATGTAAACAATGTATGTTTCCAACACATTTATTGTATTTTCTGGGAATATTATGCTTGAAATGGAAAGACTTCATAGTAAAACTTATTAGGACTGGATTGCCAACATTCTGTACTCTTTAATATTTCTACCATTGTGAAATCCTCTTCTAATACAATATAAAATTAAATAGAATACTTATAGTAAAAGTGAACAGAGAACTAGTTAAGCGCATATCTAAATATACAGAAGTACGCCACACAATAGTTATGTCGGTCGTTCGCAATGTCGGTCGTTTCAAACCATTTACATCTCGATCCGCGCTGATTCTTTTTACCCACCTCTTTTAGCTTTTACTTTTTATCCACTCTTAGTGTTGTTATTAACTCCTTCTTCATCTTTCTTTATTATATCCGTTTTTTTTTTTTTTAAATAGATATTTCTTTAGTTGGAATTATACGTGAAATGGGTTTTTTCATTTTACTTTCTCTTTACAGTCGTAAAAAAGCAGTATAACACTTACGATCGTGTCAAACTTAAAGGAAATTAGTTTTTATCGAAAATATATGTTACTAATAATTAATAATTGGCAGAAGCATTCTTAAATCAGAGCGATTAAATATTTAAAATACACGAGACAATTCAAACGGTAATTATAATTGACAAATTTTATAGTTAGTAAAACGCGAAATTCGTTGATTTTTTTTATGGAAGAAAATTACGCGAAAACTGAAAGAACTGTTTAGTAGAAAACGCACTCTTTGGTTTTGCTAATTTTCTTGAAACGAATTTTCTTGGAGTTGGGCAAATTTATTTTATTTGTAATTAATTTTGTTTAGATGGTAGAATTGTATTGATCACCTAAGTTAGCAGTATTTTAAAGGAAAACATAACCCCACCACTCGAGGATGTGTTCCACGGCCGGGATTGAACTCATTCTCAATCTCACACCGCTCCTCCTATTGGTGGAAAGGTTGGCAAAGGGAGCCCTCCTCAGAATCTCTTGGGAGGGCGTGGGGGGATATGGGCTAAGCTCTAGGGCGCGGATGTTTCCTTCTGCCGGCTCCCTCCTCTGGAACCTTCCTAGAGATAGTATGACTAAGAAATATAGCTTTGTTAGGAATTTTTCTACGAAGCTAAGTACGAAAAGGGAGTGGAGCGAAAGACCCGGCCTGGCTAGTATTAGCAAGCATGCCACTAAGTGGTATACAGATGAGTCTAAGACCCTCGAAGGAACCGGGGCAGGGGTGTTTGGGCCTAGAACCAAACACTCGGAACCCATGGGTAGGTTTCCTAGCATCTTCCAGGCGGAAATTCACGCTATTGGAAGGTGCGTTCAGATGAACCTTGACAGAGGATATCGAAATCAGGAGATTAGTTATCCTATCCGATAGTCAGGCGGCCATTAAAGCACTCAGTTCTCATGTTATCAGTTCTAAATGGTATGGGAATGCCTAGGTAAGCTAAATGACCTAGGCAGAAGAAATAAAGTTACCCTATATTGGGTGCCGGGACATGTCGGCGTGGAAGATAATGAGGTAGCCGACACCCTGGCAAAAGAAGGCGCTGTATCTCCTCTCATTGGGCCGCAGTCCTTTTGTGGAGTCAGTGACCAACTACTCTTAGAAGAAATCAAGAAGGAGGAGGCAGCGAAAAGAGCTCGTCTTTGGTACACCATCCCGGGACTGAGACAGGCCAAGGTCTGTCTGGATTGTTATAACCAGGAAAGCTCGAAAGCCTGCATCAGTCTGAGTAAGAATAGGATCCGTATTCATACGGGATTCCTTACGGGGCATTGCAGACTCAGCGGACACCTGAGGAAGCTTGGCCTAGAAGATGCAGATTCTGTGGGGAGATGGAGGAAACTCTGACTGTGATGCCGTCATTCAAAGAAGTTTTAGTCGTCTGGGCCGTTACCAGATATTGGGGAGGAGGAAATACCTACCCTAGGACCTTCCAGGATTTTGGGATTCCTTAGGGAGCTCAACCTGGAAGGGGGGGTGATGTAGATGAGCTGCTCATCTTCGGCACCAGAGGGGGTACAATAGATCAAACAATGGTCGCAGTACAGAACCTTAAAAAAAAACACCACTCATCCAAAAGCCTCTTTAAATGACTTTACCCGGAGAAATGCTTCAAATAAAAGTTGTAGCTCTTTATATGTGTAGATTCACATACTTAATTTAAAGAAAATCGTTGTAAACGTTTTAGAGAGTAAATAGCAGAAAACTGAAAAATACTTTTCAGTAAAAACGCACTTTCGATCCGCCGATATTATTCAAACTCGGGAATTTCAACAATTATATTTAATTCTAATTAATATTATTTAGATGATAGTTTATTGTGTAATAAACTGAAATACCACTTTAGAGGATACCTAACCCCACCCCAAGTGCTCTTAAATGAATTTACCCGGAGAAATATTTGAAATAAAAATAAATTGTAACACTTAGTATGTGTAATTGATATTTCAAGTTTAAAGAAAATCGTTGGAGCCAGTTTTGAGAAAATCGCAAAAAAGTGAAAAAAAAGAAAACATGTTTTCCTCACTTCCGGTACTTCCGGTTGAGGAATTTTGACAGATAACTTACTGTCGTATCCTATAGTGATTACCTAAACAGAATATAATGTTCGAACTTCCTGCGATTTTTCATTTTTGATCGATGCTGTTCACTCTCACTCTCTCTCTCTCACACACACACACACACACAGAAATTTCTAAAAACCTCATTTTTTTGACTCAGGGAACCTCAAAACGTATTATGAAAGGCCAAGGCATTCCAGACGGCGATTTAAATAGGGGGCATGTGGTAAGCACGCCGCAGTTCCCACGCCGTTTAGTTCCGGCCTTTGCTACCCAGGGCGCTACTAACTGTAGCTTCCCACTTATTATCACGATGCTCGGTAAACACCGGCTTTGCCTTCACGGGAATCGAACCCTGAATTCTCGCACGAAAGGCGAGTGTGCTAGCCACTAGACCAACGCGTGAGGACACAATTATATATAAAATGGCAATTTTTTTTTTTTTTAATCAAATTTTACATATTTGTCCTAACGTAAATAAAGAGGTAGTGGTGAATGATAAGTAGTAACTAACTACCTATTAAACTGGGCAGTTAGAGAAGTGATTATATTGTGGCCCAACAGAGCGTAACCAAAAACCATTGATCCAACTGCAAATCCCACAAATTTCGCACAACTATCCAATTTTTTTGGAAACATATTTACAAAAAACAAGTGATACGATTATATCTGTGCATTAAGCATACCAAGTTTAAAGGAAATCGTTAGACCGTTTTCGCGAAAATAACGAATTATTGAAAAAAATCATCAATCACGCACTTCCGGTTTGTGGATTTTCTAACGGATTACCAAGTTTAAGCTTCCTGTAATTTTTCTTTTTTGAGATATTTTGTTCACACACGCACATATTATTATTATTATTCGAGGAAGGGGAGGGCAAAACCCTACGCTATCCAAAGTCTCCCAGGGCCCATATAGCTACTCCTAAAGAATAACGACTACTGGGTCTGGAACAAAAGTCCAGGCCCAAGGTTTTACCCATCTAAGTTTCACCACAGACCGAACAAATCGGACCAAAACCTTAAAAGGACAATATCCTCTACCGATATCATATTCCGGCCGAAGGTCATAAACCATGGTCATAAATCATGGAAGGTCATTAGATGCATGGGTGTTTCCTCCTCCGTCTCACAAACTCTACAAAACGGGCAGGCATGAGTCCCATTGTATAGAGATATCTCCTTAAGCCACAATGCCCAGTGAGGAAGCCAACCAGATGCTTGAGAGAGGTCCGTGAAAGACATCGGATCCCGCTACTCAAAGCTCTGTCCGGACCCCCAATGAGCATCTTAGGCTGCCGAAAACCCAGTATACTCATCTATAAGGATGAGTGCTGCGAGGTCATCCACGTCTGGAAGCCTGACATACATGTGCCAGAAGACATACCAACAGCAGGCTCGGGACCAATGAAAGGGAGAGAGGCGCCTAATTTGGCAAACCTATCCACCTCCTCATTCCCAAAGATTCCCATAGGATCTGGAGCCCAGACCAGAAGCACATCCTTCAATGAAGAAAGATCTTCCAGTCTTTTAGAAGATTCCAACACCAATCTGGAAGGGAAGACACATGAACTAAGCGCCTTCAGCGCAACTTGGCTGTCCGAGCAGATACAAACAAACACCTTTTAAGTTAGTTTACGTACCCTCTCATCCGAGATACAACAAAGAATAGCATAAATCTCAGTCTGGAAGACTGTGTTCCTCAGCAAGAGATACTGCCAAATGATCTGCGGTCTCAAAATAGACCGCAGCTCTACGCCTACCATCCATTCTGGAACCGCCCGTGTAACACCGGTGGTAATTATCAGGTATCACACCAGACCACTTCCTCATTCCCAAAAATTCTCAAGTGACCTGGTACCCAGACTAGAAGCACATCCTTCAGAGAAGAAAGCTCTTTCAGACTTTTAAAACATTCTATCACCAACCTGGAAGTGAAGACACATGAACTAAGCGCCTTCAACGCAGCCTGGCTGTCCGAGCAGATACAAACACCTTTTAAATTAGTGTTACCCACCCTCTCATCCAAAATATAATAAAAAATTGCATAAACCTCAGCCTGGAAAAAACGTTGGCCCACTCACCAAGAGGCACCATCAAATGGTCTCCCGTCTCGAAATAGACGGCAGCCCCAGATCTACTATCCATCCTGGAACCGTCCGTGTAGCATCGGAGATAATTCTCAGGAATCACCCCAGACGGACCCATTGTTATCACACACATGTACGAACTATTCATTAAAAGCACATTTTTCGTACTCGAAAACTTTGAAAATTTGACACGCAATACTTTCTCTTACTCTCCTAGTAAGAGAAAGTAAGAGAAAACTATGTTCGTTTTCGAATTAAAGTAAACATTTTCTTAATTTTTATAGAAGGTGTTAATCTTTCAGACGACTCTACAAACATTTTCCTGTACGTTAAAAATCTGTTAACGGTACAGTCTCATTAAAATATTTCTACCAACATTAAACAAGGTTCTTAAAAAAAAATAAATAAACAAAATTGGATAGTTTGTAGGAAATGTGCCTTCAATTTAAATCTAATTCAATAATACCGCAAAATTTACATTATAATACATTTTTTTTATTATTATTATTTGAACGCTTAAAGTAATAAAATTTTATTATGTCTCATGAATTCTTCTTGCTATTTTATATTCTTCCTGTGGAGAGTCCCCGATGTGAAACACAGAAAAAAAAAAAATTCAGCTTATAATAAACCCTCTAGAATGATGAATCTAACTTTGATGAGTATTTTTAATTGATCTTACTACTATAAGAAGGAAAAATAATTGCATTCGTATGTGATTTTCGAAATTCGAGTTCCCACAGGAAATATATGTTTCGCGAGAGAGACTCTTAAGGTGGCTACAGACTATGCATGTATTCGCGCGATTCGTGATGCGCGATACTTGAATCGCGGGCAATTCACGAATAGTGTGGATTTGTTGTTAAAAATCGATTCTTAAAAAACATGATTCCTGTGTGTACAGTAAACCGTGCTCTTAAAAGTGGTAAATTGATGAATATCAAAGGCTGTACATTAACACGAACAGCTGATTCGCCGAAGTTCGGGCTGTATTCATAGTTAATTCGTCCATTCGTTGTGCGCGTTAGTTTGTTCGAGGGGGGGGGGGCGTATGTTTACATTTAATTCCGCGTTCTTGTTTTTACTGTCTTAAATATTCTTGTCCTTTTTTACTATCTTACGTTCTTTTTCTTAATTTTACGTCCTGTCTCTATTTTTGAATAGTGATACATTCCACCATCTGCGTTTTTGCCGTTTGTTTAAAAACTTCTTCTTTTGTGCCATGATTATAAAAACAGCACTAGCTATTGCTAGATCATCGTCACTCTCCATATTTTCAGAGCAATAATATGTACATACAATTTAAAAATAAATATACATGTACCTAGTGAACTAATTAATATATAGGCTTTCTTGTGGTGGTTGGTTCCGTAGAGCTGGAAAGCATCAGAGACATTTTCCGTGGTAGCCTGCTTCATTTTGTGGTCATCGACCGGTTTTGGGCGTTCGCCCATCTTCAGGATGCGTTTTTCAGACAGTGTGACAGCACAGACTTGCACAGAGCAAACTTAGTTTACACACTGCCAAATGATCTGCGGTCTCAAAATAGACCGCAGCTCTAGACCTACCATCCATTCTGGAACCGTCCATGTTACACCGGAGGTAATTATCAGGTATCACACCAGACCACTACCTCATTCCCAAAAATTCCCAAGTGACCTAGTACTCAGAACTAGAAGCACATCCTTCAGAGAAGAAAGATCTTCCAGTTTTTTAGAACATTCCAACACCAATCTGGAAGTGAAGACACATGAGTTAAGCGCCTTTAACGCAGACCGGCTGTCCAAGCAGATATAAACACCTTTTAAATTAGTGTTACGCACCCCCTCTCATCCAAAATACAACAAAAAAATTGCATAAACCTCAGCCTGGAATCAGGCATCGCGCATCACGAATCGCGAATACATGCACAGTCGATATGCACGAAATGTGTAAACTAAGTTTGCTCTGTGCAAGTCTGTGTTGTCACACTGTCTGAAAAACGCATCCTGAAGATGAACGCCCGAAACCGGTCGATGACCACAAAATGAAGCAGGCTACCACGGAAAATGTCTCTGATATAGGCTTTGCTCGTGATCACAAATTTATGCGAACTAATTTGAAACTGAGAACGAACATGGATAAATCACGTATCACGCATACGAATCTTGAATAAACGCATAGTCTGTATGCTCTGTTGGCGAATTACTACGAACTGGAAGAATCAAGCAGATCGCGCATCACGAATCGTGAATATATGTATAGTCTGTAGCCATCTTTATGCACGAAGAAGAATTGATATTTATATAAAAATGGCGTAGGTATATTTGCGGTGCATTTATTTGTGAAGGCATAATTCATAAATAGTTCTAACAATATTCTTTAAAATTTTGTATGCATAAAATTACCGATAATTCTACTTTAATTTTAATTAAAAAATTTGGGTTCAAGAAGTAGTTAGGTTTAGTTACAAAGTGCCATTTGTTTAGGACAAAAAATTTAATTATTCCGCTATAATCTGCGATATAGTTAATTGTATCCCCCCACCACCTGACTATACTTATTGAGGAAAATGAATAAAATTGCAAATTTAATGGAAATTGTTAATAAGTGAAATTCGTCTGAGTATTTCGTACCAGATATGTTTTTTTTTTTTCCACAGTCAGGGAACCTCAAAATGCACGTATTTCCGGTGAAAACACAATTTCGATAATATTGGACATACCTCGCACTACTTCCTCTTTATCATTAGTAAGAGAAAGTAAAAAAAAAAAATGGGGAAACTTTTATTTAAACCATAATATAATGTAATTTAATAACTTGTGGTAATGGGAAAGTTCAATATGTAATATAATATTAAGAAAAAGTGAATAAATAAAAAATAGCATTTCTTTGAATAATTTTAATTCAATTAATAATCATATTGGAATGTCATTTCTCTCTAATTGATTGCTTGTCAACTAAAATAAATGTCACTTTTATTTTTATAGAATTGAGTAGAAAAAAAAAAAAAATGAATATAGAAGATTAACTATATACTACCCACCTACTCGTCAAACTCATCCATGTTCTCACTTGTATTCTAATCTGGTTTGTAACACCCACTCAAATTTTCTCATACTGCAATTCGAGTCTTTCGCAATTTTCGTTTTTATCTAAAAGGTAAATTAAATAATTTTCTGTATCCTATTTAAAGTATTTTTCTATATTCTAGGCCTATGATACAATTTTTACTTCCTCTTAAAGAGGAAATATTGTAATCTTATCAAATTTTCAATAACGAATTTTCACCGGAAATATCCATTGTTCTGTGTGTCTGTATCTCTGTGTGTGTGTGTGTGTGGGACAACATATCTCAAAAATTAAAATATAACAGAATATTCAAACTTAATATTTCGTTAAAGTGCTACCAGGGGAGGAGGGAGATCTGAGTATAAGCTTTTCGTAAAAATCATTCAACCGGAAGTGCCACTTTACTGATTTTTTTTTTTTTTTTACTTTCTCTTACTCCTAGTAAGAGGAAGTATTGTAATCGTGTCAAATTTTCGATATCGAGTTTTCACCGGAAATATCCATTTTGAGGTCCCCTGAATCCAAAAAAGTGGTTTTTAGCAAATGGTCTCTGTGTATGTATGTATGTGAACAGCATAGCTCAAAAACGAAAAACCGTAGAAAACTGAAACTTAATATTCCGTTTAGGTATCCCCATGCGATCTGACTGTGCGTTATCTGTCAAAATTCCTCAACCGGAAGTACCACTTTACTAGTTGACTTTATTACTTTTTTGCGTTTTTCTCAAAAATGGCTCCAAGGATTTTCTTTAAACTTGATACATCAACTACATATACAAGGAGCTACAACTTTTATTTGAAACATTTCTCTGGGAAAATTGATTTAAGGGCCCTTCTGGGGGAGGGGTGGGGTTAGGTTACCCTCTAAAGTGCTAGTTCAGGTTATTACACAAGTCGGTCATTAAAATAATGTTAATTAGAATTAAATATGTTGTTGAAATTCCGAGTTTGAGAAAAATCGGAAAACCGGAAGTGCTTTTGTTTAAACACTTTACTAAATATGATTTTTTCACTTTTTCGCGATTTTCTCAAAAATGGCCCCGACGATTTTTTTGAAACTACACATATAAACTAAACATTTAAAGATCTATTACTTTTATATAAAACATTTCTCTGGGAAAATTAATTTAAGGGCACTTTTAGGAGAGGGGTAGGGTTACAGCTTCCTCTAAAGTGGTATCATACTTGATTATACAACTCTATCATCCAAATGAAATTAATTAGAAATAAATAGTTGGCCAAAATTCCGGGTGTGAAGAAAATCAGTAAACCGGAAGTGAGCTTTTACTGAATAGTTTTTTTCAGTTTTCGACAAATTTCTATAAATTTGGTACACAAACCATAAAATTTGTCTGTTATAATTTTGATAACTGGAGTAAGAGAAAGTTGTGTGAGTGTTTCACACCAGATTTTTTTCCTTCAGTTTCGTGTGACTTTCACGAAAATGGCTCCAACAAACCATTTTTTTTTTTTCCTTTATATATCAACTACACATATAAAGAGCTATAACTTTTATCTGAAAAACATTTCTCCGGAATATTCATTTAAGGGTACTTTGGGGGGGGGGGGGCGAGGGAACGGGGTTAGGTTTTTTTACTGTAAAGTGCTATTTCAGTTTACTATACCAACTATCATTTAAATAAATATCAATTAGAATAAATATGTGTTGAAGAACATCGGATGACCGGAAGTGCGTTTTTATTGAAAAGTATTTATTAGTTTTCTGCTTTTTTTTTTCTCCAAAACGGCTCCATAGAAACATTTCTCCCCTGGTAAAAAGTCATTTAAAAGGAGGCTTTTGGTGGAAGTGTGGGGGTTTATGTTTTCCTCTAAAATGTTTATCCATAGTTGATTATACAATTCTAGCAACTAAACAAAATTAATTAGAAATAAATAGATAGCCAAAATTACGAGTTTCAAGAAAATTAATAAACCGGAAGTATGTTTTCTCCATCAAAAATAACGACGAATTTCATTAAATTTGGTATATAATAACTATTAAATTTGTCAATTATAAATTTGTACACTGCAGTAAGAGATTTTTTTTTTTTTTTTTTTAATTTTTTCGTGATTTTCTCGAATGTGGCTATGGTTTTCTTTAAACTTCGTATGCTATTTACACAAATAAATATCGAACACTTTTATTCCAAATATTTTCTCTGGTAAATGGATTTTTCGGGTGATTTTGGGTGAATTAAGCTTTCCACTTAATTAGCATTATTTTAGTACAATGTGTAGTACTATCGTGTATATAATACTAAAAAAATATATTAGAAGCATTGCTGTTATTCCAAATTTGAACATCGTAAAACCGGAAGTGCAACTGCATAGAAATGATTTTTGAGTTGGGGGGGGGATTTTTTAGTTAGTTGTGCGTAATTTGTGGCATTAAATGTTATATGCACGCAGTTGGTTCAATGTTACTGGTATATCCTACTAAACTTTATATATCCAATTACTCATATAAAGAGCTACAACTTTTATCTGAATTCTGGGAAAATTCATTTAAGGGTACTTTGGGGACAGGGGGAGTTAGATAATTTGATACCCGAATGTTCCAGTAAATGGAAGATCTATTTTCTTCGAAGGATATGCTTCGAGTGTCGATACCAGGTCACATAGGAATTTTGGAAATAAGGAAATAGATAGGATCAGATCATCAGAGTTATTTTCCATGATAGCCTACTTTTTTTTGTGGTCATAGACCGGTTTCAGGCGTTCACCACAACAAATAGATAGGGGTTAGCCAAATTGGGGAGCCTCTCCTCTTCATGTGGTCTCGCACCTGCTGTTGGCATGTCTTTGGACATCTGTTTGTCTAGCTTCTAGAGATGGTTAGCTTCACAGCATTCATCCCTGTGGATGAGCTCAGGGGACAGTGCTAATTTCTGAGATGTTACTGTTTTTTTCACGGACCTCTCTTAAACATCTGGTTGATCCTTTACAAGTTCTTGGAGAATATGATCAAGTTCAGCAAAATACTGATCTCGCGGCCAGAAATAGTGAATAATATCGTTACACACCACCCAGTTTCCAGGAAAAAATGGATTTGATTTGGGCATGTCTCTAGACGTTCAACTGACACGTGACTAAATTGCCCTGATCCATACCGGTTATCATATCTGAGTTGTATTTTTCGACACACATTTTTTCATCTTTAAACGCAGTGCAAAAAAAAAGATAATTTTTTTCACGTTTCTTCAAGAAATTGTAGCTTTTTCTTAACGTCCCTACTTCTGATTCTCATTCAGATCATAAGGAACCAATTTTAGGATATGTACCGCCGAAGCGAGTTCATGTGTCTTCACTTCCAGGTTGGTCTTAGAATGTTCTGAAAGCCTGGAAGAGCTTTCTTCACTGAAGTATGTGCTTCTAGTCTGGGTATTTGGCTACATGGGAATTTTTGGGAATGAGGAGGTGGATAGGTTTGCCAAATTAGACGCCTATCTTCCTTTCATTGGTCCCGAGCCTGCTGTTGGCGTGTCTTCTGGCACATGTCTGTCAGGCTTCCAGACATGGACAGCTTCACAGCATTCATCCTTATCGATGAGCTCAGTTGGTTTTCGGCAGTCCAAAACGCTTATCGGGGGTCCGGACAAGGCCATTAGTGAGACGTCGCTGTGTTTTTCACGGAGCGCTCTCAGGCATCTGGCTGGATCTCTTACTGGATATTGTGGTTTAAGGAGACATCTCTACATAATGGGGCTCATGCCGGATCCATTTTGTAGAGTCTGTGAGGCAGAAGAAGAAACACCCATCCATCTTATGACTGATTGCCTGGGTTGTGAGGAAATTAGGTTCAGGACCTTTGGTCGGAATAGGATGTCTGTGGAAGAGCTTAGGCTATTTCCGCTTAAGGTTATTTCGGACTGCGGTGAAACCTTAGATGGATTAGATCCGGGTCTGGATTTTTGTTCTATACCCGGTTTGTTGTTGTTTTTCTTGGGGTAGCTATATGGGCCCAGTGAGGCTTTGAATAGCATAGGGTTTCCCTCCCCACAGACAAATAATAATAATAAGAAGGAACCAATTTATCTAAGCCCTTTTTATTATGCCTGGAAACGGTCCTGGCACTTACAATTAGCATCAAATTTAGCAAGTACAGTTTAAGCTTCAATCAGAGTTCTCTGATGGCCTCGATTTACATATAGTTTCAGGTCTCCAGGCTATCTCCGGGAAGAATATTTAATGAACCAACTTTGGCTCATTCACTAAACTGGCCACTGTTAAGCACTTTGTTTTTCCTAAAGCTGTATTAAGTTACAAGCAATTATGTTTTTAAATCACAAAGATCAGAAAAAATCCAAAAATGAAGAAAATTATTTGAATGCTCCAAAATAATCACAGCCTACGTAAATGATATACACACCTTCTGTATGGCAATTAATTTCAAAAAACGTTAATTAGAAATTTGTCTATGTATAAAAACAATATTTTTCATTTCACAAAATTTAAAATAATGTTTACTAAATGTAACACCAAATTTATGGAGAAAATTACTATAAATAAATTTCCAAAACTTACTTACATAAAAAGCAGAAAAGTATAATGCAACTATGTTGTTATGTTTAATGATGTTATAAATAAAAAATTCAATGTTAAAAATCAAATAAATATAAATAAAGAGGAAGGTTATCTAAAACTGGAATCCAAATTTTTGTCTTTTAATAAAATTAATGTAAGCTGTTTGGGGCGCGCGGGAAACAGCTAATGTTGACCCGCTCTAAACGGGTTTGACGCTGCCGAAGTAGCCAGACTGCCCTGGGATACATGTCCTCTCCTTTAATAATATACAATCTTTAAAACTATGGAATGCTTGTATATAAATAAATAAATAGTTTCCATAACAAATACTTTCTAACGAATAAAATTGAAGCATTTATAGGTTATTGCTATTAATTTGTATTATTTTGTAAATTTTAAAAAATATAAAATATATTTAAGAAAAATTACTAACTTGTTATGTAAAACAGATGTATTTCCAGTCTCATCAAATAACTGAAGTTGACTCAATGATAATCGTCTCACAAATTTCTTATCAAATAAGATCGCAGCAATAACTAAGTACGTATGAACACCACACTTACATACAATCACTACTAGCGATAATATACAACTAAAACTTCTATCTTGCTAACAGCTGACCGGCTACTCGAACACTACACCCAACAACCCCCACCATCCTTTGTAAGTTCATGTACTTCCTAGTGTCCCATTAACGATATCTATCGTCAATAAAAAGAAACATTAATTCAATTTTAATTCAAATGTGTTTTTATAAAACTTCCAACATAATAATTACTGTTATTCATAATTTTCCCAGAAATGGTAACATATTTGACTAAAAATATAGCATAAAAAATCACAGAAAGTATTAATAGGGTAGCAGAAATCTCATTTTTTCAAACTATCTTTAAGTTAACTGACTTGGAAGACCGACAGTGAAATAACAGCAGATGTAGATAAATAATGGTATATGAAGGCTCAAACGAATCTTACATTTCATTAAAAAAATTTAAAATATAAAATAATAATTTTGTATCTGTAATAAAAAAAATGGAAACAAATTACACTAGCTTTTTCCAATTTTTAGCGTTTTTTTTTTCCTCAAAATGATTTACTTTTAAACTTGAATTATACATAAACAAATATTATAGTTCTATCAATTTTATTTCTATATTTTTCCGAAAAATGGAATTTAGGCGAGTTGTATCAATAAGAAACCTTAGAATTATATTAATAGGAAGAACATGTGCATATTTCATACTATAATCTCTTAATACTTGTTTCTAATGTTTTAAATAACATTGTTCAAACATTAAAATGGCTTTAACATTAAAATTGCACTTTCATTAAATGAAAGCAACAAAATAAAAGTAAAAAACAACTTATAACAAGTTTATTTTATATTATTTATTTATTTTTTTAATACATGTATATACTCGTATTAATTCATTTTTGGCAGTCTATATGTATTGTAAACATTTAAGGATATATTTATCCATTAAAGAAATAAATAAATAAGTAAATATAATGACATATAACACAATGACAGGATGTTAGAGATTGGAGAAGGCACTCTAATTGAATAATTCAAACAAATTATTTTAAGAAAACATATGTAATTATAATTTTCAATTTTTTTTTTTTAATATAAAAAAATATCAAGATTTAAAAAATTAAATAATTTTTTTTTTCCAATTATAGTATATATAAAGTTTAATTTTATTTTTATGAACCAACTAGAAAAAGAAAATGTCTATAGACAAAAGCCTCCCATTCAATTATCCCCTTACCAAGGTAACATTCATTTTTTTTAAGCATTAAATTGGCATTTTATCTCAAATTTTGGTACTGGTCTATCACAGTTCAATATTTTTTTGGTGTCATCTCAAAAATCAGATTCTATAAACATTTAATCTAGTGTTTTAATCTCGTTGAAATTCCTTCAGGTTTTAGCATAGTTATGTCGTCCTAATTAAAGTGAAAGATTAACCGAAAATTCAATCTGTGATGGCTGCGAATCAAAACGCCCAATACAATTATTATATTTTTAAATAAATTTAAGATTATAATACTAAATTTGTTTTTATTTTGCCAGACAAGCGACATGCCAGAAGATACCCAAATAGAGATTACAGAAATATTAATAAGTATTTATGAGAAATATAAAGATGAACTTGATGTAATTATAATTGATTTAATTTTTTTACTTTCTCTTACTTTATGATTACATTTTGGTTTATATTGGAGTCCTGATGAATGGATATTATCATCTTGTTGTGGTGGTTGGTTCCGCAGAGCTGGAAAGCATCAGAGACATTTTCCGTGGTAGCCTGCTTCGTTTTGTGGTCATCGACCGGTTTCGGGCGTTCGCCCATCTTCAGGATGCGTTTTTCAGACAGTGTGCCAACACAGACTCGTACAGAGACTTAGCTTCACACTAACTCGAAGCTAACTCGAAAGAGAGTTAGTGTGAAGCTAAGTCTCTGTACGAGTCTGTGTTGGCACACTGTCTGAAAAACGCATCCTGAAGATGGGCGAACGCCCGAAACCGGTCGATGACCACAAAACGAAGCAGGCTACCACGGAAAATGTCTCTGAGGATATTATCATCAATTGCCATTCGCAATATCTACTCCCAGTTTTAGTGAAGTAAATGGAAAATGGAATTTAGAATATTAATAATTAATAAAATTAACACAAAATTTAATGAGAGAGAAATAATCTCAAGTACCAAGAATATGATTTAAAATGCTCTTAATCTCAGACATGATCTATCAGATCTGACAAATTTACTTCTTAAACCTCTTGGGGGAAATGGATGCCAACTGATAATATGAATCAGAGTGACACCGGTCCTCATTCAAAGTTGAAATGTTTAATTGTACTTAACCTTATGGAAGTGTTTGAACCATCTGTGATAATTGATCTACTATTGATAGCACTATAAATAGCCTAAGGTGATCAGACTTTCCGAATTGTCCAGCACAATCTCTAATTTCCACTGTTAGCCACCGAATTTATAATCCCGATTTAGCGTCATTTGTTTCGATGTTTATATTTTAAGGAAATATCGATTAAAAAACATTGTCTAATTTGACAGTTAATACCGCAAACACTTTAATTTACTTTAAAAAACCATACTTTGTGTTCCGTGAGGTCCATTATAAAAGAAGTAGACATTTTCTATCAGTATAAGTAATGCATTTTACACAATGTTTTTTAATATGAAACATAATTTTAATATATATCATTATACAGTTAAGCTAAATGAAACTATCACAAATCACTTCAATAAAAACTAATTCTGATGCAAAATTCAAACCACTGTCTAAAAAAAACGTAATATTGCATTTGGATATCTAAGCCCAGCAGTACAGAAGCAAATAATATACTAAAAAAAACTTAAACAGCGAAAGTAAAGGGCTCCCTCCATGCAGGAGATAACTTCATGAGTTAGTATTTTTTATAGAGTTACATTGCCACCAAAAAAAAATAATAAAATAATAAGACAAAGATCGATTAATCGATGTTAGCGCCAATGCAGCTGTGGTTAATAATGCATTTTCATGATTTGGTATAGACTTTTGTGTTTCAAATCCTGTTTTCTGGAGGCCAAAAAGAAGGCAGTTTGTAATTTTTTATAAAATCTGCCCGGACTTTTTTTTTTGGATCTCGTAAAGAGGACATGACCTGGCAAAAGAGACGTATGATATAACCCTAATTCTGAGGGACTTGAGGCATAGGGTTTACTTCCAAAACATTTTTTAACTTTCTCTTACTCCTAGTAAGAGGAAGTATTGTAATCGTGCCAAATTTTCGATATCCAGTTTTTTTTAAATTATGTATTGTTCGACCACTGATATAATATTAAGAGCAATAAACTTAGGTAAAACGTCTTTGAAGAAATTAGGACTAAGAAAATTGTGTAATGTTAATTAATACAAGTTAGTTTTTTTTTTTCCAGAAAGCAGCTGATGTTATGAAAAAAACATTAGAAGAAAAATATGGAAAGATATGGCACGTTATAATTGGTGAAGAATACGGTTTTGATATACATCATGTTCCTAAATCATTATTACACATCTACATAGATGGGATTCTGGGAGTTACTGTATGGAAATGCTGACATATCTCTACAAAATTTGCTTGGCTATAATTTCTGTATCTATAAAATTCAAGAAATAAATGATTTATTTCTGTCTTATATATATTAAATGATGAGTATTTATGAAAACATAATAAATATTTTAATAAAACAAAAAAAAAAAACACGATTCTATAGAAGCAAATTCATTGACAATTAAAAGCCAGAGTTGAGCAACAAGATTTATCTAAAACATTATTTGAAGCTATATTATTTGAAACTGTTTCGTAACAGTTAAATCCTAGGATCACTCTTACATTATAACATTCATTATTTTATTGTTATATACGCTTATATTATTATATTGATCGCTCTTAACCCTTCATAAAAATATTAATCCTTTCCTCCAGAAACTACTCTGCATATTTCTTTGAGATTAATTTCTAAATTCATCTTGAATATCTCATTAATCTTTCATTAAGGGCTATAAATCATACTCATATGTAAATTTGTAGAGTGAGTTATTTTTTGCCAGTTTCTGTTAACATGAATGTATCAAAACCAACATAATTAATTTCACTATTTCCAAATGTATACAATGTTTCACACTACTGTTAGTATCTAACTACAGTGTGACAAGAAGTTTCAAGAAGTTAGGAAGATTTAAGTTTGATAATTAAAAACATATTCGCTGTCATATTATGAAAACCAAATACATTAATATGTTCATAAACGGAACCCTTTCTTTTATAGTTCTTGTCCATAATCTTCAACTTTTTTTTTTTTTTAATGAAATTGCGTATACATCTTTATGCCCAAAACTATGTCCAATAATGGATGGAGAAAACAAACATCTGGTAATACAAGGCAATTTCATATAATTTCTCTCCTGATATAGTTGTTCCACACATATATATTTTTAAATTTGGAATCATCTAGCAGAAATTCAGTAACATGTTTTGTTCAGAAATAATATATTTTTGTTTGTTTCTATTTGAGATATTCTCAGATGAAAAATATATCTGAGGGTCATTAACATAAGCATTGTCTTATATACTAATCTGGACAGACATTAAACATTTTGTATGTCTTGAGCAACTAAAAATTTAGTTGACTTAATGCTTACATCGTTTTCATCAAATCTCAGATGAAGATCTTTCTTCGAACAAACAAATATAAAATATGTTCCCTTGTAATACAGAATTAATACACCTTAACTGAAGATAATACGGAAATGAACCAAGATGTTTTAGAAAATAATCACCTTCTGTTTTAAGTTGCATTAGATGTTTTTTGTCTTTTCATATAAAACGCGCATATATATTTATACAATTTATTAACAAGTTTATTGTATACCTGCAACTACTACACCAAAATTCAGCACTGTAACTGAGTATTATTTCTCTGACGGATCATCAAGCATAAATAAAAAGTATAAAGTAAAAACAATTTGTAAAATATGTAGATTTCCGCCTGGCAACTTTAAAAACTTTTAACATGGTGCGTCCACTTACAACTAAAGTTGATATTTAGACAATATAGATGATCATATAAAGTCGGTTACTAATGCGGATAGTCCGCAAGTAGTGTGGCCGATTCACAAAGTAAGAACGCAACTTAAGTTACTTACCTCAAATACGTTTGTTTACATTTGCAGTCAAATTTACATAAAAATCAGCAGAGATATTTTCCTTGGTAGCCTCCTTCATTTTGTGGTCATCGACCGCGTGTTCGCCCATCTTCAGCATGCTTTGTCAAACAATGTAATAACACAGACTTGTACAGAGCAAATTCAGTTTAAACACTGACTGTATTAATACATTACATAAAAATCTTCATCTGTTTAAAATTGAAACTTAAAATAATTAAATGTTGATAAAACTGAGAAAGAGAAAATTCTTTATTTTTTTTTTTTAAGAAAGAGAAAGAAAGAAAAATAGAGAAGAACACATTCTCTTAAAAACAGATCTATTGGCAACCCTGCACATAATATTTGGTCTTTAGAGATCATTAAATATAAAAAAAAATTCGGTTCAGAGTACATACAGGAAGAGTGTAGCTCACCATACTACATATAATTCTATTATATTATACGTAGAAAACTAATTTCTATAGAAACTCCGAGGGAACACAATAGATTATTCTATGTCGGTAAGTTTGATTTTATAGCCATTACCTTCAACCATTACAGCAAATTTAACCAATTGCTGCAAAAGCAAAGTATTGCAATTGTGTTAAGATTTCGAATTTGTTTTCGAAAAAAATAAATGTTTACAGCTCCCCTGAAGAAATTGATGGTTTGGTGTGTGCGTATTTGTATGTATGTGTGTGTATTGTGTGCAACTGGAGCGATTTCTCGTAAGATTTTTACTATACACTAATGATTTTTTTTTTTTCAAAGACTCTTTAAATTTTTTTCTGAAAAGTAGATTTTATATGGCTTTTGGGAAGTTGTGACGTCACGCTCACTTCCAAAGAATAATTTTTAGTATGAATATAGGTAAATCAGCCACATATAATATTAAAGAAAAACCAAAAGTGTTGTATATGTTAGTGAAAAAATTTCTCAAGATTAGAAGATAACTGAAAGGAAATGATATATTGCTGGATATAAAGTTCACACATGGTATGTAGCTTCTTTAATTCAGAATCTATTCCTTTATTTTTATTATTACTATAAATACCAGTAATTATTTTATTCACAGACGAAAATAGCATATTAAAATAAAATTCGGAATAATTATTCTGGCAAACAAGTATATATATATATATTAGAAAATATTATTATTTTTCTTTGTACAATCTTTACAAAAAAGAAAAAAAAAAAAATTTATATATACAATTTTCACTATGAACAAATAAGTTTATTTTCACTATCATCTGGAATGTTTGTAAAATATTTTTCGTTAATATATTTATATTTATATTTATTATTATTATTATTATATTTAAAATACTATATATATTTTATGCTGATCTACTAATATAAAATATATTTTGTTAATGTAAATCAATGAAACTGAAAAAATTGAAAGCATTAGTAACGAAATATTGCAGAAATAATTCAAACAAAATTTTTTTTGTTTTGAAAATAAGAACTATATGTACAAATGATCAACATGTTATTATCTTCAGGATTAATTAGTAAAAAAGATCTCAAATGAATGGATTTTGACCTAATTTTTACTTCTTTTTATTTTTTCTAAAAAAAAAAGCAGAATATCAAAAGTACACTATTTAATACATAACAATTTTAAAGTGCAAATGTAATTAATTTAATTAAGAGACAATCTCAAAAAAATAAATAAATTTAGTAATTATGTTTTATAACATAACTATATGAATATTTATCATAGTTCTAGATTAATTAAAAAATTATTTTACCTGCAAGAATACAATTTTTTTTTTTTTTTTTGCTTTTTATTTTTTATTAATAATATGGCAAATAATTATCGATGATCATTTTTTTTTTTACAAGAAATATATTTCCAAAATATATCACAAACTTTTATTTGATTATAAGTCACAAATTATAAGGCATTTTAAAATTTCAGCAAGTGGAAGAAATTCAACAAAAAAAAAAAAAATTTAAAAAGAAAAGTTCATTTTAAAATACATTATTTCTCGCTCTATTCTTCTATAAGATCATATTATATATATATATATATTACTGAAGACTTTTCTACTATTACCAGAATTCATTTGTTACTTATTTAATTCTTCGCTACATATTTCTGTTAATTTTTTTGTTTTGTTTTTTTATCCATTTATAAGCGAGAGAGCAATAATTGATTCTTTCATAAAAAATTAAAAACAATAAACAAAAAAATCTCTAATAAAAAGATTTGATCATAAAGTTGCCAGATTGGAAAATAAAATATACGATTCCTAACACAAAAAAAAAGAAAGAAAGTAATATTACTAGAAAAGAACAATATATTTTTTTAGATGCGCCCAAATCGACTGTTGTATTGAGTTGACAAGACAAATTTACAAGATTAATTAAACTAATTCAAGAAATTTATAAAATAAAATTACTCACTGAAATTATTAAGTATATCAAATGATATTGAAATTCAATTGATTTAATTAAAAAAAAATACAAAAGAACATTTTAATGGTAAATTATTAATTTGCAAAAAATGTGCAAATGCCAATTCAGACTTGATTTAATAACTTAAAAAAGAAGAAGAAATAAATCACAACCGATTCTATTTGAGCAATATCTATGCTAGATTTATAATTAGAGTTTACATTCTAATATTATCAGCGATGTCAAAAACCCATGTTTTGGGTTGCTCCTCCAGACATACTGGGAGGATTTCGAAATTAAGCCTTGTTGTTTGGATGGTTTTCCTGGTGTTCAACAGGTAGTATAATTGTTCCCTCAAAGTTGGAGAATCAGCTGATTATTCGAAGGCAAAATATTTCTAAAATGTAAAGAAATTTTCAATGTTTTTGTGATTAATAAAATGCGAATAAAATATCAGACAATTTCCATTTTACTGCTTCATAAACTGTTAAATCTTCATCCTCCTGGTTCAACAAACGCGGAAATTTCTTCACCTTTTTAGAAACACTTAGCCTCTATATACTCAACTGCCTCTCGTTTCTTGTGATAACGGACATGGTTCGATTCCAATGCGGGCTTCAACCGTCTGACCCACCATTTTAACTAAAACTATTGGTTAACTATTAGCGGGCCCTGTTTGCAGGTGTGAAAAACATGAACCTGGGTCAACATGTTGATCATAAGCGGCAAAAAAAAAAAAATCGCCTTGCCGATTTGGGTTTGAATAGCCTTGGGCCCGCTTTGTGGGACAATTTTAGTTTACATTCCAAATGATTGATCGAAACGATAGTGGCATTGTACAAATCATGAAATCTTGTATACAATTAAAATTACAAATAATATGGTTAACTTGATTGGTAAATAAATACTTTTGTTTGAAGATGAGTTATTTCAAACATTATTCGACATATTTGTTTACTTATTCTAAAAACGTTTATTACTTTATATTTTTTTTTTTTTTTTTAAACTAAATGATAAAGATAAATAGGGAAAGGTTATTGACAGTTTTTTTTATAACGGACTTTTTTTTTTTTCAACTATGACTCCCACAACAAACAATATTCTAAACTAAAGACAACAATCGAACTTATTTTTTATTAGATTTATAATAAATCTTATTTTCAAATGATCATGACTTATATAAATACTGTGATTCAAATTAACCCAAAGATTATAAAGAAAATATGGACCTTTTTTTTAACCAAAAAATGTTTGGTACAGAAATAAAACAAATTTTAACATGTTTAGAAAATTTGTTAAGTTATTTATCTTTAACTTTTTTAAACCACAATATTTGGTGATATGAATACACATGAAGAACTCAAGGAGCATGAAGTATGAGCAATATATTCTTATAATCAGTAATAATAATAAAAATAAAATAAATAAATCTCTTCAGTATATATTCACCCCAGGTATGAGTATACGAGTATATTCAACATATGGTTAGATTATACTATATTCCAACAAATCTCTCTTCTACAAGCGCTTTAAAAATGAACAGTCAATTTCTTGTGAAAAAAAAAAAATTAGAAAAATAGATCATCCAACTTTCATTAATATTATTAGAGAACATTCAATATTTTTATATTAGATATTACAATAACATAAAGAAAATTAATAGCGCTTAAATAAACAAACAAACAAAAATTGGTAAAAAATGACAGAAACTAGTTTGGGGGGGGGGCGGATCTCGGGATTAATAGTTTAGAAAAGTTAATAGCCTGAACATACTAACGATTAACGATATTGCCTTAACGATTAACAATATTGCCTTAACGATTAACATATTTTGTAAATCTATAATGAAATTTAAATTCACGTTCTAAATATATTTTAAACTCTTTTTATTTTAGATTTTTGCTAAGTAAATCCCTGTCAGAAACGTCAGTGGCCAAGAGATCTTCTGACAGAGTGGCAAACAAATGTAAATATGTATATAATGTAAATATTTTTCCCCTCTCAGCCTAACTTTCCTATTAAAACCTTTTCACTAAATCTTTCCTAATAATTTTCCAAAGCTCTTCTCATCCATATTCCCTATTTTCCGTTTATACATCTCCTTCCTCACTTATTGAAAATATTTTGAAGAGTTGTTAATTCATGAAAGTTTGGAAAGTTTCATTCATCAGATTTACTAGATACATTATTATGTAGTTGTAAATATCTAATAATAATAATAATAATAATAATAATAAAAAGCTAAGTAAATGAACTCTTTAATCAGCTATATTTGAAGGCTAACTTATGTGAGTCTATTGTAGAACAGACTCCAATTACACTCAACATATGAATAAAATACTGGGCAGACCATCCGTCCAGAATTGTAACACTATGTTTCGCATTAGGATTTTCCAATTTGTCCCGTTATGAAATTAGATTTTATTTTCTTGTATTTCTGTGAACGCTTCACGCGTTCACGCGTTTTTTTTTTCAATTATTAATAATTTATGGAATTCGGATAAATCACAATTAAGGCAAGAGAAATTATTAAAAGACTATGATAAAACTAAGTGCAATTTTGTGTGCAATTCATGTATGGAGGTTAAAACAAAATCTGGTTGGAAACACTCATATGCCTTTCTCTTACAGTAATTATACTATTTATAATTGAGTAATTCTGTTCTAACATATAATTCTTATTAGATGTCAATTTACATGAATGGGAGAACGTAAACTTTATAAAAGGACATTTTTGAGGAAAGGGTAATTTCCCTTTTCTAGAAAACACCCCTTAAACAGAATTTGCACGGAAAAATTTCCAAGGTTGCTGTAGGTATAGCTACTAAACAAAGTTCAATGAAACCCGTCGGTGTTTTCATGAAGAAAAGCAAACAAAACTGGAAAAAAACCTTTCAATAGTCGCAATTCCGGTTAACGGATTTTCTTCAAACTATTCATTAGAAGTATAAACCCACCATTCCCTCAAAAATGCTCTTATATGGAGAATATTCCCAGAGAAATGTTTCAAATAAAAGTTCTAGCTCTTTATATGTATAGTTGATTACAAAGTTAAACAAACAAAAAAATCTTTGGAGCAGTTTTCGAGAAAATCGTAAAAAAGAGATAAATCAATTCACTAAAGTGGTACTTCCGGTTGACCGATTTTTACCAAAACCTTATCCCTTGAGGTTCCTTGAGAAATTTAAACGAAATATAAAGTTCAGCAAGTAAAAGAAAGTAAAAGTAAAGTAAATAGTGATGAATTTCTTAAAAAAAATTAAAAATCTGCTTGGTTATGAAATATTAATAAAAGATTTTAATTTATGCAAATTAGCAAATACTGTTTTCATTATTATGATTATTTATGACTGCTAATTAATGAAAATAATTTGAAATTATATATTGTTTAATTAAAAATGGGAAAATCTTTATTAGTATCTGAATAACAATGATTGGGTATTTTTATTCTATTTGCTGAACCTAAAGAATAATTGAAAAAAAAAAAATAATAATAATAACCTCCCCAGGACTCAGTCTCAAATTGAAGCGATGAAAAAAAATATGGTCAACCCAGCATGTTTTCATTCTTATGAACACATAAAGTGGATACTTCCTTGAATTCAGTGCCTCAATATTTGCTGATACGCGCTTATATTCACTTTTTACTTTCTCTTACTCCTAGTAAGAGGAAGTATTGTAATCGTGTCAAATTTTTGCCGGAAATATCTGTTTTGAGGACCCTGAGTCCAAAAAAGTGGTGTTTAGAAAAGGGTCTGTGTGTATGTGTATGTATGTACAGCATACCTCAAAAATGAAAAACCGTAGGAAGTTTAAACTTGATATTCCATTTAGGTAACACCATGGTATCCGACAGTAGGTTATTTGTCAAAATTCCTCAACTGGAAGTACCACTTTTCTAGTTGGCTTTTTTACTTTTTTGCGATTTTCTCAAAAATGGCTCCAACGATTTTCTTGAAACTTGAGTATATCAACTACACATATAATTTGAACTACTACTTTTATTTGAAACATTTCTCCGGAAAAATTCATTTAAGGGTAAACTTTGGGGGGAGGTTATGGTTTCCTCTAAAGTACTATTTTAGTTTATTGCACAATACTATCATCTACATAATATTGTTGTTAAAAATAAATTAAATATGTTGTTATGTAAATTTGAATTAAATATGTTGTCGAAATTTTGTATTTTAAGAAAATTAATAAACCGAAAGTATGTTTTTACTGAAGTTTTGTCAGTTTTTGTGATTTTCTCCATAAAACACTGACAAATTTAATTAAATTTGATATACTAACTATAAAAATTTGTCAATTACAATTTTGAAAACTGGAGTAAGAGAAAGTTGTGTGAGTGTTTCATAACAGATTTTTTTTTATTCTTACCAAGTATCCACCCACTTGGTAACCAACAAGTATGAGTGTAACAGACACATTGCATTGAAGTGAACTCTCTACACGAAATTGGTGACATTATTCTGAAATGGATGAAAATCTGAATGCGGTCAGGAACAAAAGGAAACTGCCGGATAGAATGTACATATTCCAAAAAAAAATTGAGTAGTGATTTTATACTCGTCAAAAATGAAAAATATAACCTTATTTTTACCTTTCCCTTCGCAAATACAATATCCAAAAACAATATAAAAATATAAAGTGTCATAAATTCTTATTTAATAAATTATTATCATATGAAAACGAAAGTCATATGTCTGGCAATTTTATGATTCTACATAATGTATTGTATATATAACCTAAACATCTTTGATTTTTTTTTTCCTTTATATATTAAATAATAAAAATTTCTATAAATAATATTCTCCATAAGAAGAAATGGTATAAAATATTTATTTTACAAAAAATAAACTTTATATGAAACAAAATATACATCACATTAATTGATTTATGATAGTGATAAATATGCTTTGAATTGAGTTACCTATTTTTCTTAAGTAAAAGATTTAAATACTAAATAAAAAAAAAAAAATACATAACAAATAGTTTTCAAAATATAATAATGACAATAAACCATATTTATCACCGTCACATATATTAATGGGCATAATTTATAAACAAAAACAAAAAAAAAAAAATTTGCCTCTTTTACCGAATAAATGATCAAGAATGGTTGTAAGATTAATCGAATGAACTTTAGTAATAGATTTATTTGTAATACGATATCTCACTGGTAATAATGATCTTAATGTAGCCATAGCTGGCATATCTATACTAATTGTTATTTCATTAAATGCTACTTTCATTTCACCAATAGTATGTCGGAATTCAGATCTTTCACTTTCATTTCCTTTCCTAAATTATTCAACGAACAATCCCATCCCTTAAAATATAATATGTACACATATAAATAATATCGTTTTTCATTTTATCCCATTAATAATAATTCTGTTTTTCGAAAACTAAACTACTAAACTGGTGTTATGTTTCAGGAATGGTGACAACTTTATCACAACATTTTTTCACATTACCATTATCAGTTTCCACACCAGTTTTTCCATTTGGCTAAAAAACAATGAAATCATAATAAGTTAAAAAAATTAAATGTAAAATTACAAGAAGTGCTGAAAAAACTGAATCTTCTTACCATAACAAATATACTATTAGGAAGAACTCTATCCAACATTTGTTGTAAATTTGGTAATTCAGCATCCTTTAGGCGTAATTTTGGCAGAATTACTGATCCACAATATAATGGGTATAAATTGTAGTCTAGGACTTTTGTACTGTTTGGTTGGATGATAAATACCGTCTTAACCGTAAAGCAAAAATTGAAAAATTAGTTTTATAAAAATCATGAATAATAAAAATATCATGTAAATATATAAAAAAAAAAAGAAAAAAAAAAAAAGATTGTTATTGCTGTTGCATTAGATATAAAAATAGTTCTTCCAAGAAATTAAGTATAATCCTAGAATAAAATTTGTAAAAAGGCACAATGATTAAAGGGGAAATAAACTAATCATCAAATAAAGAATAATGTGCATTTTTAGAAAAGAGTATTATATTCAAATGAAATGTTAATATGGCAATGGCCAGAGGAGTTTTTAAAGAAAAACGAATTCTTTTTAGGTCTACGTTTCGGGTACCATTGGTGTCCTTCTTCAGGAGCTCTGCAAAATTTATTGGAGAAAAGCTACCTTATTGTACATTTTAGTGTAGTAAAAAAAAGTGCATAGATTTATAATAAATAAAAGAAAAATTTAAATTAAAGAAATATTAACAGAACAGATTGAGCATAAGATATTAAAAACAAGGAATTATAAAACAGAAGTGACAGTTAATTAAATGATATTAACAATAAGGCTCCCCGCAGACCACAGATTTTCTATAGGCCGATAGTTTGGTTGGACTATTAATCAGTACGAAGATGTATACAAGTCCACATATTACAACGATTCAGAATCGGCCGACAAATGTGTTTGATGGGGTACACGATTGCCTTCAAACTAAACAGTCGGCAAACTATCAGCCAACTACTAAGTTCCAACCAAATAATCGGCCGACTGAAAAGTAGGAGAGGAGTGAACGTTGAGATTGAAATGAAGAGAGAGTATTTTTTTTTAAATTTAAACAAAAAATGTTAAAAGGTGGGTGGGAAAAGAAAAATGTTTACAGTGAGGCGCGGCAATTTCAAATTCGGAAAAACAAATTACTGGCGAATGTCCTTGTTTAGGGTTAGAACAATGTTATTGTATGTTGGAGTTACTATTTCCTTGGCTTTTTTAAAATTGATAGAGTTGGATGGAGGTGAATTCGTAAGGATTCGGACAGAAGTCGTTTTGAATGGTTGGGGTAAGTAGTTAAATGGAAGGGTCATTAAAAATCGATGGTATGATTATTAGAAAAATACCTAACCACATTATTCAACATAAAATTTTTATCTAAAAAACCAAAACAAACAAAAAAAATGCTAAGCTCTTACCTGTTTACAACCGGAAAACATGAATGCATTTGATGGATCCATTGTAAGATTAAGCGAATGAACTTTAGTAATAGATTTATTTGTAATACGATATCTCACTGGTAATAATGATCTTAATGTAGCCATAGCTGGCATATCTATACTAATTGTTATTTCATTAAATGCTACTTTCATTTCACCAATAGTATGTCGGAATTCAGATCTTTCACTTTCATTTCCTTTCCTAAATTACATAAATAAGTAATTATTAGTAAAATAATTTTAAATTATATTTTATCATTTTGTAAAACTATTTTTAATTTTTGTAATGTAACCTGGAAAGTATTAATAAAATTACATTCATAAATAAAAATCACCCGAATTAATAAATCTCCACAAGACGATAAATTAGTGATGGAGTCATCAACAAAATGATTTCAATGCAACGAATTTACTATTTTGTGCATACACTAGTTCTACATGCACACCTATAAAAATAAATTGAAGAAAAAAAATATTTTCGAACTTACCTTGACCAAATGATATTAAAAGTTGCTACATCAATAGGTTCTTGTGAGGAAGATGTAGGACAAAAACAGACCAAACAAGTAGCAACTTCTTTAGGATTCAGAACTAAACCCATTACCGGACAGAGATATTCACCATCTTGTACGAAGTTATCCCCCTAAAAGCATTATTAAGATTAACGTATATATATAATATTTTTCTCATATCCGAGGGAAGCTAGGAAGGAAGTACGGAGTTTCCGAAGAAGAGGATACTACATAAAAGTATTCAGGATAATATTGAAATGTTGGGCGAAATTATTGGAAATGTATAATGACAGACTTCCCAAAATTTGCTTCAAAAAACTGAATACCGCTTTCTTAAAACTGGAATCTTCAATCAAGATCTATTTTTGTATTGTAACTGCAGGGCCAAGGCATTTGTGATTACAACAAAATTGGAACTTTTTCAAGGGTAATTGCAATGATTTGGTTGAGAAATTGAAAAAATTAGTTCAAAAAAACTAGAAAAGTTATGAGCATATTGCTTACACAGTTCTGCGCTTAATTGTATCAGAAAACTATTTACCTGGCACAGACTGCACTTAGATGATTCTAATAATTATTAAAGGCATTACTGATTTAAGTTGTATATATCTGTACTTTCTACATTCTGTCACTTGAAGATTTGATTATAGATTAATTTTTAATTTCTATTTTGAATCAGAAATTTTGTTTTAAATTTTATCATATGCAATTGAATTGTTTAATTATTTTGCTCAACTTATCATGTTTTCTTAATCGAACAATATTTTTCTTTGAATTTCTTTTATTTTTTCTTCTAATTTTCTTTATTTTTTCTCAATTATCATTACTTCTAATTTAGAAAATCAAATGTTTTTTTTTATTTACTATTTGTTTTTCTTATTCTGTAATTTCTCTGTTATTTTTTTTTTCTTTCAATTATTTTTCATTATGTAAAATTGTTCATTTTTTTTTTTAAGTAATGTATTATTCTGTTCTTGCCCCAGGTTGGCTCGATTTGTAAAAAATACAAATATTTTTACAAATAAATAAATTTATTATTATATTTTATTTAAATTTAAGGATGGTTACTCTGAGTGAGGAAGCAGTGGGTGTCGAAGAATTCAAGGGGAAATCGAAATTAACATTTCGATAAGCTTATCTGCAATAACAATTGTTATAACCATATCCGCTGAAGGGGGGGGTGAAGTTGTTCGCGTCCCAGATTGTTCTCACATGTCCCCTGGATATCCAACTAAACGAATAACGCAGCCTAGTTCTTTTATACTGGGCCGCGCGATGCTGAATAGTCTGTCGTGGCGGAAGACAAAAAAAAAACCTATCCGCTGTTGAGATCTTAAGATTAGAAAGTTGTCTTCTTCTAAGACATTCAAGCCTCTCTTAGAGCAACTAATTCCTATTGAATCAATTCCAGGACGAAATTGGAAAGGTAAAATAGTGACCCTCTTGTCTGGAGCCCATACATACAGATTACATAGTCTTACTCAAATGGGCTACACACAAGCCATCTTCTTACCCATTTCAGAATGCAGAAAAGAATGAGGCCATTAAGGAATGAGTGCACGACAATACTCAGAATTGGTTTTTAGAAACTTTATTAAGAAAGTAGCGAAGATTCCCTGTTCAAGCCTCTTCAGGTTACCACACGGTAAAAAATGTACTTGACTACATGGGCTTAATAACTGGTAGAAGAGCTTTATTAGTTACAATAAGAAAAACCTTGACCAAATAGCTTCATGGAAAACCCTCTCTATATGTTCATCTATTTGAAATAACATTCGTGAAGACTTCACTTTATAACAGAACCACTTTGGCTGCAATGGCAATGGGGAGAACTAGCTAACGAACTATATGATGTACATATCTGAAGGATACAATTATGGAAATTGTTATATATTTATGTATATTTTTATGTACATATCTTGATGTATATTTTTATGCTAACATGCTACATTTAAATTTCATACATTCTAAAATAGCATTTTACGTGTTTTTATATTTCTATAGAAAAAAAAAATATATATATATATACTAATATTACAATGAAATATTTCTAACCACTTGAAACGAAGTGCAATGCACAAAAATTGGCCAAGGAGATGTTATCCTTAATGATGTTTGTACTAAAAAAGGTTCATCAGAATATAATTGTCCAGCTATAGGTGTGAATTTAGTTGTCAAACATGTAGCATTAAATGAAAACGGTTCAACAACATCAAATATGACCCTAGTTTCTATTTCACTACGATCCTTTTTACCGCTTTCCATCAACAATGTACAACCAACCTGTTGGAAAAATCAAAATTTACAATTAATAGAGAAATGAAAATAAATTACCAATATAAATAATTGGTTAAGTTTAGACGTTAGTAATTCAAATACATCGATATTTGATAGAGACAGCAATTTTGTTATTTCTTGAAATCAAAATAAAAAATCTTCTTTGACCCCTGTCAAATATTTAAAAAAAAATTACAATTACCAAATAAATTCTAAAAATATATACATAGTTATGGTATAGTTATAAATAGTTTGGCTGAACAAATCAAAATAATGTGATAAATATATTTTTTCAAATAACGATTTGTAATTTTTTGTTTCATATATTCTAAAATTTCATTAGATATTTAATTAATGAAACCACTTACTTTTATATCAATACTTCTAGTCAAAAGCGTTGTACATCTAACAAGAAATGTAAGTTCTGTAGAAGTATTAGGTAACAAATCGGATAGGCTGAAGGTATGTGGCAACTGTAGTCTTGTTTCACTATTTGGCTCACGCAATTCCACTAAAATCGTTATAATAATCCGTTAATTTATTAGTAAATAATATTTTAATGCGCAACTTAAAATAAAAAAATACTAATAATACAAATATAAATACGAATAAAAATACTAAAAGTAAAAACAAACCTTCCATTGAATTATAAGAAATTATAAGTGCAAAATATACTAAATGAGTCACCTTAAAAGTAGATCGTCGTTTTCGAGCCACTAATTTTAAACAAGGAACAAATTATAATTTTATTCAAATATTGCCAAATCATTTTAGAATGAAATGGTGATATGATTCCAATAACTTTTCATTCAATAAATATTTGAAGAAATTTTTATTTATTATACAACAATCATTATTATTTTATATTTAAAATTTTGATTGGCTAATAATCGCAAGCCAGGCCAATTAGCCAACCAAAATTTTAAATATTAATCTGAACGGGTAATAAACAATATAGCAGTTCATTATTATTTATGCTTTTGACTTAATAATTCTGTAACAGTTCTTTTTCTGATCATCTATTTTTCAGGCATCTTTTCCCTAATTAAATACGAATCCCCACGAGCTGGGTCGGAATCTACCCCAGACTATCAGGAGGGCTCTGCCCATGTTCTCATTTTTCTTATTACACAAATGTAAATCAATTTTTGAGAATGTGACCATTATAGCAAGCTTCTTTCTGGTTTTTACCAGTGGAATCGGATCTTCATCCATGTTTAAGAATTGATTTAGCAAGATTGCGTAAAAAGGTTTATTTCCTTTATTTTTAAAGTTTCTATTAAATCTACAACGACTGATTGAGGTTTTTATTTTATTTTTTTTATATATATCCAACGCCCGCAAGTGACAACTGTACCATTCGGCGCCACAAAGTCTAATGTAGTCAGCATTTCTTTCCAATGGATTATTATGTTCTTCTGAGAGCCGAGCCATATCTCGAATTGTTAAAATCCTTATCTCCGGCTGTAAAAATCCTTATCCCGTTTGAGTACAGGGGGCAGATATTATTATCGGCTCCATGCTTGTACTTGAATTCTGCAAACGGCAGAATTTTCTCTGAAAATTTGCAACGGCAACCTTCCTTGCCAAATTTGAAAGAATTCGTTCTAAAGAGCATTCGTAATCGTTTACCGGAAGTAACTTGCTGCTTCAGATCTTTCCAAAATTTAAAACTCTTAACTTTGATCATATGAGCTCATAATTTCGCCAGCTAATCTACTCTTTATTAGCTCGGAAAGCCTATGTGTAAGGAATCCATTGCAGAATGATTTCATAGCTCTCTTAAATGACTTTTTAATTTTTTCTGACATCTAAGACTATATCTGAGGGGAAAAATATAGTAAAAAATAGCTGCCTTTGAATTTATGAGAATGACAGCTTTCTTTGTGTGGTAGCAAAAAATTATTAGCTGTCCAACCGATATCCACTAGCTAGAAAAATTCATATTATTTATCGGCTGGGTAACGATTCCATCACTTCGAGGCTCTCTATCTTTAACTCAACGTCCACATGCATATATCTTCTTCTTTGCAAGTTTGGCACCGCTTTGTAACAAGATGAGACTAAAAGTTGATTGCTAAGTAGTTAGTATAAAGCCAATTAAAGCTTAGATTTGGTTTTTTATCAGCAGCTCTAGAGCATTTAAGAGTGGAGTTATTTGGGCATTTAGTAGGTCATAATTACCGCACGAATTAAATCGCCAGGAGCAAAGATTTTTAAAGTGGCCTTGTCTTGGCATGCTTGAAGGGTTCCTAAATAGGCCTGCAAGATTTACACTTATAATCTACCGCTCTTTTCTACATATATTCTACTTTCAAATCACCTACAATTTTACGTTTAGAACCACTGCTTTTCTGTTATGTCTGAAAGACTACTTGTTAAGACAAATCAAAGTGATGTAATGTAATAGATTCTAGAACAAACAAGCCTTTTTCGCATTTTGGAAACATATAGAGTTAGGAAACTTTACAAATATCTAATTTATTAATATTATTCCACATATGTTTAACCTACTTCAACCTTGCTAAGAAATAAAAGTGAAGTTTTCTACGAAATAGTTTGAAAAACGACCATTGAACCCTATCATATCACATCACTCCGTGCGTTTCTCCAATTTCGTTCCCGTGAGGTAATGTGTGTGAGGTAGTCTGCCTCCACGACTTGATACTTGCCTCCACTACTTATTTTACTTATTAATGTAGACTGGTAGCAACAAGCTAGTCATCAATTGCAGAGAGAACTTTCCATTGCACAATAATATTTAGAGCTTCAATTCAAATCTGAATATGTTCGGAACTAAAATGTTGCCGAAACCACATGAAAGGTAATTTGAAAAAAAAAACATATTTGGTTTAAAATCAATCTTAAGGCCAAACTTTCAAGAAACAGAATAACTGCAATATGACGTATCATATGTTTTAATCTATAATAAGATTAATTTTATATTTTAATTACTTACTGTCTAATTTAGCTTCATTGTCTATAGTGCTTGAAAATAATGATGTAATAAGTAATTCAGTAGCCGTGTTTGGTTCATCATTTTTTATAACAACTGTAATGCTGTACCATTCGCCCAACAATGATGGAGGATCATGACGCAACGTTACATGAACCAGAGGTTCCCATTTTGAGATCACACAACTTAAACATGGTTTGATTCGTGTAAATTCACCTTCAGCACCTTCAGTTTTCCTGTGACACCGGACAAAACGCTTTACTCAAGAAGTTTTTTTTTTTGATCTTCAAAAGACCTAAAAAAATAGGTAACCTTGGCTAATAATGAGCACTATTTATTCTTAATGAATGCCTTTTCTACTAATGCTTTTACAATGTAGACCTTTTTCATAAAAAATAAATTAAAAAGAAAATAAAATGAAAGAAATATATAAATCAAAATAGTGTTAAATTGAATTCGATTTTATTGCAAATTATCCATTCAATTTCTAATTCTCGATACACTATGCTTACCTATTATAATTTGTATTTAAAAAATATCATTTCATCTATTTTCAAAAAATTAAATAAAACCTGGATTAACTAAACGTCATAAGGTTTTAGATAAATTTCACATCTTACTTGAAAAAGTGGAGTTCAGAAGGATAGCCAATGGTGGGATCAACTCCTTGACCGTTGAACTTAATTATGATAATTCGGCCTTCAACTCTTCCTATACTTAGCAGCACAGAATTTATCTGACAACAGTTTTCATTTTTGTAAAAAATAAAAAAAATAATGGTAATTAATTTTTGTATAATGCGCGAATTGCAAGAAAATTTCTGCAATTTTTCAATTATTTCTTATGAAAGTTGAGGGATGGTCAATAGGGACTCTTCTGAATATGTCTTGAAACCCACCTACTCAATATATAGGTGAGATAAATAAGAAAAAAAAAATCTGGTGTGAAACACTCACACAACTTTCTCTTACTCCAGCTCTCAAAATGATAATTGACAAATTTTATAGTTTGTGTACCAAATTTAATGAAATTCGTCGAAAACTGAAAAAACTGTTCAGTAAAAGCGCACTTCCGGTTTATAATTTTCTTGAAACTCGGAATTTCCGCCATCTATTTATTTCTAACTAATTAAGTTTGGATGATAGAATTGTATAATGAAACTAGATACCACTTTGATGAAAAATCTAACCCCACCCCTCCCCTAAAAGTGCTCTTAAAAGAAAATTTCCCAGAGAAATGTTTTAGATAAAAGTTGTAGATCTTTTGATGTTAGTTATATACGAAGTTTCAAAAAAATCGTCAAAGCCATTTTTGAGAAAATTGCGAAAAGTGAATAAATCATTTAGTAAAGTGGTAAAGTAAAACGCACTTCCGGTTATCCGATTTTTTCAAACTCAATTTCAACAACATATTTAATTCTAATTAACATTATTTAGATGACAGAATTGTCTAATAAACTGAAATAGCACTTTAGATGAAAACCTAACCCCACCCCTCCCCCAAAAGTGCCCTTCAATGCATTTTCCCGGAGAAATGTTTCTAATAAAAGTTGTAGCTCTTTGTATGTGTGGTTGATGTTTAAAGTTTAAAGAAAATCGTCGGAGCCATTTTTGAGAAAATCGCAAAAAAGTAAAAAATCCAACTAGTAAAGTGGTACTTCCGGTTGAGGAATTTTTACAGATAACGTACAGTCAGATCCCATGGTGACCTCTAAACGGAATATCAATTTCAACTTTCTACGATTTTTCGTTTTTTGAGCTATGCTGTTCACATACATACATACATTCACACACACACCACACACACACACACACACACACACACACACACATACAGACCATTCGCTAAAAACCACTTTTTTGGACTCAGGGGACCTCAAAACGGATATTTCCGGTGAAAACTCGATATCGAAAATTTGACACGATTACAATACTTCCTCTTACTAGGAGTAAGAGAAAGTAAAAATATATATGTATACATTGTTCTAAAAAATCATTAAATCAATAAGCAATGAACATAAAGTCTGTAATATTAATCTAACAGGCATCTATTATCATTCCTACACAATACCAAATTCAAATACTTTTACTTTCTCTAACTGCTTAAGAGGAAATACTAATACTCATTGTTGGTGGATTTTTGAAATTAAGTTTTCACTGAAACACATGTATTATAAGCATTTGAGTCCGAAAAGGTGGTTTTTACAGAATTGACTGTTTGTGGTATGTGTGTAGTTGGACGAATGGTTTAGTAAGTCAAAAATGTAAAATTGCAGCCAGATTAAACTTACGGTTATCTTTGTGTATGACCAGAGGATCCACGTTAAGAATTCTCAGTCGAAGGGAAGTTTTATAATTTTTTTTATTTATTTAGCGTATCGGTACTGTACAGATATAACTTTTCTGCCTATATTTGACATAGATTTTCCAACCATCACCCCTAAGATTTGATGTACATTTATATACTAATGATTAAGTGTTTCATCATTACCCTCTATATTCTTATACTCATGCCCTAATATATCTTTCATCATTTCTTTAAATATCTTGAACAATTAACTTGTCAAAATTTATGAATATTAACCGCCGTTGAATATTGTTTAACGGTCGTTAGGTAACGGTGTTAACGGTTTATATTGTTAAAATTCGTGAGGTTCGGCCTGAAATAAAAAAAAACAAGATGAATTCCTGCCAACGTTTCGATAAATTTATTATTTTTTCAAAATATTGTTTATGTTACAATCTTTGAAACATATGAATTCATAAAATTGAGATATACCAAAAAAACAAAGCAAGAAGAAATGTATGTAAATAATATAAAAAAATGCATAATATATACAAATATAAACGTATATATAGGCCAGAAAAATGAAGAAGGATGACTTACAAAAATGTATTTTGTTTAATGTGGAAAATGTAAAATGTAAATGGTGTGTGTAGCTGTCTTCTATGTTTAAAATGTGACTGTGAGATTTTTGATCCTCAAGTGTCTTATATAGGATCACAAAAGAGAGGCTGGGTATTGGGAAAACTAAGGTTTGTACTAGTGTGTATGGGAATGTCCTGAGACTTTGTGAGTAAGTAGTTGAATATATGAATTTGAATGTTTATTCCTGTCATTTCTCTGGTTGACTGCATTTTTATGTGGACATTTCAAGTATGTGTTTTTAGTCCAGTTTTTTGTTGTTGTAAAAATCTGTACGTTAGTAAAGTTAAATTTGTGTTTTTTTGTCATGATCTCTAGATAAGGCTGTCCTTGTGTCTTTAGTTGTTCTGTTTTTACAATCATATATTGTGACGGAATGTCCTATAAAAGTCGCTGGGCACTGTAAACAGTCAATTTTGTTTACTAATTTGGAACGGAGTAGTTTTGATATGGGATCTTTCAGTTTTGAGTAAAGTGTCTTCAGAGTGTTGTCTGATGTATGTGTATATTGTTTTTGAAAATTATAGATAATTTTTCGGGAAGCGAAAAATATTTAAAGGGTTGTAGGAGGTATGTTGGAGAGCTGTTTTCAATGGAGGATAATGTGGAAGGTTGTTGATTTATGACATTATGGATGAGTGAAGAGGAATATCCATTATTTCTAAAGATTTTTATAATCTTTACTTCATTAACTTTATGGAATTTGAGATAACTTAAAGAGATGATACGTTTGTAGCAGGATCTATTGAAATATATTGTTTGGTAATAAGGATGGCGTGAAAATTGGATGTATCTGTCTTGGTCGTATATCTTTGGTATACCAATTGGTTATAATAGAGCTGTTATTTGTTTGTATAAGGGTAAGGTCTAGGAAATTAAGTTTTTGTTGGATTCTATTTCATAAGTGAATTGTAAACGGGGATGGAAAAGGTTGAAAATGTGAAGAACTTGTTGGATCGAATTGGATGGAATTGCTGTGAATTCAGTAGCTGTGTTTGGTTCATCATTTTCTATTGCATCAATTATCTACATATTCAAAGAAGAAAGGGATGTGGGATATTCATCGTGTTTTTATATTTCTGGCCGAACCTCATGAATTTTAACGATATAAAATATATTAAGTGGAAATGAAATCTGCAGTAAGAAAAAGTTGTGTGATTTTTCACGCATGTTTTTATATTTAAACTGCAAATATTTCCTAACCAACATGAGTTTGCCAACATCATCTGGATGTGGTTCTATGTGTACACTATAGCTCTTCAGCTGACCACAATTAAAGGTCAAATCGATAGGATCCGCTGTGATTTCATTTTCTTTCGTTTGACTGCTACCTCCACAAGTAACAACACTTAATTTAGAGAAGGTAAACTGTGTTGGAAGGTTAGACCTATTAGAAAAAGTAAACAAAAAAATTATTATATAGAAAATGACACAGTATTTAAAAAAGGAAATAATTTTTACAAACGAATATATACCTAAGGAAAATATCAATCCGTATAGAACTGTATGTATGTTCTACAATAACAGCTTTACATTGTATTGGTGGCGTAAATACATGAGTATCGACAATTAATGGTATTTCAGACTTAGTTTGCTTCCATAATGTAGCTGCTTGTGTACATTCTCCAGTATTTAATCCTGGCTCACTTTCGGGTACACCTCCCTATAAAGTAAATAAAGATGAAAAGATGATCTATTTTTTACTAATTATAAACAATGGAATCTTACAAAAGAAATATGTGTACACAGGAAAAGCACCCTTAAGTGTCTTGTTTACCAAACCATTATTTTACCAAAAAAATGTTTCAAATATAAGTTGCAGCTCTTTGTATGTGTAGATCACATACTTTGTTGAAAAAAAAAACTTTGGTGCCATTTTAGAGAAAATAGCAGAAACCTATGAAATCCTTTTAAGTAAAAGCGCACTTCCGGTTATCCACACCTCGGAATTTCGACAACATATTTAATTCTAATTAATATTATTTAGTTGATAGAATTTTGTAATAAACTGAAATAGCACTTTGGAGGAAGTCCCCCAAAAGTCCTCTCCTTAAATGAATTTTCCCGGAGAAATGTTTCAAATGAAAGTTAGAGCTCATTATACATATATCCCAAGTTTAAGGAAAAACGTTGGAGGCGTTTTCGAGAAAATCACAAAAAACTGAAAAAAATATTCAGTAAATTGGTACTTCCGGTAGATGGATTTTACCCGAAATTTTCCTGTGTGGTGCATGATAGTACCTTAACGAAATACCAAGTTTGAGCTTCCTGAGACTTTCCGATTTTGAGATATTCTGTTCTCACACACTCACACAGACCATTCGCTAAAAAAATTGTTTTCGTATTCAGGGAACCTCAAAACGAGTTTTTTTCCGGTGAAAACACAATTTTTCTATTACTGGTAAGAGAAAGTAAAGATAGTCTTCTAAAGAAAAGCTGATGTCTCTAAGTCTCACCTTTTAGAACTTCTTTATATTTAAAGAAAAAATTTTAATACTAGAAAAATTACATTTGCAATAGCGGTAAGATTGGAAAGTATACGATTTGGTTCAGGATGTCTGACAATAGCTTCAAGACACAAGGATACATATTCATGAAGTCTTGCAGTCAGATAGGCAGCACACAATGCGGTTGTCAATAATCGATCTACAATTGAAAACCATCTTTCCGATCTATAGTCCCACACCATGTGCATCAGAAGTCTATAATAATAAAAACAATAATTTATTGAACAAAAGTTTACTCAGATTAACTAAAATATTAGTACATAGTAATAATGCATACGTTAAAGCTTTTCCATAATCTTTGGATACATAATATTCATCTGCCATTTGAACAACTGAAAAAAATCAAACATAATTTGAATGTTTAGAAATAGTTTTTTCAAAAAAAATAATTTATATATATAAAATGAAACCTACCCAGATGTTTTCTCATTCTAGGACATCTGTGTGTTTTAAATTGGGAAACCGCATTTCCTAATAAACCTATGATAATTCCCTGCAATTTAGAAAAAAGATTCATTATGATCTTAAAAGGACTGATATATTTTTAATTTTTACTGGGATTATTTAGAATAGAAATCAAGTTAAATTAAACATGAATTATAAATATCAATGATCCACAAAATAAATAAATAAACAAATCAATACCGATTGATCAATATTATGCAGTTCATTATATTGTATGGCCTGTATTCCTTGTCGTTCAAGATCTGAATCAAGAGGTTCAGCACTCAACTGGCATGGCCGCCATGGTCTCTGCCCATAATATTCTAATGTATTAATACGTGCCAATGGATCGGGTGTAGGATATGTGATTGTTTTCTATTTAAACCGAACAAAAAACAAAAAAATAAAAATTTTATAAAAAATATAAAAGGAGCAAAAATTTTTAGAGGCTGAAGTGATATTTTTTTCCGTAGAAGGGGCCCATCGCATTGCGACCTTCATGGTCTATTGTACCATGCTACTTGGATGCCGCTTGCTAGACAGCCGCACCTCCCCAGTGCTAAAGGCAAGCATCTCGCCATCAGCACTCCCACCAGATTAAGGCTTCTTAGGAATCTTAATATTCTGGAGGACTCTAGAGAGGATATATTCTCCTTAACTTCTTGGTAGCTACCGGGGATCCTAAATCTTCTCTGGGTGATAGCCCCGCAGTCTGTGAGGAAATGTATCGGAGTTTCCTCCCCCTCCACAGAATCTGCCCGCGCTATCACTCTCCTAGCCCAGTTTCGTCAGATGTTCGCTGAGTCTACAGTGCCCACTGACGAAACCCGTAAGAATGTGGAGCTTGTTCTTACTGAGACCAATGCATGTTTCCGATGTTTTTGGGTTGTAATCTGCCAAGCAGATCTTTGCCTGCCTCAGTTTTAGGAGGGAGTTCCGAGTTCGTACTTTTCTCCTTCTCCTCTTTCTTAAGTTCCCTTATGAGAAATCGCCCGCTGACCCCACAAAAGGGTTCAGGCCCCATGAGTGGGGATGCAGCGCCTCTCTATGCCACAGCGTCGGCAATCTCAAGGCTAAAGTGATATTACTATGTTTAAGAAGGGAATTATTAGTTAGATCTTTATGAGGAGCTTAATTAGAAATCTAACAAGGATGACTTTCTCTTGAAATAAGAGAAGATAAAAATAAATGACCCAAAGTTTTTTCTGACTTTTTCTTAACAAAAGAAATTTATATATGACATCTTTTTCATAATTTAAAAAGAGTCCAATATTTCTTGTTTTTCTAGCCACTTGTTTTAATCGGTCAAGACTATGCGATGAACGATATTTCAACTGGAAGCAGAGAAAGGTTTATAAATTATTCAGGAATCTCTATTGATTAAATATGTAGGAAAATGAAGTCATTTTAGATAGAAGAGCAAGTAACTAAATTTGATTGAGCAGTTCTAGTGTTGCTGTATTTTTAAACAATAAAATGTTTCCCTCTCTTGAAGTAAACATTTAAACACATATTTTATATAAGCGCTCAGGGAACAGAGATTTTTAACTAAGGAAGAAGTCCAAGCTTGCGCTTAATGGTAAATGCAGCACTATTTCAGCTCTTGTAATGCATATTGTTTAATGATTTTAAAAACATTAAATGTAAATAAATACAATAAGGAGACAGAATCCATATTTTAAATCTATAATATGGAATACTATATAAGTAGAAAATACTCGATAAGTAGAAAATACTTACCGAGCAAAGTTCTTGTGTTAACTGTTTCCTAATCTGTGCATGAACAGCTGCCAACTTATAATAAAAACCAGGATGTTGTGTTTGTACAGCGGGAAGTCCATGATGGATCATCTCATCGAAGAGTTCAGCAAACATGCTATATCTGTATATATTAAATGCATATTCTATTTGTTAGATAGAATTTATGAAAGAAAAGATTGAGTTTTACTGGTTAGATAATATATTAACTGTACTAACTGTTTTGAAAGCCAAGCATGATGTTGAAACATAAGATGTGGATCGCCAGTTTTATGTTTATAATGTTCAATGTGCGCTTTAAAAAGTGATATTGCATCCCTTGGTTTGTTTAATACAAATAAAACTCTGCAAACTTTATATCCTATGAAGCCAGCTACAGTTTTCACTTCAAATTCATTAGTGTATGATACATGTACTTCCAAAAGATTACTATAAGCTTCACTGTAATATCTGAAAGTAAAAATAATTAGAATAGACAGATTAGAATCAAATAATTACTGTTATCAGCCAATCGTTACTGGGAGATCCAAAGACATCTGTTGACAGTTTTCTTAAAAAAAAAAATCATGTGACTTTCTCATGGACAATTTTAATAGACATATTTTTTGCAAACTTAGAAGTTTTGGTAATGACACTGGAGGAAAGCCTAGCATTACAGCCCCTAAAAGAAATCTAAAATAATTTCATCGGAAAATGTTTCAAATGTACGAAATGTTTCAAATTACTCTTAAATGATAGATTTTAAATTTGAGGTAAGTATATAGAATAAAAAAAAAAAAGTCCAAGACATTTAGATATTCCGAAAAAATGAAAAAAAATCATCAAGAAAATCTAAATGAGCAAAAAATTTTGTTGACAGATTTTGACCGACAGGGATAACTTTCATGTCCAAATGATTCTTGGACCTAGTTTGAATATTCTAAGATGTTTTAGTTTTTAATGTATGCTACTCAGAGAAAAAAAACAAACAACTAAATCATCTGCAACTAGCTGAACGCTTAATTTGAATTTAGAATTAAAATTTAGATGAACAATCCCACGTTGCATTTCTCTGACCCCACAAAAGGGTTCAGGCCCCATGAGTGGGGATGCAGCGCCTCTGCTTAGAGCGTCGGTCATCTGAATATCAAGTGAACAGAATCCTACATGGCATCTGCGCTATCCCGCTTCAGGTTACATTTTTATCGACAGATAGGCTGAACTGAAGCCTTAATTTCAGTACGAGATGATTATCAAATGGCATGGGTAAACGAGATAGAACATATGATTTCTTAAGTTTGCGCGGCCATTTACATGGAAGTTTCCGGGTTAAGACAGGCGTTAGTGGCTTGTTAGTAACCAAGGCCCATTGCAATGAGCCTCTTCGTTACACCTTAAAAGCTAATAGAGCATCTTTAAGAGGATCATTGCAATGGGCGAAACCTCGGTTTCTAGCTAACCACTGACGCGGTCTCAACCAGGAAACTCAGTGTTTTTAGATAGAACATTTTCTGACCTAGGTGTGTATGGCATCAAAAGCAAAAAGTAAGGCAAGAAAGACCAAACGAAAAAATCTTTGGGGCAGTTTTTGAGAAAATGGCAAAAAATTTAAAACCGAATTTGTACCGAAATCTTCCAATGAAAAAGCGTAATAACAAGTTTGAGCTTACTGCAATTTTTCGTTTTTGAGATATTTCCTACACGTACACATAAACACAACACACACTATATATATCTGGAATTTGTGAAAAATATAAATTGGAGTGAATAAAATTGCAGTGGAGTGAATAAAAATAAGTAAATGCTTTTACTTGCGAGTATTCTTGTGAATACTTGCAAGAGGTGAAAAGTAGGGAGTAAATACTTGTGCCTCTAGAAACTCTTTTTTTTAAGTATGCCAAAAGTAAACGTTGAAAATAGGGTGAATAAAGCAGAAGTAAATACTCGTTCTCTTAGTAAATACTGGTCCTTTCGCGAGGTTAGCCTGACCCATGCTTGAGGCTATTTACTACTCAGTAAAATGGCTGGTTTTATGGATCTCCGCAAGCCTAAACGGTATGGCAAAAGATTACATGTTGATCCTAATAATTGTTAACAGTTACTAAGATTAGAGAGTGAAAATGTTGATTTCCTGGCTAGTTATTTCTTGGAAGAGAAAAACTCAATATCGTGGAGGTGCCCTTTCTTCAAGAATGAAAATGGAGATATTTTTACGATATATTAGTGATCCCGGGTTTCAAAGTGGGATGGACCGAACCACTGTCTGCAAAACTGTAGCTAGTGTAATTGACTGTATTGTTGAAAAAGCCCATGTATGGATTAAAGTTCCATCCACTATTGATGAAATAAATTTAGTTAAAGATGACTGGAGTGCAAATTATCTAATACCTACCGTAATAGGAGCTTTAGATTGTACACACATTAAAATAAAAAAAAAAAATCCATGTTTGGTGATGAATACATCAACAGAAAAGGAAAAGCTGCAATTAATGTTCAAGCAACATGTGATGTGCATGAGAAAATAACGAGTATAGAGGCACAATGGCCAGGTAGTATACACGACGCAAGAATTTGGCGTAATAGTCTCATACAACAATGTTAACGAACATGCGATGGTGCTGCATGCCTTCTTGGCGATAGTGGATATGGAATAACTCCTTGGCTACTCACTCCAAGGACAAAATGCACAGGAACGTCTGTATAACCTAACCCAAGCCAAGGAAAGAATCATCATTGAACGAGTCTTTGGCCTACTAAAACAAAGATTTCCAGTTCTTGGCAACAAAGTGCGAATTTCCTTGGACAAGGTGTCTAAGCTTATAGTAAGCTGTGCCGTACTTCATAACATTTGTAAGCATTTGAATGATGGCTGGGCTTATAAAAACCCTGATTTAGATGAAGTTCAGAAACCTGTTTTGACTGCAGGAATATTTATCTGTGATTATTTACTCGTCATAAGGCAATTTTACTTGCCCCAAGTAAATACTCGCAAGTATAGTCCTAGTAAACTCATTTGGCATACAAGTGAACAATCGCGAGTATGGTCGGATTTTATTCACGCGATGTAAAGGAGTATAATTTACTTGCGAGTAATTGCTAGCAAGAATTTACTTATTTTTATTCACTCCACCCAATGAATTATACAAATACCATTCGCTAAAGACATTTTTTTCGTACTTGAGGCACTTCAAAACTATCCAGTGGTAATTTCATTTCGAAAATTTAACCCGATTTTATTTTTTAAAATCGAAATACTTCTTACATCAAATAGTTAACTGTCACATGTTTCTGTCAAAAAACATGAATCAAATGTTTATATTTCTAAACATTTTTATTTAATAAAGTTTACTAAAAAATCTGTTTTTTCTTTAATTTGGTTTTTGATACAGTTATCAAACTCGAAATTTCTCAAATGCTCATAACATTAATGCCATCTTTATGAAGAGTATAAATTAGCAATCGGAATCTAGGGTAAATAATATTATATTACTCATTAAATGAATAGGATTTATTGTAAAATCAAACAAGCCAACAATTTGAATTGTTACTTGTACGTCTATCAAAAAAAATTTAGTATGATACACTGCAAAATTTTTCTCACATTACTATTATTATTAGTTCAAATAGTAATATTATTAGTTTGTGAGTGCCTGGCGAGAACAAGGTTTCTTCAATTTGGGGAAGGCAATCCCAAAGCTGTAAGCTTCATGACGGAGCAGCCGCTCTCAGCTTTGTTAGGACTGATTAGGAGGGCAAAGCTGGGGGTTGTGCTATAATTTAAGGGGATCCACTATAGACCTCGTCTTGTAGGTCCCAGTGGAATGAGGCTTGTACCCCCTCTCTAATCTGGTTCATTTTCTTGAAACTATGAATTTGTAATTGTTAAAGTATTTAGTTACCTTTAAAAGTTATACACAAATAGATAATAGGCAATAGATAATATTACTCGTTGGATGTGTTGCAAACAATGTGGAATAAATATGACTACTTTATAATGCACCAGCAGTGCCTCCGTGATTCTCAACAAAACTTGAATTGGCAGCTTTGTTATGAAAAAATTCCGAAAAATTCAGATAAATCGCACTTCTATTTAACCAATTTTCATTAAACTGGGAATCCTAGCAATACCTTTAATTCCATTATGTACGTGGAAAAAACCGACGATTTATAGAATACACAACGTAACATATCCCTTAAAATCGACAAGATGGGAGAATTTGCTAATCTTAAGGATGTTCGACTAGCACAATGCGAATGATTAGTCCCTGACTCAGCATTTGCTGCAAACAACCATACTCCCCTCATGAAGGCATCCTGAAAATGGGAAACATTATCGGAAAATTGGAAACGAGTCACAAAATGAAGTGTGCTATCAAGGCAAAATCTCCGACTTTTTGGAAGCGTATGTATCGGTATTTATATTTGGTAGGGAAGTTATGTTATTATGGTGTAATCTGAACTTTACTTGTATTATCACATTTTATGTTTCCAAGTTTTTTGTTTTTATTTTTTCCAAATAGAAAATAGCATTTTTCCTGTATTTCGATCCTCCTGTGCCACAAATGGATAAAAAGGAGATATCATCAATTAGAAATCAAATTTTCATTTCTCTTATTACTAAAATACAATTTCTTAACACCGCAATTTCCTTTTTTCTTTTTTTTTTTAATTTTCTTTAACCTAGAAAGAGGTTACTTAAATTCCGCTATGGTAAAATGGAGTGGTGGTATACTGAAGTTTCCGCGACTCAAAAATCGCCAGTTATCTTGCGTTAATCGTTGGATCATAGCATACAATCAAATCTGGTGCTTATAAGCAGTTGCCAGAGCCACCTGAAAGGCGCTTCCGTGCCACTCAGCATAGTCATCGTCCAGTGGAAAGAATCTCGTTCTTGCCAGCCCTCGCAATAGCAGAGGGCATAGAGCAATATCTTGGGGCGGGTGTTGGTGTAGTGGTTATGAGAATGGACTTGTAAGTGGGAGGACCCCAGTTCAAGTCCCGCGTATAACTGCTTAATTTTTATGTAGGTATGAAAAATGTTAACAGTAAAGTAGGTGCTTCCGCCCCTATCTACGACACCTAATTTGGTAGTTGGACGTTAAGCCCGCCTAAAAAAATAGGCACTACTTTACTCAGAGCAATATCTTCTCCTCAGACAAGCAAGTGACCTCTGATCGAACCTTTTGAGTCGCCATCGCTGCCTTTTCATACTGGGGCGTAGAATGGCTGAATAGCCGAATCATAACATAGAAAAAAAGTATATAGTAATATCTCCAATACCATGACTAATGGAGTGCTATTTTTGGAATAGCAATTGGTATAAAATAAAAAATAAAAACAAAAATATCGATTTAAGTATAAATGCCAATAACAAGTTTACAAAAGTAATCCAAAAATTTGATTCCACTAATTATGATCACGAAAATGTAGTTATAATCTCTACTTAAAAACAAAGACATAAATTGTGGGCTTTGTATTCAAGTGTGGTCTACATTTAACCTGTAAACTGAAGAACAAAATAATGAATTCTAATTAAAATTTTCTCTTTTCAGAATGTGCCCTGAAAGTGTGAAAGAAATTTGAAAGCAAAATATTTTGTAAACAATTAACGGAAAACTGTGCCATGGAAATTTGTGACAATAAATCTTAGGAATCCATACGTTTTAATTTTTTCTTTTTGGTCCCTCCTTCCAATTATAACCTCATAAAAATAACACCTATGTACTATACATTATAGAAATAATACAACGTGATAAAAACTTACTAAAATAATGGATACTTTAAAAAAAACAAAAAAATATGAAGAAAAACTGAATCGAAACAAAACTACACAATGTAAGATATATATGAATCAAAATAAAAGGTATAGAACAAATATTTTTGAAGAAGAAAATATGGACACTGAAAACAAAACTAATATAATTGAATTTATAGAAACACCTCCTGTAACACCAACTAAAAAGATACTTAAATTATCAAAAAAAGGTCGTAAAGAAGGGAAGACTGTTCGTTTTGCACTGGATAGTACAAGTGAAACTACTGTGGCAAGTAAAACTAGCTCAAAAGTCAAAATATTAAGCAAACAAAATGAACAAGAAATTAGTAAAAAGACGGAAGACACTACTGACAGTGGGACAGACACAAGAATAATAAAAAAAAAAGATATGGCTGTAGATCAGTTGAGTGGATCACAAAGTACTTTAATATCTGACAGAGATACATTAAGCGAGATTTCTTTTGATAACATAGACAAATATAATTTAACAAAATTTCCTTGGCCAATAAAAAATAAATATTTAGCATTATTCAAAATGTATGGTTTTCCATTTAAAAAACTTGGACAATTTGAAAACAGCGAACCAAAAAGTACAAAGAAATCACCTGATGAAAGTATACGTAATTTAATTGAGGCTACAGTAGAGGAAGCAAATGATTTATTCAGTGAAGCTGGTTATGAAGAAGTATTAACGAAATGGTTAGCCTATTATTGGAATAAAAATCCAGCTAATCCAAAAAGAAATGTACTTAAACAATCACTCGGTGAAGATGAATTCAATAAATTCTTTAACGAACTTAGAAATAAACTTGCATTTGAAAATGAATTAGCATTTGAATTACAACAGATAAAACTTTTATGTGGAATGATAGATGAAGAAAGTTATGGATTAGATGGTAAACATAAAAGCATGTATGGGGAAGAGATGACCAAAAGAGCAGAAGAATATAAAAAGTGTAAATTGGGTTTTTTGGTAAGAAATAATTTTTTATTCTTATATTTGTCTGATTTTTAATCAATCGCAATAAATCTGGGACGATGATATATCCTATTAAAAGAATTTAAACTAAATTAAATTAAAACACCTAGGTTTTCGGTTTGAAACCGCGCCAGTGGTTTGTTATAAATCGACGTTTCCCCCGTATTACAGCTTCAGGGTAGTGTCGTAATATTCTTCTATTTAAAAAAGAAAAGTGTCCTTGGAGTTCAAAAGAAATTTGTTAGCAAAACATTTAATGGAAACTGTCCATGGATAAGCCTTAGGAAACCATACTTTTTTCTTCCTTTTTTTAGACACTCCTTCCAACTTCATCCTCATAAAAATTTAAAGAAAAACTGAATTAAAGCAATACTATACATAGTATTACGCAATGTATGATGTATATGAATAAAAAGATATTATACAATATTTATTTTAATTCATATTCGGCTTTTTCAGAAGCCTAGTGTAATATAGGCGAAAACTCGGTTTGTAACAAACCACTGATACGGGCTCAACCCGAAGACCGAAGTGTATTACACTCACGTCCAGTTAAAGTACCTTACAATAATTAAATTCCAAGAAACGGAAATTGCTTGCAAATATTGTCATTTTAATTAACATTTCTAATTTCTTAGATATTAAAACAAAGTTTTAAGACTGGAGGTTTATTAAAAGTTATGTATTATTCACTAATTCTAAATTTTGTAAATAAAGCGTTTCACCTTTCTTAACTTAAAGGACCAATCAGATCGTGGTAGGAAGGCTCAGATTTCGTACAAATAAAGCAGTGTTTTCTGACTGGAAAGGCAGAATCTCAACAATAATAAACCAAAAGATTCCGAGTGCAAGAACAGTTGATAGATAAAGTCTATGAATTATGTATTGTGCTTTCCGAATATATGCACTTAATGTCTTATATCATTTTCACAATAATGTGCGCTCTATATATATATATATATATCAGGAATATGCTTTCAGTAATTCCCTGACAAAGTCTGAGAGCATAGGCGTAATAAATCTATATCAAAAACCTTTCGCATATAATGCAGAAACAAGTTTAATTGACAGGAAGCTGCTACCAAATAGCTTACAAAAAAACCCTATCCTCATCGCTGCAAATTAAATGATCACTTGGGGACAATTTATTCATCTGAGAACATTATCTAATCTGCGTCTCAATAAGGCCTCTCAGGGTTTGATAACTCCCACATAGATGAAGAAGTCTAGGTTTACTCTAGTCAGCCTGGTTACCAGCCACCATCTCAACGCACCCTTTGATCTGTGTCTTTTCTGGATTATGGGAGATTTAGAGCAGTCACTCAGGTACATTAGATTCAAGGCATAGTGAGTCTAATCAGCCGTCTGGTTCCTCAACATTTATTTCGAAAATTAAATATCGGTGACATCAGGGTAATATGAGGGGACATCAGCTATGAATGCCCAAGATCTGCCCGAGAAAAGCCTTTAAAACTTAGAGGGTTGATGAACAACCAGTGCCTCTGTGAACTGTAGCTAATCTCTATTACTCAAGAAGCAGCATCAACACAATTTGAACTCTGTGATGGTTCACCTGACGTATTTTGGCGTGCTTTACCTGCAACATATCATAAGGCACCACCCAAAGGCTGCGTCAGTCCACCACGAACGGTTAAGAAAAGTGATCCACCTACCATAATGGAAGGAGAAATCAAGGAGTAAAAGAGAAATTGAGAAAACGTATAAAATGTTCTCTACACTCAACTCGCTTTCATTTAAAATACGCTCATTCAAACCACATCATCCAAATTTACATCAAGAAGTCACTCTGCCAGTTCAGTTTGTCACTCTCTTACACGCTACTCACTCTCTTACTCTTTGCTATTGTACAGACCTTGCAGAACCTTACTTCTTCAATATACACAGTGATTAATTAGTGTAATTTAATCTTATACCACTTTCTCGGTCCAGCCCAACAAAAACTCTACTACAAGCTCTAACAAAAATCGAAACCTTACGCTCGTGGCAAAGACGAGAACTGCTCATTTGAAAAGAAGAGCATTTTCTTTAGGATTTGCTCTGGAGATCGATTCCACAGGCTCCGAAAGGCCTATTCGTCATTCTAGTTTAGATGGGTAACTTTTATAGACTACCATTATCTACTATATTACTTTCCCTTACTGCTGGATAAGAGGAAGTATTGCGATCGTTCGTATCGCGTCAAATTTTCGATATCGAGTTTTCACCGGATATTCACGTTTTGACGCCCCTAAAGTACAAAAATGTGGTTTTTAGAAATTGGTACATATGTATTTGTGTGTGTGTGTGTGTGTGTGTGTGGGGTCAGCATAACTAAAGAAACTCGCGGGGAAATCGCAGAAACGATATTTAGTTTAAGCCTGACAATAAGGCTTTAATCAAAAATCGTTCAACCGGAAGTAATATAATGTCACAACATTATACATTTTTACATATAAATTATTTATACATTATATATTATTATAGTACATTATTATTGCGATACTGCCTTAACTTGAAAACAAAAAGTAATTTTTAATGGCGGATCCCGGGTACTAACTTTCTTATTTCGAATGTATCAACGTATTTTTTTTTTGCAAATTTAAAACCAATTTTTATTAAATGAAAAATGCTACTAAATTCAATATTATTAGGCTAATTACTACACACGCTATAATCATTTCGGTTTAATGAAGTTTTCTCTCTCTCTTTCACACACACACACACACTCTCTCTCTCTCTTTCTGCCCATGTATTTTGTTTTTATTTACTCTTTATTCTATATTCTTATTTAGTTTATTTTTTTCTAAATCGTTTTGTTATTATTTGAAACATATTAGTTCTTAATGAGAAATAATAAGCCTAGATTTAGCGAACAAGAAAAAGTATTTGTACAGTGCGGTAGAGTGACACGTCTGGCTGTGCGTTTGTACGATACATAAATTACATTAAACGATACGTTCTGACGATGGTATAACGGGACTGAAATAACGCATGACTTACACATGTACTACGAAAATTTATCAAATAATTTTTTCAAAGTACTCTGGAGGTTTTAGCTGTAAGAATATAGTTTATACAATTGTTTCTAATTAAAAAGTGAAAAGTTCAAACTTCTGTAATATTCTACAATTATTAAGTTCTAATGACATAATAAGATCTTTATCGCCTATATTTAAAAATTTTCGTTTCTTAAGGGGCTAATAGAAAAACCTAATCCTTAGAACTATCCCCTTAAAAGCGAAAAGAATAAAATAAAAAAAAAATCTAAGGTCGATGGCTTTAAAATATAGAATAAATTTTTCTAGTAACTATAAATTAATAAATTATAATTTACAAAATTCTTATACAGATAAAAAAACTGAAACGTATAGATGAGGAAATAAGGAAAGCGAAAAGAAAGATTTCAGAAGAAAAGAAACATGAGAAATCGAAGAAGCGTGAACAAATCCTTGAAGATTTACACCTTTGGAAACAATATGTATCTCCAAAAATGGAAGGTTTTCTACGAGATAAAGATTTCGTACCAGATGATGGGCGAATTAAAGATTGGTTTCAATGTGTATTCATACATGATAAAGGAATCAAACAGGCACCTGTTCGTTTATTAGATGAATCTGAAATTTTCCAAGAACCAGTGACAATTTTTGATAAAGAATCTGTTGATAGTGCAATAAACTGGTTTTAGTTATGTACTTCTATTTTAAATATATCTGTTTTCAATCTTTGATTATAAACCACAGTATTATTATTATTATATGATATAATATTATAGTAAAATTCCTACGGTTCCTTCTTGCTCCAAAATTCTTCCAATAATAATTCTTCTTATGGGATTAAGCAGTAATTTAGGTTTAACAGTAAAGTTTGGAGGAGGATACATTTGAATCATAAAGTGAATTAAAATTCCAAATGTCAAATTTTATATAAATTTACAATTATTAGATTACGTTAATTAACCTTAATGCTATTCAGGAACCATACAAGTAAATAGGTAGTATCATTATTTTGACTCTTATTTACAAAATATGTGTTCTTAAAGGAGTAGGAGGAAGCAGAAAAGTATATAAAAAAAAATAATTATTCTAAAAAGAAATCCGTGATCAAGATGGGATTCAAATAGGTAATATGTAAAAATACTGATTGTTTTATACGACGAACGAGATGAAAAAAAAAATGAATATGCAAGCCTAATGGTCTACAGACGACTCGAGGACGGAAGGTGGCATGGGAGCGAGGGTACACGGAGCTAAGGCATGAAATCTCGATAAGCTTGGTATGCTAGAGACAGTCATTCAGGTAAAGCTAGTCATTATAATTATTTGCTGCTGTTGATTTAAGAAGACGAAGAAGTCTTTCTAAAGTCGTCATTTTCTTTGAAAACTAAGCTTCTGTTGTTTTGTGTTGGACGAATTAGCAGCCTCAAAAAAAGTCATTCTAGTCTGGGTACCAGGGCATTCAGGGGATAAGAGTTCTAAATTTGAGTAGGTAATAAGGAAAATGACGCGACGGCAGTTCGCCTTGCCCTTCCACTGGAGCCCTCATGGACCTGAATCCTTTTGTGGCTTTGCAAGATACTTCACGAATGCTACCATCAAAACATGGGTGCACAGAAGATTCTAGGAATGGTGCATGGAAGCCCCAAGCTAGAAGAGGCTTATTAATGGCTAGCTAATCGCCCAGGCTTACTATCGAACTATTCCAATAAGGTCGTGGGGCCATTCGGATGTCTGTAGGCCTTATATTTGCCACTGTAGGCTTAAGAAGCATAAGCATCGCAAGGGTCTGACAACAGATAGCCTGTGCAGTTTTGTCAGGAAGAAGAAATTGCACTGCATGTATTATGTCTGTGTAAGGCGCTTGTATGGCTGAGAGTACATCTCTTCGGAAAGGAAAAACTGATGTCTTCTAGCTTTACCTTGGAGTTAAACAGACAGGATAAAAAAAAATACTATAATATGGTACTTAATAATATAATATAGTTAGTAATAAGGGTTAGGAGTAATTCCATTCCTTCCTACAGTAATTCTTTTCATTAACACATTAACGAAACGATTACAGACTTTTCAAAACAAAGTACTACGAATTCCATCAAACGCTCCTTGGTTTACCAGGAACACACAAATACCAGAGAACTTGATGTATCAGACATTTACACACACATGACTAAACTAACAAACAACTCTTCAGTTAGTATCTTCTGCGTTACACTATCACATAGGTGAGCCTACATCATCTAGAAGATTGAAACCCAGGCTATATCAAGATCTTTGACATTTTATTACCAATCACTAGGTGTAAAGCTCTAAGTGACCTGACCCACATTTTAAAAATTCTTTTCACGGAATTAAAAAGTTACTTGGTAACTTAAAGTACAGTTTGTGGTGCAGCATATCTCCAAAAAAGAGATTTTGATTAGTAAAATGAAAAGAAGTTCACCTGTATTTTTTTAAAGCACTTTTTTAATTACTATAAGAATTTAGAATTAAATGAATCTTCACAATTGTATATAAATTTACAATTTTAGCCATTTCCAATTTATTTCTTTTATCTTTTGAGAGATGTGTAAAATAGCGAGTACAAAGCTCTATGAGTTCATTGGTGCTTCCAAGGATTTTACAGTTTTAACTGTTTGATAGAACAGTTAAACCGATTTTGATAGAAAAATAATAGCATTTCAAAATACTAACGCATGGGCAGCATGCATATCCTGCCGAAGTTCTGAGAAAAATCCCATTTTGAAATGATGTCTTACATATAAATATTTCTGCGTTTTTTTATTCATATTTTCCCGATGTCCTTTAATCAATCTTATTTCATATTGATAATAAGACTGTGATAACTCATGAAACGCTTTTTCTAGTCTGTAACAAAGATTATAGTAATTAGATTATCTTTATTATTATTACAATGTATTTTGAATATATCGCCATTTTAAGATAGCTTTAGTATCAAAAACAGAATATAATGTTAATTTCCTTGAGTTTGTATATGAAAAGATATTACTTAAAATCTAATTTATTACTTAATCTCCTCTATTAAGTACTCTGCAAAATTTTGATTTAAATCAAATATAAGATCTGCAAGACAGTAGACATGGAATCAAAATGACAGTTGAGTAAATATCTTTATAGCATCAAGAGGCATCCAAACTAATTCAGTTCTAAACCCATAGCTAATTTATTTGTGATAATCAAAATTCTACTAAAAAGTCTTTTAAAAGAACATACTTAGAAGTGTAACCAAGCAGATGGTTAGTATGTGGAAGAATGAATAAAGATTTATTCGTTAATTGTGCAGCTTGGAAAAGATCACTTGCACGATCTGCTGCCAATAAATCTTCTCCAGAAGGCAATGGTGCTGTCTTCTGAATTAAAACGAGACAAATCTTGGTATTTCGACCTTCTAATGCCGCTCTGTCGATAAAAAAAAGCACATTTTCATACTTTAAAGCAAACAAAATAAAATGCTGAAAAAATACTTCATTTCTATAGAAAAATGGTTAAAATATAATATTTTATTAAATCAAATTAAACTTCTGATTACTGAGTTTCAAAAAGTAATTCAAACCTGATAGACTGTACCCTAGATGTACATTCAATCTTTCTTTCTTCCCAATTGGGATCATCCCAATCCAAGTCATAAAAAATAACCATTACAGCTGGTATCTGCATGAGATGCTTATGCATCCAGTTGCGTTTCAAAATTCCTTTAGGAATATGCAGTTCATAAGGCGTTTTCTTCAAAATTTAAAGTTAATATTAAAAAATTAGAATTTATTTAGATAAGATTACAGTTTGTAACTTAGAAAATTCTTATGAAAACATAAAAAATATATTAGTAAAAATACTGTACCTTAGTTTTACATCTTGGGAATTCATGTGAAGATGAAAGAAGTTTAAACTGAATAGGAGCCCTCTCTGATCGGCGATTATTACATAAAGCATCCCAAGTTGCACGATGCACAGCATTATTTAAGGTATCTAGACCTGTAATTCCTATTAGGGCTTGTGGTTGTATGGAAAGTTCGGTTGGAAATTCAAACTCACGGTCTATTGTTGACATGGCACAAAAGTATGCCTCTTTTTTAGGACCACTTTAAATGACTAGACGAGTTTTTTGAATTATAGCTAATACCGATGGCAACCCAAGTCGGTATTAAATTAATAAATTATCACCGGTTCAAATTTTGTAACCAACATTTACACTGCAATTTAAGAATCATGTTCATGGCACTAACAAATATTTGTTTCACCAATATAAAGAGAATTATACTTCTCTTTACATAAAAGTACCTGCTTAAGATAGGAGTTTTTAACAACCATGCAAGTGTAGTTGATAACTCATATAACCTTTCAAGGAGTAACCTAAAGATACCTACTCTCATAGCCTTGCCTCTTCAACATAAAATTATACTTAGCTATATTATACTTTTTAAAAATAAATTTGTTGACACTAATTAGCCATAGTATTTTATAACATTCTGTTTCTCTATAATTTATAACAAATAAGGTGAAACTACGAATAATTTTGATAGATTTACTTATTTAATAAATGGAACTCTTTTTTTCGATAAACTTGGGTATTCAAAAAATCTGTATATTCTAAAGAAGTGTGAGCTGCCTATTTATTTTAATTGTAAATAATGGCCTCCTTAACTGTGATTAAATATTGTAATAAAAATCTAACTCAGGAATTATTTTTTAAGTATATACAAATTTGGCTTGACATGGTTTTAAGTAGGAAAAAAGCTTCGGCTTAATGATTTGCAAGATCGATTATACTACTCCAAAAAATTAAATCACTGCAAAAATACCATGTGAAGGAGGTAATTTGAGTGTTATATAAAAGTGCGGAACCCACCGCAGGAATGACAGTTGGTGAGGGAATGTAGGCGGAGGTGTTTGGGTCTCCTTATTTACTGATTGTTATTTTTTGCTGTTTTATGTTATTTAGTGATTTATTGTTGTTTCGTTTTATTGTACTTAAAGCAAAAATGGAAGGTAAGGTTGATATGCATATAATAAGTAATGATTGTATTAATTTTTTCCATATTTTTTGTTGTAATCTTATAATCATTTTCAGAAACAGTTGAACCTAAAAGACACTTTATGAATAACAAATGCTCAAGATGGGTAATAAATCAGATTAAAAAGAGAATTCCTATAATAGTATGGCTTCCAAAATACAAATGGAAAGAGGATGTAGGAGCGGATTTAATTGCAGGGGTGACTCTGATGTTCGTAAATGTCCCCCAGGGTTTGGCATTTTCAGTTTTGGCTAATGTTGATTTAATGTATGGCCTGTATACCAGTTGTTTTTCTGCACTTCTTTATACTTTTATGGGAACTGCAACTGTTAGTTCATTTGGTCCTGTAGCTGTTGGGTCCATGCTTACAGGAGAAGCTGTAGCAACAGTAAATGATCCCAAGTATTCTAATAATGAAATTGCTATCGCGATTACATTTCTTATCGGAATTTGGTACTTAATTGGTTTTATAGTTAGATTAGGTGTAGTATCTATGATATTCAGAAAACCATTTGTCTGCGGTTTCGTTACCGCATGTGCTTGCCACATTTTATCAAAGTCTATGAAACTAGCTTTGGGAATGAAAACTCCAAATAGTTATGGAGCGTTTTCATTTTTTTTAAACATATATGCTCTCTATGAAAAGCATAATCTTATTAATTATCCAACTGTGATAATGTCCGTTATTGTTAGTATTATATTAGTCTTGAACGTTGCAGTAGTGAAGCCAGCTTTAGCTAAATATACAAAACTTATAATTCCAATGGAAGCAATTGTTATGTTAATAGCTATTTTAGTATCTTATTATTTCAAGTTTGAAGATATGGGAATACCTGTTGTTGGTGATGTTCCAACAGGTTTTCCATCCGCAATGGTACCTGAAATGAAATTAATTCCTGAAGTTTGGGGTGTGTCCCTTGTAGTCGCTTTAGTTAATTATTCAACAACTGTAGCTATGACGATGCTGTTCAATAGTGAACTAAGTCCCGATCAAGAATTATTAGCTATGGCAGTTGTAAATCTTGTCTGTTGCAATTTTCAATGCATTACTATAGGCAATTCAATGATGCGTACCGTTATTGCTGTGAATCTTGGGGTAAAAACTTTGCTCTCTACAATCATATCTTCGCTACTTCTCATCTTCGTAATCTTATTTGTAAGTTAAAATTATTTTTACTTTTTATATAGGATATTAAAATAAGCATTATGACATAAACGTTCACCATGAAATCAAATAAAACGTTTTTAGTTTTTTATCTAATGAGTTCCTAAGCAATTAATGTTTCTTATTAGGAAAATAAAATTTTTGTATATTTATGAGACACATATATTTTCCTGATATATTATACATATTATCTTTTTTGACCATCGCAATGTTTATGTCTATCTGACAGAAAAAATCAATTTAATGTTAATCATAAAAATGTGATCATGATTTAAAAACTCATAACTTGTTTTTTACTACATTATGATGGTAAAAAAACAAGTTATAGAGTTTTTAGTAGTAGATTTATTTTATGTTTTTAATTTGCAATAATTAGTACTGGGGAATTTCCTAATTCTAAGAATTCGTAAGCGCTTTATCCGTCCTATTCTTTGGAATACGAAGATGGAATTTTATGTGTATTTTGTAAGTTCACACTACTTTTAAAAAAGAACTTATTAAAAAAAACAATTTCACATAAACGTAACGATTATCGCATATTACCTGTTAGAGTATTTATAATAAAGCACAAAATGAAATGTTTCTATTTCAGTAGTAAACAACTAATACAAAGAAGCCACTATACTATTATATTATAATAACTTGTATTATAATAATGGTAATATTACATTCTAATAATTATAATAACTTCGCTCCTAAAAAGGGGCTTTAACTGTGTAACTGCCAAAATTCGGCAATTCAATTCAATTTCATTTATTTATTTACAATATTTTTATTATTTTCATCTGCAATATTTCTCATATACAATTTAAATTTTGCAATGAATATACAGATAATAGATAGAGAATATAGGTTGCATAATTATGAAGCTGGTGATTATATGTGACCAAAGGTTCATTGCCCTTTGGCAATAAATCTTGATGTTACTTTCTCTTACTGTTGGTAATAGGAAGTATTACGATTGTAAAACATTGTACGACCATCAAATACATGTTTTGAGGTCTTCTGAATACGAAAAAAATGCTTTTAGCTAATTGAATAAAACATCTCAAAAACGAAAAATTGCAGGAAACTCGAACTTGGTATTCCGTTTAAGTAACATCACCATATCTGATATGAAGGTTTTCGTTAAAATCCAGTAACCGAATGTGCACTTGTATGAACAGTGGTTTTCGTAGTTTTCGTGATTTTTTCGAAAAGGCTTAAACCAATTTCTGAAACATTCATACAACTTTCTCTTACTGCAGTTTACAAAATTGTAACTGACAAATTTTATAGTTAGTATACCAAATTTAATGAAATTCGTCTGTGTTTTTTTTGGAGAAAATCGCAAAAACTGAAATAAAACTTCAGTAAAAACGCACTTCCGTATTACAGATTTTCATGAAACTGAGAATTTTGGCAATCTATATGATTTTAATTAATTTTGGTCAGTTGTGGTATGTATGATCATATAGGATCGCACTTTAGAGGAAAACATAACCACACCCCTTCCGCAAAAGACCCCTTAAATGACATTACCCGGAGGAATGTTTCAAATAGAAGTTGTTCGGTTTAGTGTAGTTCACATTCATAGTTTTAACAAAATCGTTGAGCCGTTTTAGAAAAAATACCAGAAAACTGAAAAATACTTTTCAGTAAAAACGCACTTCTGGTAATCCGATCTTCTTCAACCTCGGAATTTCAACATCTTTAATTCTAATTTAATTATTTAGATGATACTATTGTACAATAAACTGAAATAGCACCTTAGAGGAAAACCTAACCCCCTTCCCCCATAAGTGCCCTTAAATATATTTTCTCAGAGAAATGTTTCAAATAAAAATTGTAGCTCTAGGTATATGTCGTTGATATTCCAAGTTTAAAGAAAATCTCTGAAGCTATTTTTGAGAAAATCCCAAAAAAGTGAAAAAAAAAAAATCACTCAGTAAAGTGGTATTAGCGGTTGAGAAATTTTGACAGATAACTACTGTCGAATTCCGTGGCACTCTATGAACAGAATATCAAGTTTGAACTTTCTGCGATTTTCCGGTTTTGAGCTATGCTGTTCACATACAAACACACACACACACACACAAACCATTTTCTAAAAATCACTTTTTTGGACTCAGGGGGACTTCAAAACGGATATTTGTGTTGAAAACTCGATATCAAAAATTTGACAGAATTACAGTACTTCCTTTTACTAGGAGTAAGAGAAGGTAATTAGTAAAGTTGATAGATTTTGTCCGAAGTTTTGAACTTTACTTTCAGATGCGTTAGTGGTATCTAAATAGACCGTCCTGCAATTATTCGGTTTTGAGATATTTTATTTACACACATTATCATTGGAGTTGAAAGGACTTTTTTTTTCATACTAAAGGAAATTTCCACCTCCGTTGAAAACTGGATACACTTGATTCCTAACTTATATAACATTATAAATCTCCCCTACTTACGGCTCCCTTTGGAGGACTATTTTACAGATTGGCTGGACCTGATTCTCCATGAAAAGCCTGTAGTCGATTTATGTGGTAGCGTCCCAGATTTCTGCCTCGATAATGTCTCAGTTCGTAGATAAAAGAGAAAATGATCTGGGCGAAATGATCTTCACACTAACTTACGATTATTCATCCATTTTGCAGTTGATGAGCTTCATTTAGAACCTTATCTCCAAAAAAAAGCAAAAAAAATCAGTAATTTTTTTTCTGAAGCGGAAGAATGAGAATTACTAAATTAAACTTCTTATTTTGGATTTCTTAACAATAATCAGAGAAATCCTAAAATTGAAATTACAATACTGATTAATCCGAGATATCAAACCATAAAAGAAGTAGATTGAACCAAACTTATTTAATAACCAAATTATTCCTTCGAAATTCTTATTAAATTATTACTGATAAAAATTTATAACGTTTTAAGTGGCTTACATAAATGATTGCAATATAATCAGCAATTCTGGATATTTATAAATTATTAATTTTAACACTAAAGAATATTTAGGATAATACCAACTTATACACTTAACTATCAGAATAATTAGTATTTCGAAACAAAAATTCTCTTAATTAGTTCTTAATTAATTATAAACTTAGAAAGAACGAGTCTTCTTTTACATTTAAAACTTCAAATTAAATTGAAGTAAATTCATTTTATTTTTATGGAGGGGGTAAAATGCCTTCGCACGAGTGTGGGACTCGCACCCACTAAAACCCCCTCCTCCCTCGCAGGCATACGCCCACTCCGGGACGGCTAAGATATTACTTCGGGGTGGTGCCTCGTAATACGCCCTAACGGGCCCACTCCAGACTAGCTGGACCCATCCTCTGCGGGGTTGAAGTGCCGGTTCATCTCAATAATCTTCATCTGAAGGACCGTCCTGACAAAGATAGCAACCCTGTCCCACCGGTCTCTTCGGATTAGCATGGTCCTCATTACCGTTTCCGGGGTAACCCTCCAGCCTTCGTCTTTCTCTCGCCCAACTCCCGCACACGTAAAAGGTGTGGCAGGCGTCATCTCTGGCGGCGTCCCCGTATATGCATGCCGAGTCTCCCACCCTCCCCACACTTCACAGGTAAACGGCAAAGCAACCGTGTCCCGTGAGAAATTGGGTGAGAAAGTAATCGACCTCGCCGTGCTTTCTACTCACCCATTCCTCCAAGCTTGGGATGAGCCTTGCCGTCCACCTACCGCGATGCTCCTCCTCCCAACGCTCCTGCCACCTCATCAACATGGTCCTCCTGGCTAGCAATCTGGCCTGCGCCTCTCCAATCTCGGCCTTCATCTCCCGGACCTGCCATCTCTCTTGCGCCATGAGGTCGATAGGAGCTACCCCTGCAACCACCAAAACCGCAGGCCCCGACACAGTGCGGTACGCACTGGCGATCCTCAAAGCCCCCCTCCTCTGCACCGCGGTCAGCTGCCTCTGGTGTCGTTTCTTTCTTAGGGCTCTAGCCCAAACCTCGCATCCGTACAAAAGGATGCCATTTGTGACGGACATGAGGAGCCGGCGTCTGCTGGCCCTCGGTCCTCCCACATTAGCCATCAACCTGCTCAAGCTCGCAGTTACCCTTGCCGCCTTCTCGCTGGAGCGCCGCACTTGCTCCCAGAACGTCAGCTTGGTGTCTAAATGCACCCCCAAGTACCGGACGGAGCTCTGAGCTTTCAACGTTCTGCCGTCGATCCTCACGCCCCAGGCACTTGGGATCCGACGTCTAGTGAGCAACACTATCTCCGTCTTCTCCGGAGCCAAACTCAGACCATGTTCCTCTAACCAGGCCGTGACACGCCGCATTACTTGACGCAATCTTATATGTGCCACCTCGTAATCCCTGGCTACCACCACCGCGGCAATATCATCCGCGTAGCCCACCAGGAACGAGTCTTCCGGCATACCCATTCGCAGAATGCCATCATAGGCCACATTCCACAGATCGGGGCCTAGGATAGAGCCCTGCGCCGCTCCCCCTGTAACAACTCTACTACGGGGTCCCTCCGCAGTATCATAGCGCAGCTGTCTGTCCCTCAGGTAGCTGCGTATCACCCGTAATAGGTATTCCGGCGTATGGAACACGGTTTCCAGGCTCGCTAATATGTCCACCCACCTTGCCGAATTAAAGGCATTACGAACATCCTTCGTTGCCAATAGCACGACCCGCTTCGTACGCCAGGTCCCCAGCTGTGCCCTGTATGCAGTTTTCACCACCTCTTCCACGGCTCAAATGGTAGACCGACCTCGTCTAAAACCGTACTGCTTCTCGGACAGATCCCCTGCTACCCTTATAGACGCGATCAAGCGAGGTTTAATAAGCCACTCGAAGAGCTTTCCTGCCGTGTCCAACAGGCACAGTCCCCCTTCTCCTTGCTGATTAACACCAGCCTCTGCACCTTCCACCTCTTAGGAAAAACTCCTTCTCTTAAGCATCTATTATACATATTCAGAAGTAGCTAGGGACATACCCGGGCAATCACCTTCAGTACTTCTGTCGGGATGCCATCTGGCCCCGGCGTTTTCTTATTATGGAGTGAACCCACCACTTCTTCTAAATCTACCGTAGCAAACAGTGGTACGTTCTCTAACGGAGCAGTATACTGTTCACACTCTCTTATCGGGCGGGTTGGGAATCATTCCCGCACTATCCCGTCCATCTGGAGGGTCCAGCGACTGTCCAGGTGATTGGGCCTTCAATCTGCGCATCACTATTCTGTAACCTACTCCCCACGGATCCTGATCCATTTCCTCCTGCAGAGCCTCCCACTTACGGCGCTTACTTTCCATTATTGCCCGCTTGAGGTTCCGCCTCGCCTGACTAAACTCCGAGTATTCTTCCTCTCCCGTGTTCCTATTTCTTCTTCTAGCCCTGGTGACTGCTCTCCTAAGACGTAGGTACCTCCTCCTGAGCTCGGCGATCTCATCCGTCCACCCAGTAAACCGGGGTCCTCCCTCTACGGCTCTTACTCTTCCTCGGCATGGCCATATCACATTCTCGCCGTATCAGCCGCATGGTGGCGCCAAAAATGTCCTCCGACGTGCCTCCCTTATTTAGCACCGCACCATGTCGCTTTCAATAACCTCTGACAGAATCGTCTATCCATCTTATCTACCTTCCATCCATTCGTATCTCCATGATTATATGTCACCGCGCGATGCCCAGGGGACAAATCGAAGGGATATATTAATGGTCGCTGCCAGTGTAATCCTCAATCACTCTCCATCTCACCACCTCCGTTCTAGGCGGTCTGACACCCGAGTGATATCAGGAATCGTCTCTGACTGGCCGGGTCTTCGAAAAGTAGGCGTGTTACCCACGTTAGCCACCGTAAGCCCCGTCCTAGCTGCCATTTCGAGGATATATCTTCCTCTGGAATTCGTGGTATTCATACCCCACTCCACCGCCCTGGCATTGAAGTCCCCAGCGACTACAGCCGCACCCTCCAGCTCCCGCGTGAAGTCCTCAATCCCGTCCACTAATTCTCTAAATTCGCGAATGTTTATATTCGGGCTGAGGTAGCAGCTTACATAATAAGTAAGCACAGGTGTTTCCCCTAGTTTGAGGCGTGCTATTTCCCCAAACCCCAGTTCGCTCGGCTCCGATTCACAGCAAAGAGGCGTGTTGGATCCCGAATCCCGTAGGTAGACGTTCACCTCAACCCCCAGCTGTGGTCTTCCCCGAGCCACTGTTTCTCCCATGCGGAGAGAAACATGGGCGCTCCTCGGCCAGGTGCGGACGGGGAGCCCGCATATACAAGCACGAATGCGAGTACTGACCATCCTAACTTAGGGGTGGCCCTAAAGTGTGTACTGTGGTGACCTTTGTATAATGTGTCAGTGTACTGTGAATATGTATTGATGTGTATTGCTTTGGTGCATTGTGTATGGTGTACTGAGCTATGGTAACCCATGGGGACGCTACTCCCCAGGTGGCTGCATACAACAGCCCACCCCGTACGGGGGAAATTCATTATAAAAAATACATAAAAAAACGTAATAATTCAATCGTTGAATATTATAACCTTTCGGTTATAACCTTACCTATATACATTATGTACTATCAAACTTTGAGACCTTGAAAATTCAATTGAAAATTTTGTTGATAATTTCTTCGAATTTGATAAAAGAAATTTTACTAAAACATAATGAATTTTACCTCAACTAGGTAAACTTATCTTTTTATTTTAAAAATAACAAAAAATTCTTTTTTACTAATAATGGATAATTAGAGTTACAAAAAAGATACAATTTTATGTACGGAAATTACTTTTAGATTTTTAGTTTTTAGATTTCAAGAGAAACTAAATTATAATCATTATAAATAATGAAGAAATAAGAAAGAAGTACGTGGAATAATGAACAGTACTGCAAAACAAGTTATATTTACATTTCGAGAATAAGGTAGTAGAAATTTTACATTAAAATTATTACGTTTTTAAAATTTTAACTTAAAATAGTTTTATATCTACTGCACAAGATCTAACATTTTTATTTTCTTTAATTTATTATGCACAATAAATTTATCTAGATCGTTAATAACATTTTATTTCCTCTTACAATTACTAAGAGGAAGTATTGCGAGCTTGTAGTTAATATTGCACCGGAAATATATTGAGATCCTCTGAATAAGAAAAAAATGTTTTTAACGAATGATCTGCATGTGTGTAGGTATTTTAACGAATATCTCAAAAACGAAAAATTGCAGGTAGGTAAACTTGGTATACCGTTTGTGGACTACCAACGAACTGACTACACGAAGGTTTCGAAGGGCAAATTGCATCAACCGAAAGTGCGACTTTACAGAAGGACTTTTTTTTTTTTAGTTTTTCGAATTTTTCGAAGAGGCTCCAACGATTTTCTTTAAACTGCGTATAGTATCTTCATAAATAAATACCTATAACTTTTATTTGAAACATTTTCTTTGGAAAATTTATATTTTGGGGAATTCTGGGGTAACAGGAGCATGTCATGCTTTCCTCTAAAGTACCATATATGGTTCTACTAACCTTATATGCATTAAAAGTATTGATAGAATTCCAAATTTGAAAAACCGGAAATATAATTTTGTAGAATAATTTTTAAGTTTTATGGAATTTTTCTCGAAAAATGTTTAAATTTGGAAGCTTACTTCGTTGATATAATCGTATCACTTTTGTTTAAAACACGATCCGTAATTTTGCCGATGAGCTCTAAAACGGTCGAAAGAAGGCTGTGCGAATGGTATATAATGTCTAGACGTGTCCCATTAGGATCTCTACTACTGGAAGAGACATCGAGCAGAATCACGGTTTTTTGCAAATCAGCATCCCGTTTGGACTGCTCATTGTAGCAGTTCTCGTCACAGATGAGTCCTGAGTTTGTTCATACTAATCAAGTGATCAGACTGGAGCCATGAAGTACAAAGAAGACATGGAAAACGCTTTTCCCATTTGCCTGCTTGAGTCACAGCCTTTCAAAAGCCAATTAGTTATGGCGTGGGGTGGAATCAACATCTCCGTATCAAGCTGATTAACATAAAAAATTCTGGGCTCTTACCGCACATAGGTATATTGAAGAAGTTCTTCTAGAAACTGTGACCCCACTTTGTTCCATTTATTGGAGATAACTTGTGCTAATGCATTGTGGTAGTGTTCGACCGTCTGCCTTTAGTTTGAATTGTCACACAATACTTGCAGCAAGTAGGAATTTTCCGTTTCCAAGCGATGTAGAACAGGTTCGAATTTTCTTTGTTGAAGAATGGGATACGGTTGCACAAGATGAAATCCTGTCACTTATTTACACTTAATGCCTTATTCTGGCAGTTCAGCGAAGAGGGACGTTGAGAATTATTAGCGCCTACCGCACGGTATCCGAGCCTGCAGCCCTGCTGATCGCAGGTACAACCAAGGCAATTCTGTTATATGCACAAGAAACTGGGGAAACATGAGGCGACACACAGAGCGTCTGCTGTTCTACAAGAAAAATGTAAGAGACGGTGGAGCACTGACACAAGGACTAGGTGGACTTACAAGCTAATCGAATACCCTATAGCATGGTCTAATAGGAAGCACAGTGAGGTTAATTTTAACCTTACGAAATTTCTGACGGGTCATGGATGCTTTGCGAGCTACCTATACAGGATGAAGAAACGGGTATCCGCCAGGGTATGTATGGTGATGCAGAGGTAGATGATGCCCACACTTTCTTCAAGTGTACCAGATGGAATATAGAAAGAGAGGAACTATGGAGAGAGAGACTGGACCTTTGACTCCAATACTCTATGCAGAAGAATGCTAGAAAAGAAGGTACTTGGACTAAAGTTGCAGGGTATATAGAATGTATACTGAAGCAGAAGAGGAGAGAATTTACTTACTTAATCTGTAGCAAGAAGAGTATAGGATAGATGACTTATACATACGAGTAATGTCTCGCGTAATGTCTTGCGACGGTTCCGGGGGGGGGGTTCCACGCCTGTTTTTGGAGAGGGTTTTTTAGTGGGTAAGAGCCCAACTCGGGTACCTAGAAGGTGCCTTTGGGCATTTTTCCCTCTCCTAAAAAAAAAATGCCTTAGGCTTAGGCAAGGCTACAGCTGGTAATAACGTCAAATAATCGTGGCTCTTACTCTACTGTGCAACCCATTATTGTGCTGTGAGGAGGAAAACTAGCTAATAATAATCAGTAAATTATAATTTATCGCTCTAACTTTTCCGCAGGTATTTTGGTGAATTTTTTTTTTTTCAACCACTTGATTTAATTAAACTAATTTTCATAAAAACACGAATTTTTTATTTCGTTTAATTGTATTTATTTTAAAATAATATTATTAATTAATATAAAAATAAAAGTATAGGTTATAGTTAGCAGTTTAATGTAAATTATATAGTGCCGGTATTTATTTTTATTCGATAGAAACTTGTGCATTTTTATCTCAAATATATGTCTTCAGGTTTTATGTAGTGATCTGTAGTAGATCTTTCTTTACTTAGGTTTGTGTTATAATTTAATTAGTATAGCTTTTTAGAACGACTGGTGAAGGTAACAGTTAATAATAGGTAACGCAGAGGCTAATGAGCTTAATCCGTCAAGGTTTGGTAAGACCATGTTTGACCTTCAAATCTGTCTGGTAATATAAAAGCAGATTCAATTTTTTTACTTATTTGCGAACTTATCTAATTTTTGAAATTGAATTTTTACCAGAAATACAGATTTCGAGGTCCCCTAAATATGAAACAAACATTTTTTTACCGAATGATCATTATGTGTACGAATAATATAGATCCAAAACGAAAAATTGCAAGAACCTCAAACTTTAGATTATGGTCATTGCATCTGACAAAAAGGTTTTGGTCAAAAGTGGACGGATTGGTTTTTGTTTGTTTTTTCAGTTTTTTTTTTGCGATTTTCTCGAAAATGGCTCCAACGAGTTTCTTTTTCTTAGTCTGTCCCTATTCTGCTGCTATAGAACTGTTTCTGTTTAAAATCAGTTATCGCCTATGGATACATTTATGAGTTTTGAATGCCTCTTTTATGTCCTCACCCCAGATCTTCCCTGTCCCTCCTCTGAATCTCCTACGATCGATTCTTGCCTCATAAGTAATCCTCGCAATCTATAATCCGCCATCTTATCGATATGTACATATCAAAGCAGCTTGTGATCTGCAATTACTTTTAAGGCGTTCTTCCGATAGTTGTGCTGTTCCTTCTAGACTTGCCTTCAACTCTGCATGGAATTTACTCTTAGCCCTACTAGTTAAAATCCATCACTTCTTTGCATAAAATAAAGCTATCAAATTCGTGTAGATCGTTGATTTCAACTTTATGTTTTTTTAAAAACATTAATTTTCATAAAAACACGAATTTTTTATTTCGTTTAAATGTATTTATTTTAAAATAATATTATTAATTAATATAAAAATAAAAGTATATATTATAGTTAGTAGCAGTTTAATGTAAATTATATAGTGCCGGTATTTATTTTTGTTCGATAGAAACTTGTGCATTTTTATCTCAAATATATGTCTTCAGGTTTTATATATACATATATAGTGTTCCGCATATATTCTCATTTTCATCTTAAAATTTATTTTTTCTCCTTCTCATATTCATTAAAGTAAGTAAAGTAATGCCTATTTTTTCAGACGGGCTTAACGTCCAACTACCAAAATAGTTGTCGTGAGCGGGTCATGCCATTATATTAATATGTATGTGTGTTTACATACATACTAACATAACCTTATAACCTCCCCCATACAAAGTGGTGTGCGTGACACAAACATAAAGTTGAAGTCAACTTTCTACACGAATTTGACAGCCTTACTCTGACGATAGATAAGAATCTGGAACCCATCAGGAATAATATAAATATGTATGCTACGGCAGATAAAATCTCAGATGTTATCCAGCATTGTGGTGGACCCATCCACGTATTCAACTTTTAAGTGTCTCATTGGAATTGATTTGTAGTAATAATATTATTTTCAATTTTTTTACTTTATTTTTGTGTAATTATTTCATGTCAGTTTTTATATCTTATTCAAATTGTTTTTCAATATACTTAAATGCAATGCATTAGTGGCAATGTCCTTGAACTACTTATATGTTAAAAGCAAATGATAAAGTTATTTATAAAGTTCCCTATTGTTTTTGTTATTCTGTTTTGTTCAAAAGTATAAAGTGGTCTTCGAAATTAAAACGTACGAGACGGATATATAACATAAATGATTATGACAATGTATTACGTATATTTTGTTACATTTTTACCCCACTGTTACTTCTAGCATTGAACACACCTGAGCCATGCTTTCCATTTCTAATTCTTAATTTAGCAAAAACGCCACGATAAGTTTTTTTTTTTTATAATCTCACATACTTATTGTAATTTCTTTAAAAATAAAGTATTGCAAGTTTGGACTATGGAATATAAAATTCTTAAAAACAATTTTACTTCTTTGAAACTTCGCGATTGTTGATGAAACTTTCAGGATGAAGACAGCTATCAAGTCTTCCTGATGCTCTAATCCGTTTGTTGACTTCCATTCTAAATATCCTTGCTCATCTAGGTGTGCTCATAAATATTTGAACTAGCCTACTTGTTCTAACTTTACAATCCAAGCACAAGCGCCATGTCCTGTCGGCATGGTATTCCCTTCTTCCTATCCTCTTACTCTTTTGTGTAGATCATTTTCAGGCTAAAGTTAAGGTTACGGTAGTTACGGTTACGGCCACCAAAAATGCCAGATCATCGGCGATGGCTAAAATGCCACCGATCCGAATTGGAAACGGTCTTACTATTTTTACTTTCTCTTCCTCCTAGTAAGAGGAATATTGTAATCGTGTCAAATTTTCGATATCGAGTTTTCACCGGAAATATCCGTTTTGAGGTTCCCTGAGTCCAAAAAAGTGGTTTTTATAGCAAATTGTCTGTGTGTATGTGAACAGCAATAGCTAAAAAACGGAAAACCGTATTAAGTTGAAACTTGATATTCCGTTTCACAATGGGATCTGACATTACGTTATCTGTCAAAATTCCTCAACCGGAAATACCAGTCTTTACTAGTTGGTTTTTTAAATTTTTTACAAAAAATAGCTCCGACAATTTTCTTCAAGCTTGGTGTATGAACTACACATACAAAGAGCACTTTTATTTGAAACATTTCTCCGGAAAAATTCATTGAATGGCACTTTTAGTGTAGCGATGAAGTTATGTTTTTCTCTAAAGTCTATCATAGTTGATTATACAATTCTATCATCCAAACAAAATTAATTAGAAATAATTAGATGGCCAAAATTCTGAGTTACAAGAAAATTATTTAACCGGAAGTGCGCTTTTACTGAACAGTTTTCGACGAATTACATTAAAATTTGGTACACTACTATAAAATTTGTCAATTATAATTTTGAGAACTGGAGTAAGTGAAAGTTGTGTGAGTGTTTCACACCACATTTTTTATTTATTTTGTTTTCGTTTTAGGGAATGCTAAGTCCAGCACAGTTATGGAAAGCAGAGGGGCTAAGACTTACATCCTTGTCGAATTCCTTTGGTTGTCTTGAATTGTCACGTGATTGTGCGTTTGCCAGCGATGCAGCATGTTCTTTTGTAGAGACTCATAATGGATTTCCACGTGTAATCCTGTTTCATTCAGTGCTCTCTGTAAGCATGTTTTGTTACTTCGTCATAAACTTGAGAAGCACTTAAGTCCCTTTCTCCTTTTTAGTAATTTTTTGGAAATCTGCCTTATGATAAAAAATCAAGTACTGTTTACTTCAATTTGGACAAAACCTATACTGTTCTTCCCCTAACTTCTCTCTACTCTTCTGAGTCTCTTTTCCAGGATTCTCGAATACATTTCGTTAGGCACACTTAGGAATGATATGCCTCTGTGGTTATGGCAGTTTCTATTGATGCCTTTCTTATGGTAGTTATGACTGATGCCTTCCATCCTTTTTGAGGTACGTTTTTATTTTTCCAGACTACGTTGAAGATGCTGTAACATTTCTTCTCCTTTGCTTCCTAGGTTTTATTTCTTTTAAAAGCACTCTTCATCTATGGTTATTGGCGCAAGGAATTTTCGCAGCTCTCTGCCGGCCTCCCTCCATACTGGATAATAAGCGTAGAGGTTCCTTGGGCGAAAAAATCCGAGATCAGAACTTTAGGATTTGATCTCGGTATCTACACTGCAAGTCCAGCGCGCTATATTATTGAGCCAATCCTGCCCCTAAAAACAGATTCATCACAGCGATCAAATGACGATTCTTAAAATAAAGATCCTTTGTAATAAGTACTATCTAAATATGTATTAAGGAAAGTATAGACAAAAACTTTTGAAACTAGGACAAGCATTTGCAAAAAAAGAAAAATGTAGGCAATAATAGCAGTAGTCTTGTTTCTGTTTTTTGATTTTTTGATTTTTATGACTTTAGTTTTTAAAAAATGTGTTCCATTTTATAAAAAAAAAAATATATGTATATTAATTAATGGTTAAGGTAATAGAATGGCCCAATAATATTTATGTGACCTTCAAATAAAATAAGGCAAAAATTTATATAATTAACTCAATTCACTTTGTAGGAAAAAAAATCTGGTGTGAAACACTCACACAACTTTCTCTTACTCCAATTCTCAAAATTATAATTGACATATTTTATAGTTAGTGTACGAAAATTTAATGAAATTCGTCAAAAACTGAAAAAAACTGTTCAGTAAAAGCGCACTTCCGGTGCTTACTAATTTCCTTGAAACTGGGAATTTTGGCCATCTATTTATTTCTAATTAATATTCTTTGTATGATAGAATTGTATAAATCAACTATGATAGCACTTTAGAGAAAAACATAACCCCACCCCTTCCCCCAAAAGTACCCTTAAATGAATTTCCCCACAGAAATATTATAAGTAAAAGTTGTAGATTTTTGTATGTTTAGTTCATATAGGAAGTTTCAGGAAAATCGGCGCAGCCATTTTTGAGAAAATTTCGAAAAAGTGAAAAAAAAATCATTTAGTAAAGTGGTAAAGTAAACGCCCTTTCCGGTTATCCGATTTTCTTCATACTTAGAATTTCAACAACACATTTAATTCTAATTAATATTATTTAGATGACAGAATTGTCTAATAAACTGACATAGCACTTTAAATGAAAACTTAACCCCTCTTCTCCCGACAAAATTGCCCTTAAATGAATTTTTCCGGAGAAATATTTCAAGTAAAAGTTGTAGCTCTTTGTATGTGTAGTTGATATACCAAGTTTGAAGAAAATCCGTCGGAGCTATTTCTTTAGAAAATCGCACAAAAGAGAAAAAAAAAACAGTAAAGTCATTCTTCCGATTGAGGAATTTTGACAGATAACGTACTGTCAGATCCCATGGTGATACCTAAACGGAATATCAAGTTTCAACTTTCTATGACTTTTCGTTTTTAAGCAATGCAGTTCATATATACACCTCCCTCCCCACACACACAGAAACCACTTTCTTGGACTCAGGGGACCTCAAAACGGATATTTCCGATGCAAACGTGATATCGAAAATTTTTGCACGCTTACAGTACTTCCTCTTACTAGAAGTAAGAAGAGAATGTAAACTTTATACTTTTTTCTTACTGCTGTTCTACAACATATTCAATTCTAATTAACATTATTTATTTGATAGACTTATTTAATAAACTGAAATAGCACTTTAGATGGAAATCTAACCCCACCCGTCCCCCATGACTGCCCTTAAATGAATTTTCCCAGAGAAACATTATAAATAAAAGTTGTAGCTCGTTGAATATGTGTAGTTGATATACCGTCGTAGAAAATACGTCGGAGCCATTTTTTTAAGAAAAATGCAAAAAAAGTAAAAAAGAACAACTAATAAAGTGGTACTTCCGGTTGAGCAATTTTGACAGGTAACGTATAGTCAGATCATATGGTGATAGCTAAACGGAATATCAAGTTTCAACTTTCTACGGGTTTTTCATTTTTGAGCTATGCTGTTCACATACCAGGTGTGTAAATTAAGTAATGAGACTGATTTTCTAGTGTTCGATCTGGCAACACTGGAGACGCGGCGCATGCGTGGTAGGGCAAGTAAACATCTGATACACGTCCAGTGCAAATTTGAAAATGCTAGAGTTGTTACACTGTCCGTAGTGACTTTTTTTGTGAGCAAGGTTTTTTCAGTGCGTTTTAAAAATGAGTGACTTCAATTACGAGCAACGTTGTGCTATCAGGTTTTGCTTCAGACTTGGGCCCAGAGCAACGGAAACGTTTGAAAAACTGTGCCAGGCCTATGGTGACAATGTTTTGTCGCGAGCACAGGTTTTTAGGTGGTTTAAGTCGTTTGCAGAAGGAAGGGAATCAATTGAAGACGAGCCTCGCAGCGGAAGGCCTTCATCTTCAATAACCGACGAAAATGTTGGCAGAATCCGCGGTCTCGTGCGTTCAGATCGTCGTTTGACAGTCCGAATGATCGGCGAAGAGTTGAATTTGACTCACACAACCGGTCATCAAATTTTGACTAATGAATTAGGGATGACAAAAATTTGTGCAAAAATGGTTCCGAAAAAATCTTTCACAAGAGCAAAAAGACATCAGAAAGTAAAGGAGCCTTGACTTTTTGGAAGCAATTGAAAACGATCCCAATTTTTTGGAACGTGTTATTACAGGAGACGAGTCTTGGGTGTTTGAGTATGACCCAGAAACTAAGCGTCAGAGCATGCAGTGGCACACTTCAACCTCTCCAAGGCCAAACAAAGCAAGAATGAGCAAGTCAAAAATCAAATGCATGCTGATTTGCTTTTTTTGATAGCCAAGGAATCGTTCACAAAGAATTTGTGCCTCAATGCCAAATGGTAAACCAACATTTTTACCGAGAAGTTCTTGAGAGACTTCGAAAAAGAGTCATGCTTGTGAGACCAAACATCAAAAACAAGTGGGTGTTGCATCACGACAGTGCTCCGTGTCACACCGCGATTTCTATTAATGAGTATTTGGCCAGTAATAACATTCCTGTGGCTCCTCAGCCTCCTTATTCACCCGACTTAAGTCCATGTGACTTTTTTTTATTCCCCAAATTGAAAAATCACCTCAAGGGACGTCATTTTGGAACATTGGAGAATATTCAAACAGCCGTAACCGACCAACTGAAATCTATTCCAGTATCCGAGTTCCAGCACTGCTATGACGAATGGAAGAATCGTCTTTAGCGTTGGGTGGCTTCCCAAGGTAGTTACTTTGAAGGGGACAATGTTGAATTGTAATTTTATTTGAATAAAAAAAACAAAAAATCAATCTCATTACTTAGTTTACACACCTCGTACATACACGCGCAGAGACCATTTGTCTAAAAACCACTTTTTTGGACTCAGGGATACTCAAAACGGATATTTCCGGTGAAAACTTGATATGGAAAATTTTGTCACGATTACAATACTTCCTCTTGATGAACTAAGTGTAAGAGAAAGTAAAAAATTGTACGAAATTCTCACAGTGTGTTTTTTTTTTTTTGCTTTCTCTTAATCAATAGTAAGAAAAATGTATTTTCAATCGTGTTAAATTTTTTGATATTGTGGTTTCGGAAATACATGTTTTTCAGATCCGTGAGTAAGAAACACAAAAATTTTTTTAGGGAACAGGTCTGTATGTAATTTTCTCGAAAGTGGCTCCAACGATTTTTTCGTTTAACTTCGTATACTATCTGCATATATAAATACTTTAATACTACACTAAAACACTTTTATTTGAAACATAACATCTTTCCGGGAACATTGAATTGCGGATTATACTGTGGGAACAGTTGAGTTTAGATTTTTCTCCAAAGTATTACCTCAGTACATACACATACATGGTTTTATCGGTTAAACGGAAATGAGTTTTTAAGTTTTTTTTGGGAGGGATTTTCTCAAAAACGACCGTAACAATTTGATTTAAGCTTGTAATAACTTACCTGTACACATTTAAAAGTATCACTTTTATTTGTTACATTTTTCTATTTTTAAAAAAGAAAAAAGAAAGTTTTTAGAAGGTGTTGAAGAATCTGAGTCGTTAAAATTCATATGTTTCTGTTCAATATTGAAGCTTTCTTCTGGACTACACTTCACTTTTACTATCTGTGTAAAAAATTGGTCCCAACTTCATTTCACTATTTATATTAGGACAATTCTTTTCACAATATATACTGCCGATATTCCAACCAATCCGAACACACATACCTTTACCTACGCAGATGGACACACAGCCATTCTTTCCCCACATCCCGATCCTGTCCTAAGCACACGTAACCTTCAGCAACATTTGCAATCCCGAGAGAAATGGTTTTGCAGATGGGCAAATGAAGGTTAACGTCCAAAAAAGCAAAAATATAACGTTCACACTAAGACCAGCCATTTGTCCTCCAGTTCATATGAACCACATCTTACTACCATGCGTTGATACAATTAAATATCTAGGACTCTATATAGACAAACGCCTGACATGGAACCCACATACAAGACTGAAACGAAACGAAGTAAAAAAAAACGTTACAGCCTATTCAAGCGACTACTAGACAGACGCTCAAAACTAACTTTAAACAACAAATTACTTATCTACAATCTCGTATTAAAACCAATTTGGACTTACGGACTCGAGTTATGGGGCTCAACCAAGCGTTCCAACATCCACCGCCTCCAAACCCTACAATCCAAAATACTCCGTTATGCTGCTTTTTACTTTTCTAACCTGACAATACATTCCGATCTCCAGATTCCATTTATAAGCGACCTGGTCCAAATACGATACCGCAAATTTCACACCCGTCTCGCACATCATCACAATCCATTAATTCACCAACTTTCCTCAGCAGCCATTCCAGATAACCCTCTTCGACGACTGAGACGGCAGTGGCCTCGTGATCTCTTATAAGTGCGCAGCGAAATAATGTGGAGTGTCACCACTGGGTGATTTCTCCATTCCCGTGATTGTAAGTCATCTCATTTACTTGTTGCTGGTTACGCAAGCGTACCAGCAGTTGTAAATTTTCAAATAAATTAAAAAAAAAAAATAGGACAAATCAGTAATTTTGGAATTTAAAAAAAAAAAAAAGTTTTCATTTTATGTATTAATTGTATTAATACCAATAAAAGACGGGGGGCGGGTGTTGGTGTAGTGGTTATGAGGACTTGTAAGTAGGAGGACCCCAGTTCGAGTCCAGCGTACAACTGCTAAATTTTATATTTGTTTAAAAAATGTTAATAGTTAAGTAGATGCTATCGCCCTCGTCCACGACACCTAAATTGGTAGCTGGACGTTAATGCCCGCCTGAAAAAATAGGCATTACTTTAGAGACATTTTCCGTGATAGCCTGCTTCATTTTGTGGTCATCGACCGGTTTCGGGCGTTCGCCCATCTTCAGGATGCGTTTTTCAGATAGTGTAACACACAGACTTGCACAGAGCAAATTTAGTTTATTACACACTCTGTAAACACACTGTAAACACAGAGTGTGTAAACTAAATTTGCCCTGTGCAAGTCTGTGTTGTCACATTGTCTGAAAAACGCATCGGTAAGATGGCGAACGCCCGAAACCGGTCAATGATCACAAAATGAAGCAGGCTACCACGGTAAATATCTCTGATACTTTCCAGGTCTGCGGAACCAACCACCACAACGGCATTATTTTACTTTATAAAAGACAGTCGCGTGAGTGTTTTACATCAGATTTTTTTTTTTTTTAGTTCCATGTGTTAAATTTTCCTAGAACTTCAGATATTATATAAGATTAATTGTGTTTATTTAATTTTTACTTTCTCTAAATGCCAGTAAGAGGGAAGTATTGTAATCGCGTCAAATTTTCGACACTGTGTTTTCCCCGTAAATACACGTTTTGCGCCCCCCCCCCCCCCGTGAGTCCTAAAAAGGTCTTTTTCGAAAATAATGTGTATGTGTGTGTTTGTATTTTTATGTAATATATGTATTTGTACAGCATAGGCTCAGATTGAAAATCGCAGAACGTTCATATTTGGACATTCCATTTTGGGCCTCACAATAGGATATGATAGGAACTTATCAAAATTCCTCAATCGGAAATACCATTTTATTAGATTTTTCGTTTTATTGCAATTTTCTCGATCGATATCGGCTCCAGCGACGAAGTTTTCTTGTCAAGAGATGATTCTTCTTCGATTTCAAGTTCGGTACAAGAAATCCAGCGCCATATTTGTAGGGGTTACCAAAACGTCACTAACACATATGCGGTAGTGTTACGTAAACAGAATTTCATTTTAGCTTCCCACGAGAGTTTTCGTTGTTCAGCTATTTTGTTCACACATATACAGACCATTCGCTCAGGGAACTTCAAAATTTGGATTTCCCATGAAAATTTGTCACTATCTTAATACTTCCTCATAAAGTCTATGAGAAAATAATAAATAAGTTGGAATAGCACTTCATAGGAAGTGTAACGTTGCACAGCTCCCTTCCTTCAGATTTCCTCAAAAATAAATTGTTCGGAATAAAGTTGCTATAAAAGTCACGAATTACACAAGTCTATTAGTGTCCTAAGTTTAAATAAAATCGTGTGAGCTATTTTGACAAAATTGCAAAATACAAAAATAAAAATACTGTCACAACTTTCGGTTAATTGCAGATTTTTTTTTTTTAACACGGAATTTTGACTACATATTTAATTCCCCCAGATATTATAAAGGTCATCACATCCCCAGAATCACTCTAATATAAATTTCCCCCCCAAAAAATGTGTCATATAAAAGCTTTAAACTGAAATGTGTATCAGAAAAATACATCCATTACTTTCATTTGGGGTATTTCGACCGAAATATTCTAAAATCTAAACATTACAAAGTTTTCTTCGGAGATCAACTTTCACCCACTTCAGGGGTCATTCATGTGTTGGGTTTATAAGTTGAAGAAAATCGTCAAACGTGGATGATATTTCAGCTTATAAACTTTTAGAAATGATATAATTAACTGGTCTTGGGTTGTCGAATTTGTCGATAGCTTAGTTTATATAACCTTTTTTTTTTTACTTGTCTGTTCTGCTTTTGTTTTATGGCTTCCTTGAATTAGTGACATTATTATTATTTCAAGGAAGGGAGGGACGCTATCCAAAGCCTCCCAGGACCCATATAGCTACCCCCAAGGAATAACAACTACTAAGACCGAACAAATCGGACCAAAACCTTAAAAGGACATAGCTTAAGATCCTCTACCGATATCCTAATGTAGTGACATTCAAAAGATAAGTCTTATTTATTTATTAAAACCTCATAAATTCCTAGAGGTTATGGGCCCCAGAGTGTGTATAAAAGTCATAAATATAAGTGAATGTGTTTTATTCGGATGTTTAAAGCCGTAAAATCGTTCGTAATTAGTTGTTAATGTTTACATAGTTAAGCCGTTTCCTTAGTGCAATACAATAGGAAAGAAAAACATGAATGAAGACTTCCAAACATTAGAAAACTGGAAGAAATATCAAATACCTATCATGGACAATTATTCATTTTTTGGTTTATGGGAATATGTGACTGGTGAAAAATCTGATCCAGCGAAGGATGCCTCTGGACGAACATCTTTATCCAGATATCATAGGACTGTATACATGTAAAGAAGTATGGGTAAAATTAGAAGATTAGTGCTTATGGAAGATAAAGGCTTAGAGAGAAGATTTATTTCTTCTAAGAAAACTTTTTAAACCTAACCTATCGCAGTTTAGTGATATGGAAACCAAGCTAGACGAAATCGTCTTTATCTCAATTAAACAGTACATGTTCCTCTATTTGTAGATGATGAATTTCTTGCAGTTATAATATGAAGTGGATTAACTGATGAATATGATCCCATGATTATGGCCTTTGATGCTTTTAAGGATTCTAAAACAAGGTCTATAAGGACATTATTGTTGCAAAAGGAATTTAAAAATGTTAATAAAGATTATGCCTTTAGTTCTAAAAATAAGAAAAAACTAATAAAATGCTATTCATGTACAAAATAGGACATAAATCCAATGTCTAAACAAAATTACTGATAAGAAATCTTGCAAAGTGTAATAATTTTAATACATTTTATACTAAAGAGCTGGAGAATTCAAAAGTCTTATTTGCACCTCATTCTACAAATACAGAAGATAATTGTGATTGGATAATAGATAGTGGAGCAACCTCTCACACGACTTTAAAAAAAAAGAAGATTGATTTGATGAATTGAAACCATCCAAATTAGACATTACTGTTGCAAATAGTTTTGTCTTAAAGTCTTCGGGACTATGTGCCATTAAATTTAATAACAATATTAAAATAAGTAATGCCCTATATGTACCAGATCTGAGTCATAATTTATTATGAGTTAATCAAATGACTCATAAAATTCTAGCCGTTATCTTCGATAACAAAGGATGGAAAATTTTAGTTAAACAAGATGTCATGCTTATGGTGAAAATAAAAATGGAATTTTTTAGGCTAAATAATGATTCTGAAAAAATTAAGACTTGTCTCTACTACATAAGTAGTAACATGTAGTTCCTATACGAAAACCTATAGGATTTCGCATAAAAGATTGGGTATGCCAATAGACATTCAATAAATCTATTGAAAGATGGTTATAGTGACGGAATCGTGTACTGGTCCTAGTGATACTGAAAACTGTTTGATGTGTAATGGGAAAACAGACTCGGAAACCAAAACAATAGGAATTACAACAAAAGGGTTTTTGTACATAACCTATGTAGACCCATGACTGAGCCTAGTTGGGGGGGGGGGGCAAGATACTTGTTAACGTTCATTGATGAATCCGTGGAAAAGTTTTGTTGATTAATAAAAAATAAATTTGAGGTGTCAAAAAATTTTGATGGTAGAGAGCCGATGAGAGAATTAAAATTTTCCTGACCAAGAATAGTGTTGAATATGTTAATTGTTGCAAACTGTTGCAAAAATTTCTTAAATAAGTGTGGAATTATTCACCAGAAGATTATAATTTAACACTTGAACAGAAAGCGGGGTAGCGAAACGCCTTAATAAAACTTTAATTGAAAAAGTGAGATGTATACGTATACATGAAGAAAATTTATTGAAAAGATCTTAGGGTGAAACTATTTAAGGAATAGGATACCGACAAAAGTTTAAATAGGGAAAACACCTGAAGAAGCATGAACGGTGAGTATTAACCTATCTCAGCTAAGAATTTGGTTGTGAAGGTATGTTAAAATTCTGGACCAAAAGCGATATTTTTACTGGTTACCCAGAAGACAGAAAAGGTTATACATGAATTATCACAGATGATCCGATTGATACGAACATTGCTCGAGATGTCATATTCTTTAAAGAAAATGATAATACAATTATTCCTTAAAAAAAGCGCACAGTTGGGTGTGGTGAAACTGTAAACTACCTAGTAAGAATCTTCCATTAAACGGTTTCCTTCCGTGCCGAGTAAATGGACACAAGCTGGACTTCTCGGTCGATATAAAAAGACCATTATGGTAACACCACTTTTGTAAGTGCTAAACCACATTAGCTAGACGAATCCTGCAAACGTATAAACCTCAGATCCATTGCATATAGGCAAATAACATCAGCGTATTGTAGGATTTTTACTTCTTTTCTTAATAGGGTGTATATGTCGGCAACAAATAATGCATATAATAATGGGCTGAGTATACTTCTTTGTGGTAATCTTGTTTATGCTAATTATGGGCCAGTCACCTTTCCGGTTGGGCTGGTAGCTCAACCCTCCTCTCATAGTACTTTGCTACCAAGCAGTAATTATAAAGTTTATAAGTATTATCGCAGACATTGAAATGCACAGTCATATAGACATTCAGCGCACCTTAGAGTGTGCTCATATTTTAATTATTAAAATTGACATTAAAACCTTATATGTTATAGTTTGATTATGGCTGTATGGTGCTTGCTAATGCCAAAAAAAAAAAAAAGTCTATTATCCTAAAGATGACAAAGAACTTCCTAAAATATTCCAAAATAAAGATGTACCCGAAGAAGAAAGAAGTGTAATTCCTAAAGATTGGGAAAAATCGAGATTAAAATGTCGATCCAGACAAATAAGAGTGAAGATACAAATAAATGAAGATGATGAAGACTTCTATGGTTTTGGAGATTCTGCAACACTTCTGAACTCAGAAAAAGAAGAAGAAATTAGAAAATATCCATTAAGGAAGAGAAAACCTCCCGATATTTTAAAAATAGTACATACAGTCTGTAATTAATCGGATAATTATCCGAAAACTGTTTACTGACGTTACCTAATTGTGAGTGTCAGCTGAATGTAATGAAGAATGAATATGAGTCATGGAATACAAACAAATTTTACAAAAAATATTTAATAAAACAGAATTTAATTTATTTTAATGTGATCATTTTTTTATGAACAAATTTTTTTAAATCGAGAGAAAGTTACCCCAATATTTGTGATAATAATATGTAACAGAATATTACAATTTATGCATAAAAGCATTAATTTCGTCTACTATATCACATATTCATCACAATCAGATGTCAAACTTAGCATTATAGGAATACTAAGTTAAGAGCTGATTCTTCCGACCAAAGAGTGAAGCATTTCTCTCTTGCTGAACATCCTGTGGTAAAGGGTTTCTTTGTTGTATATAACATTTGCAATCAGTATGTAGTACAGAAACGTTTTTGGGAAATGTTAAATTTTTTTTTTGTACCTTGATTTATGTACTTTTTTCTATGCCTGTCAACAGGTTCATTGAGATATTATGGGTTTAATTTGTGCGCCCCCATGCAATAACGCTTTGGAAACCACTGTCAAGTATTCTCTCAACACTCTCTTAGCTTTGTAATCTATTTAAATAAGAATATTAATACTTATGATCTCTTAAAGTGATAGAGTTTGTTGCAGATATTAATGATTTACTATTAATTTTGTGCGTCTTTCAGATTCACCGAGACAAGATAATCAATCTAAATGTGTTACTTGTCTGAGATTTTATCCGTCATAGTATTCATGATTTATGAACTTCTCTGTACGAATTTGAACTCTTAACTTTGGAAGAAAATCTGAAAACCATCAGAATTAAAGAAAAGAAGCATAAAACCTTAGAACTTAAAATATATGACGAATAAACTCTCATAATATGTTATCCAGCATTGCAAACGCAAAACTCTGTTTAAAACAATTCTGTATAATATTTGTATTGTTACAGGCTGGACCATTGTTTCATCCGTTACCTAGTTGCGTATTAGGTTGTATAATATTAACATCAGCTAGCCAATTATTATTGCAAAGAGTGAAAGATGTTAAATCAATATGGCGTCATTCAATAGAAGATGGATTAATATGGGCTTCATCATTAGCTGCTGGAGTGATTGTAGATTTACAGATAGGCATGGTTGTTGGTGGAATACTCTCGCTTAGGCAGATACTAGTTGAAAAGCATGATCAGGAATTGATGGAAAAGCGTATGTTAGATGACCAAGAAGAAGTTGAACAAGGCAAAATGACAATACTAGCGCCAGAAAAGGCTAATCTTCTGGAAAATAGGAAGAAGGGTGATAAAAATGTCTAAATCTATAAATTAATGTATTTTTATCTTTAAATCAGTATTATTATAACCAATGAAGTTCTGTTTCGAACTATAAGAGTAATAAGAATATTGTACTTTTTTACAATATTTACTTCTGAAAAAAAAAAAATGAAAAAAACCAAATATTGGTTAAAATAATATAGTTTTATATGTTTACCGAACAATGGAGACGTATAGCAGAAGTTTTGCGGAGCAAAATTTCATTAAAATTTTTATAAATCCGTTGAATTTAATTTATTAGATGAAAACATACTTAGAATAGTGTGCGAAATTAGAATAAATATTTATTTGAAAGAATATAGTGATACTTTTACAACTTCAGTTCAGATTTGCCCAACGAGCGCTTAGGTAACTGAACGAGAGTTGTAAAATATATATATATTTCTACAACTGTTAAAACCGTTAAAAAAAGGATTATAAGGTGTAAACTTAGGCAATTTTTTCTTGATTTTTTTTTTGTTTTGTTTTTTGTTTAAAAAAAAAACGGAGGATAATTCCTTTAAGAAAGTTAACAGAATTTTTAGGTTTTAGGTTCGTGCTTGGCAATATTTTTATGTTTACTGAAGTTTAATTTTTTATTATTATATTTATCAAAAGATTAAAAAGTACCTTTATTTTAATCATTAATATTTTAATTTATTTCATTGTTCCAATCGAAAATTAAAATTAGTCTTAATGAAAGGTGGCAAGAATGATTACTTTTAAAATCTCTTGCGCTTCCAAGATACCTACATAATTTTGGAAATTATACATTAAACGCGCATTAAAATAAAATTGGCCTTACTTAAAATTGGCATTGTACTTTCTAGTATTTCACTCTTATCTCTTATATTCACTGATCCTAAGTATATTGTTGCAGATACAAGAGAATTATTTACTCTGTCATTAATTAAATTTTGGTACTGTTTCATTTAGATCTTTGCTCGCTCATGTTTTTACTCGAATGTTTGTAGATTTAAAAAAAAAAATAATAATAATTTTTACAGGACACCTGGATAACTAAATTTCATTTTACTGATGGATGAGATGACCATATTTTACTGCTAATACTGACACTATTAATATTTCTTAAAAAATGAAATATCAGTTAACACTGATTATTCTTGGTATAAAATATTAAATTAATTTAATCTCTTAGTTTTTTTCTTCTTCTCGAATTTCTCAAAAAGTTGTATCAAGTTTTTACTTACTTCTTTCCAATTTTGTGGAGACCAGTCCTACGTGATCGGTCTGTAATAAAGTTAGCTTCAGATAGAAAACAATTAGTATATACACAAAGAAACAAGATAATGAACGGTTCCGCAGTGCAATTTATTTATATTTTAACGTTACTACCAAAAGACATTTAGTATGAATATTTATCAATAATTGGATTTGTAATAATTACATTAAATGAAATTTGTCAGTGTTTCATACCAGATAATTTTTAGATTGTTTTTTGTTTTTTTTTTTATAGCAAACGTCAAACGCAATTGACAAACATCGATTTTCTTGTCTTTGAAAAGATAATGAATCCTGGCATTTACCTTGAACAATTAAATGAAAAATTTCATTCTTGACATTGCTTCTTTAAAAAAAAAAAATAATAATAATAAAAATGGATAATTCTTCCGTTTTTGTATGTTCAACAAAGAAAAAATTATGAATAAAAAAAAATGATTCTCAGTAATAAATTTTTTATGTCAATTACAAATAATGATTATATAAAAATGAAGATTAAAAAAAACTTTATCAGTTATAAATTAATTTCAATAATACATTTTAACCTTTTATTAAGATTTAATATTAATGTCGTGGTAATTAAATAAACTGAGCTCATAAGTAATTTGATTTTGAACAGTGAATATCTATTTTGGAATGCTGCTTCAAAATAGAAAATTTAAATGTGACTTTTAGCCATAGATCAATGTCTCAGAATTTAAGAATATTTTATTCCTTTTTTACGTTTCGATACATTTTTTAGAAATGGAAAGCTTTACGTTCAACAGTAACAGTTTTCTGAGAAAAATAAATAGAAATTATACAATAGAAGAAAGCCTAAAGTTGAAAAAACATTTCCCTTGGAATACTCCACCTTAAAGTAAATATTCTCGAATTCAACAAAACATAAACTGTGTTATGTCTGTTTAAATCATTTTGACTGAATTCTTTCCTGAGGGATTCAGCTATATTTACTATAAAAAAAAAACTAAATAAAATATACTAAAATAAAAAATCGGATTCAGAGAGCAAAAACTATTTTCATGGGGATAATTCAATGAAGAAATTGTGTAATCATACAATAATAATCCTTGATCATAAAGTTAAGAATAATATTTTGGGCCATTATTGAGAAAGTTGGGAAATACATTGAGGTTGCATTTGTGGTTAAACAATGTTCTTTAATCTTGGTATTTTTAAAAAAAAGTATTTAATATTCTCCACATTATCTGTGTAAAATTTTGAAATCGCATATTACTGCATACGCTGATGACTCATTCCCCCGCAAAATCATTAAGAATCGACTTTTCTAGAAAAATGTTTCAAATAAAAATCGTAGGATTATAATTACGTAAATAGTATCCGAAGTTTAAGCAAAAAAAAAAAAAATTATTCCGGTTAAAGGATTTTAACAGAAATGTTTGTGTAGAATCTGAAGCTTGAATATCCTGCTATATTTTTTTTGACCTTATTTTGTTAATTTATTATTGAGTTATTTTCTTAATTTTTTTTTTTGGAGTTTTATGTTTTTGCTAAGTTTATTAGCCATTGAAAAACAATTTTTAATGAGATGTTTGTAAGGCAATGGCCAGAGGAGTTTTTAATGAAAAAGAATTGTTTATTGCTCTAAGTTTCGGGTACCATTGATGTCCTTCTTCAGAAGCTCTTTAGGGAAAGAGAAGCGTGTATGTTGAAAACGTTGAGATTGAAATTGATTGAGAAGGGAATGAGATTGAAACGTTGAGATAGGCACAAATGGTAGCCGAAACGTAGTGCAACAGGATTTTTTAAAGAAAACTCCTCTGGCCACTGCCGTATAAACAAACATCTCATTATGATTTTAAAGCCTGACAAATTGAATACCATTAAAAAAGAAAAAAAAAACAATTTTTACTTTCTCTTAAAACCTTTAATAGATAGAATTGCGATCTTTTACAATTTTTCAAATTTCATTTATAATGCAAAATATAATTAATGGTTTCCCAGTTATGAAAAAATGTTTTTTTTGGATGTCTAAATAGATTTCTTAAATGTTAGATCGAGGGTAATAAGTAAACATAGGGTCCAAGTAAAGGATTTTTTGTTTTTCTTTCTACAAACATTATTTATGTAAATGCAGTTCATTAATAGTGTGACCTTGTTAGCAATTCTTATTGGTATTCTAATGATCTGAATTCCTTAATTCGATACAGAATAAACTGTATAAAAATTTATGTTGAAATCTAAAAAAATTCTTGTTTTTATAATGTTCTTTTATTACTTTCTCCAATAGTTAAATTAAATGAAATTAAACAGAACAAAAGCAGCTTTTGAAACATGGTCATCTTGTTCAGAAATCTGATACCTTTTTTTAAAAAAAAAGATTTATATAAATTGTTGATTCAGTTATTTTACAATGTGTTATTTAAAGAAAAAATACATTATTTTAAATAGATGATTTATTGAGGGCTACATGAGCAGTTTTAGATGTACTTATGTTTGTTTTTTTTTAAATATTTTGTATTGTGTTTTATTATGTTGCATTGTGTCATAATGTTTCTATTATTGTTCATGAAAACTGTAAAAATGAAAAATGTAACTATTTCTATAGATAAGTATATACTGATATTTCTATTTTTATTTCTTAGAAATATTATGTGATATTGTAATTTTGGTATTAAAAAAAAACCATGTACTTTCCATTAGATAACTAGTTGGCCTTCAGTGTTTTACAAAATGCTTTATGTGATTACAAGACCGTTGAGAATAATTAAATGAATATAATAAAGCTTTTTAAAAAATAATAAAAAAAAGAAATCAGACCATTGCATAGCAATTAAAATTCTTTGTTATAATTTTATTTTATTTATGATATAATTTATATACATATTTATAGACTTTTTTGTGAAACTTAATTCAACAATATGTTTTAAGTTAATGTGTGCAAAAACTAACAATTTTTGAATGTAAATGTTATGCTTAACTACTTAGGAAAACAAAAGATCATTATAAGTATCACATTTTTGCAGAACGAACAATGTTTTAGTAATTGGTTTCGTTTTTAATATATATATATAATTAGGATTGAGTAGAAATGTGTTCCCCTCTCTTGGGGCGAATGAAGAAAGTTTTTTTTGAAACAAAAAAATATGTTACAAATAATTTTAACGTTACTCTACTTTGTGTGTTATATATATATATATGGTCGAGGCTGTTTTCACCATGAATATTAGGTATTTATATTGAAAAACAGTTTTATGACGTTTCAAGATACAACAAATCATTACGCGACCTTTTATCACATGGACAGAATATCACGTGTACTGTCCAAATCATCATAAACACTTTCCATCATAGTTTATAATTAATTGCAATATTTTAGCTCATTTTATGTGAATTTACTTTGGTAATTTGAGATTTTTTTTTAATTACTCCACTTCTTTAAAAAGGAAGTATTAAATTCTGGCATGTAAATGGTTTCATAAAGTCGCTGAAAAAAATTGTAACAATTAGGCAACATAATGGGAAAACCAGGCGATACTTAATATCTTTGGCATTATAATTTGTAAACATTTCTTATGTTCATACTATTATTAAAATGTGATGAAGTGTTCCTAGAAAATTTCTTCGAAACTACTTCAAATTGGGGAAATGAAGCCATTACACTCTTTGAGAGAATTTTGTTTCTTCCATGCCTACGTCTGTTTATACCTATAAGTAGTGGTAAAGCTATAAAAAAAATTTTAAGTACTAAAGTATATACTTTAAAAGTACCCAAGAAGTGACTGTCTGATGGTGTTCTAAAGTTTGCCTATGGTTAGCACGCAACAAGGCCGAACAAACCTTCAATGGTATCCAATATTCATATAACGGTAATTTTGTTGATTTTTTTTTTTTTAAGATAACTAACAGTATTTTCAATAATCTTATACCGCTACATATTTTCATCTGCTTTCTTTTAAAATTCCCTTCATCTATATTATTCGAGGGCACTCTATTTTTTCTTCTTCTTTTTCGGAACTTTATGCAAAAGCCAAACTTGGTAATCTCTTCACATACTACAAGTACCCACATCTACCATTTTCCTGTAGAAAAGTCTTTTTAACTTTTATTTCTTTCCGATATTTTCATGTTTATTCCTTTCTTTTCCTCTTTTCATTGGCAGAATGTTGCCATTAATCCATTTCAGGGTCCAAAATGCCTTTTTATATAAATTACCTTCTGATTACTCTAATAAATACAGAGCAGTTAATTTGATATAATATTTTTAGAAGAATGTAAGGATCCGAACCTATCTCACTTCGTTAGAGGAATGGTTCAAAAAATGGAAAATAAAATTAAACAAAACCAAATCCCAAAACATCACTTTCACACTTCGCCGCATCACTCTCCCTCCAGTCAATTACAATTTAATTCCTATACCTCCTACGAATGTCATCTGCTACCTTGAGATGTATATAGGCAAAAGATTGACTTGGAATCCACATACCCGACTAAAAGGACTTCAGCTAAATAAACGCTGTCGCCTACTCAAAAGACTACTCGACAACAGATCAAAACTTTCACTGAAGAACAAACGACTCATATACACTATATTAAAACCTACCTGGACATACGGCATCGAACTATGGGGTTTAACAAAACATTCAAATCTCCAAAGAATTCAATCTCCCGAATCCAAAATCCTTCGCACTATCGTCAACGCTCCATTTTATGTTTCAAATCTAACCATACGGACTTTGAGACATTCCTTTTTTAAGTAAGGTTCCAGAACCTGATGTAACAAATTCCAAATTTATCATCCCGCTGCATTCAAGATAATCCTCCCAGACGCTTAAGATGCCGGTGGCCTCGCGATTTCCTCTCCGCAGAAGAAGGGAACAATTAATTCGAATAATTTGAGTGGTACCACTGGATAGCTTCTCCCCTCGTTAAGTATGTGAGTGTGTCAGCGTCTGTTTGAGTTTGTCATTGTTAGTCGTTTTGTCATTATAGCACACTTGGCGCTGGTGTAACAATTCAAATAAATAAAAAAAAAAAAAAAAGAATGTAATAAATGGGGGGTTAAATTTTAATGTTGATAAATCAAGTTATAAGATGGTAAAAGGAAGGAAAATGAATTATTATTGAAAATGAAAATTTAAACATATATTGTATCTTCACGCCACAATCAATAGCTTAGTGGTTGATTATGAGCAGACTGCTGCAAAGCTGAGGTGCCCGGTCTCGGCTTGGATTTTAATTGAATATTAATGTGAGTAAATACAGTAAAATATATTTGCTACCCTTCTTCAGTATGAAAATACTGATGAATTTGTTTGATAAATTTTTCATGTAATAATTTCTTTCTTAATTTAATGGTTAAATCAGAATGTTAGTTGAGTAGAAATCATGGTAATAAGAAAGTAAATTTGTTTCCTTCTATTCTTTCTTTACTACTATTTAGTATTAAAAAACGCCTCCTAAAAACCAGAATAAAAAATTCTCAAGTATATGAAAGTCAGTTCGCAAATTCAGCTTACTCCTCCCACAAACATACTCCCATTCTGAGCACCTAAGCAACTTTCCCTTTTATATCTACACAGTGTATACAAATAAGATATATAAGGGATTCACAGAGATCTCTATAAAGAGTGGATTAGGCTTTGTACTTTGAAAACAATCCACAATAAATCAATAAGAATTGCTCTAAGGTATAGTGGTAAAGGCAACTTTATTCTAGTAATTTCGTCCTGAAATCAAGGAAAAATGTATTTTATGAAAAATTATATAGAAGTTAGAGAAAACGCCGTCTGTTTTATCCGTCAAGGTTAAATAAAAGGTATTTCAATATTCGTTTATAATTTTTTTTCTCTTAATTTAAAAATAATTTTGCATAAGAGCGGCACAACAAACTTTTATTCTTCTATATTCTCTCAGATCCGTTTCCGCTTTCGAACTTAGCCATTTCTGATATGCCGCTTTCTTACACTCAACTTCGTCAGATTTCGCATCCTCCAGCAAACTGCTCATATTTTTATAAAAATCATCTTTCAACTGCGGCGATGCATCATTATTTGACGCATAAACTCCCAATAGCATAACTTTCCTTCCATAAACTTCCAGAGACTACTTCAAAATTCTCTAATTAATTTCACTCCAAGATCTAATGTTTCTTTTATATTTACTTTTAAACAAGGTTGAGACTCCTGCACTGGCTCTATTTCCTTTGTCTACCCCCGACCATTTATGTATGTTGTTCCCCCCAGACTTCCTGTCCTCTTCCTTTCTTCTTTGTCTCCATTAAGATTGCTGTATCTAGGATTCTCCTCTGAACTTCCTCCGCTACTTCATTACATTTATTATTCACACCCCTGACGTTCCAAGTTCCGATTGTTAAAATCCGTTTCCGCTGCCGTTGTCGTTTACCATTTATCCATCCAGTCTTTCCTATTTGACCTTTTTTTAGCCAGTGGTGCTTTTCCGTAGACGGGGAGCTGGCCCATCGTACAACCCTCTACTAGGAGTACCAGGTCCCATTTGTTTCGGGTAGAACTTCCCTTACGTAGGTCGTCTTCCATGACCATGACTTCCAGAGTCCTATCCGCCCTGTTAGTTGGGGAACCCCTCCCCTGACAAAAGCGCTTTATTTAAATTGGCGGCGCTAACTCGCCACTACCACACATCATCATCGGGTTGTGAGGTTTTTTATAGAACTGTCTGTGTCACCAGACAGCTCACCTCCCCTCCGATTGCCCCCCTTGTCCGCGACTGCTTATTCGTCAGATTCTCTGACTTATTCGCAGCTAATCACTATATCTAGTGGCCACTCCACTATCCCGCAGCCTGTGGACGCGCCTAATAGCATGGGGGATGCATCAGGACAATTGATTCATATTTGTAAATAAAATCCCTAACCTTGCAATCTTTATAAGAAAGAGATATTAAAATTTGATGAAAAAGTTCATTTAATAACTTGGTCTGCGATGGAAAGTGCATGTGATGATATATCCGTATGAGTGAGAAATATGTAATCGACCATCACATTGTCAAATTTGTAGTAGTAAAAGATCGGGACATAGTTGAAAACAAAAATGAGTACATAATGTATTGTACTATTCAAAATCCAAGAATTAATTGAACATGATGAATGATATTAATTTTGTGCTAAAACGAATTTTTGGTGTAATGGCGTCGGTTGTTTCAGGGCTTTTATGGATAGATTTATTTATATTCAATTAAAATTGCAGCATTTCTTGCCTTTTATATCAATCTTATTTCATTTATTAACAAGAGAATAAATAATTTGAACAATTTTTCGTATTATTTACAAAACTTAATCGTAAATTCTTCAAAATTTGCTAAAATCAGTCGTATGTATATTTATTTATTTATTTATTTTTTAAGCAAATTAAAACTAATCTCAATGTAGTTCCTTGAATAAAGTTTATGGCCAATGTCTTTAGGGGCGCTATATCCTGGACACCCCCTCCGACATTCAAGTACCATAAAACTTTCGATACAATATTAATGAAGCTTTATTTCTCGTCGACAAAGATCTCATAACATGTCTGTACTAGATTTTTTTTTTTTTCATAAAAATTTCCATTAACATTGCTAATGGAAATTGATTTTTTTTAAAACAAAATCTTATTCAAAACAGTTCTTACATTGAAACTTGATACTTAATTGGATTTAGTAATATAACATTAAGAGTTTCTTTTTATTATAAAACTTTCTTTATAAAAACTATAAAATTCATTCTGGACCATTTCCATGGCAACGCATATTACAGTTTCACAAGGAAATGATCATTAGCCAGTTTTAATTAAAAGAAGTTATTTCATAGACTGTGAATTAATTGAAACAAATAAAAAAGTTTCAATTTTGTATTAAAATTAATATTTCAACTAACTGCCATATTATTCTAATCCACGTTACGATTGAAAAAAAAAAGGAATTTTTTAAATGATACTTTTAATGATGCACATTTTTTATAAATTTCTTCTTTTTTTTTTTTAGAAATATTGAGAGAATTTAATGTTTTTTTTTAAAGATTTAAATATTCATCGTATTTAAGATGGAGTAGTTACAAAAAAAAATTGTAAAGGATATATCAGAGTTTATATGTCAACACGACAACCAAAGATTGGAGATGGGAGATTGGTTTTTATGAAATGTTATACGTTTCTCAACAGATTTAGGAAATCATATTTATGCCAATATTTACTAAAAGGAGAGCATTTAATATGTGGAGAACTAATATTTTAACAATATGAAACCAGTTAAAAATGAGAATAATTTTAATAATTTAGTTTAATATGTTCCAGTTGTTTTGATAGATTTGATCACGCTTAATGAGGAAACAAAAATAAAAATAAAAAAATAGAAAGTAAAAATATGATTTTCTTCAAATCCATTGTAAATTGAAAGTTAGGAATTCTAAAATCTAATTCTTACTGACATAGCTTTGATACATCCTATCTAGTATTAGTTTAATTTAACAATAAAATTTATCATTAAAATAAGTTGATTACCTTCTCACAGAACATTGGATATATCGTGGTTGTTATATGTATATAATATAAGAAATAAAAATGTGTACATACTCACCTTATAATTTTGTCCATAGAGTTGCATGGTTTATTTTTCCATATTAGTATGGACCATATTGATGACCGGTTTTGGATATAGAGGCATTTTTTATATTGCCTTCCAAACTACTCTGACCATAATGATCAGCAAATATGGAAGTGAAGGACAAAATATCAAATATTACCCTAAAATTGATTTTTGACGTTTTAATTAAAATGTATTAGCCTATCAAAAGTAACTTAAAGCTTATTGCAGTTTTCAAATTTCATATGAAAATGAAATCTGTGATATGATTTTGAATTAAATCGGAGTGCAGGAAAATATCAGTGATTTTTTTTTTTGCGAGATATTAGTGAAAAATTATTATATAATATTTCCCTTATTTTTCTAGCTGCTAAAATTTAGGTCTCCATTAGTAGAGCGCATATTTGGTTATGCCCTCAAAATGTATTTTACTCCATCATGTCTTCGTTACTAGAAATTGTGATAATGATTCATTACAGTAATTTTTCTAAATATCCGTATATGGTAGAAATCAAGTACATGTTTGGTTACCTATTGGTCTATTTTAGATCCACTTGACTCTATCCATTTTTCACCGTTTCATTCCAGAAATTTTTTACAATCTTATTACCATGAACAAGTACTCTTTTACATTGAATCCCTTGTAATGTTAGGAGGCCATCTCGCAAATATAACAGTAAAGTCCGGTCATATTTATATTGTAGCCATAAAAATTAATTACTATTATTAACAAGTCGTATATTTCCTTATTAAATATCCAATATGGATTTTCTATTTAATTGCACTTCCACGACTGCAATGCGTACTTTTATAATTTTTTATTCATCCGTCCATAAGCTTCTATCATAAATGAGAGAGGATCTCTTTTCCCTTTCTTTTTTAGCCATGAAAGAAATTCCCACTCACAACTCCTTTTTGGCCATGTTGGACCTTGGCCCCGTTTATGACAGCATTCACTCACTCTGAGGCGGCCCCATTCCTTCTTTTCACTCTGTCTCACTCCCACTTTGCACAGCCAATTCAGTGAGATCTATCTCCAATTCTCCGCCTATCTATGTTCGTTTTGTTTAGCTGACTAAAGTCATCATTTTTCGTTCTTTCTAAAGAGATGTCCCAGTCATTTCCTTATTGTAATTATACTAACTTTTAGCTTTCTATTCTTACTATCCTAGTACTTACCGTTCTTCACTGTAGGCCTGAAAATACTATGAAGGATTTTTCTTACATAGTAATAGGCGATTACATCTGCTACTATATATCACAGCCCTTGTAGGTAAACCTGCTTCACCTACTTCATTTTATAGATGATGATTTTTTCTTCCTAGATATTTTCTAACCTTTAGATAGTACTACTAATGCTTCAAGACATCGGTTTTCTGCTAAAAGACTGATATTCATTCCGCTAATGTTTACCGGAATGAATCAATCCTAAGATATTTGTTTTGGACATCACCTCTCGGAACGCTGTTTCAATTACCGTATCTTGTTGAGATCAACAAATACTTTTTTTTTGTTTTTCCTTTTTGACACTTCACATACTCCATCGTGTTCCTCTTCACATCCTATTTATTATTAATTTCATTTAAGGCAGCAGGTTTACTGAGATGAATGCTTATGCCATAGACACTACATTATGCGTTTATAGATGTTTCCTTTTGGCATTATTAAAGGAAGAATTACATTCTTGGGCTAATACTTAACAGAAACTCCTGGAAGATGATTTCTTGCACTCGACACGCATTGTCTAATTTGTCAATATCAGCTGCATTAAATGGACGACTTTTCTTCAAGGTTTTTTGACCTTTTTATTGCTGTGTTTTTGCTTATGGTAGAATAGATTTGAATCGCTCACTATACTGCAACAGAAGTTTTTATTGCTAGTTTTATGGTTTTTATTCAGTCATACTTTTCTAAAATCTTGAGGAGATGCTAATGAGCATATATTCGCCTTTTATTCTCACCAAGTGAGAGTGTAATATTCCAAATAATTAAACATTGAGTGTGTATACATTTTTATTCATATCAGTAATCTTTTATGTTCTATTAAGAATTGGCATTCTCTCTAGAAACCCAATGAATCTCCTTGGTTTGTTTTGTATTTTTTTGGAAATTGAGATACTATTAAACATGAACATTATGTTAATAAATATTAATTATATCCAATGATTTTAAACATTCTTCAAAATTACTATTAATATTTTAATATTATTTAATAACACCAGTTATTTTAATCATATTAGGTAACTGCCCCACCGCCTCGACGTGGGAAAGAAAAAAAAATTATTTTTATAATCACAAAGCCTTAATAAAAATGGACAAAAACACCTTTCTAAAGAATTAATCTTATTGTGCTGCCATGCCATTCATTAAAATTATTAATTTTTTTTTTTAAATTTCAGATCTTTTTTTAAAAAAAAGGAATAAAATATTAACAGGTTGACTGCAAAAGCGATTTTCTATTTTTATACATAAATGTTGCGTGACTCAATTTGGCGAGTACGCCAGTTTTCTTTCCAATTGCTGCTGATCTATTTTTGTGTCACATTTTTATTTTCTCTTCCTTCTAATACTAAATACTTGCCTCATAAACTAAATTGAGTTTCCAACGGAAAATACATGTTTTTCCGGAACCTCTTAAGTATGAAACAATTGTTAGCAAATGGGGGTCTGTATGTTTGTGCGTATGAACAAAATATCCCAAAAACGACGCCAGAAATGCGACTGTTTTTGTTAGTATAATGAAAGGTTTTTCCATTTTTCTCGTGGTTTTTTTTTTTTCTTTTCTTAACTTCATGCACTATCTACACTAATATTTTTTTATTTTAAACATTTCCCCGGAATAACGGAATTTTTTGTTGTTTCTGGGGAACAGTAACGTTAAACTTTCCTCTAAAGTAACACATTAGTATATGATACAGTTCTCTATATAAAATTAATATACATTAGTAGCAATGCTAGAATTCCAAATTTGAAGAAAATCGGTTAACCATAAGTGCAGTTTTATAGAATAAGTTTTAGAGTTTTTTGGCATTTTCTTGATAACGATTTCCATTAAACTTGGAATACTAACAGCACAGAAGATACCCATCACACATCACTTTTATTGCTAAATATTTTTTAGTGGTTGCGAGGAATCTGAAACGTAAAAATTCGAAATGTTGTGTTTGTTCAACGTTATTGGTGCTCTCCCTCTACCATGAAATAATTTTCTGGTCTTGCCCAGGTTGGTAGAATGACACTGTTGTTTTTTTTTCTAGCATCATTTTAGCATATTTGGTTAGGAAGTCGTGCCCCAAATTTGAGTCATATACCAAACAACCTGTTAATTATTTTTCTTTCTTAAAATGCACTTAAATTATTGGTGATAAATTAATGTGATAAATTGTTTAAAAGAAATGAAATTAAGTGAATTTATAAAAATAAAATGGAATAGAAATTGTATTATTTTAAAATATGAATTGTAATAACCTGTATTTTATTTATTATAATATTAAAGGAATATATTTTTAATGTATTCATAGTGGAAAAATCAGAACTTTTTATTTTTTTAATATTTATATAATAAATACTGTGTGAACAATTTTGGAAGTTTATAATAAAAATATTTTCTAAATTGAGTTTTATCAGAAATATACGTATTGATGTTGCCTGAGTTCGAAAAAGTTGTTATGGAAAGGTCTGCGTGTGTGTGAGAGAGAGAGAGAAAGAGAGAGACCGACCAAAATATCTTCAAAACGAAAATCCCACGTGATATTCCATCACTTTTTCTACAAAGAGATTTTAGTAAAAATCGATTAACCGATACTTTAGTAATAATTTTAATACCAATCGATTTAGTAGTACTTTACCCAATGGTTCATTTCAATTTTTCGCAATTTTATCCAAAATAGCTCGGTAACGATTTTCTTTAAACTTTGTATATTGTCCTAACAGACTTATCCACTTGTATTTGAAAATGTTTCCAGAAAAATTAATTTTTTGGGAGTTCTGGGGGGGGGGGACAGCAACGTTAAGCTAACCTCTAAATTATTACTTCAGTACAGTATAGGTTTCTACGTCTTATATAATCTTGAGGTACCGTGGAAACATAGCTAGAATTTTAAATTTGAAGAAAATTGGTTAACCGGAAGTGCTACTTTACTGAATAGACTTTTTGAGTTTTTCGCAATTTTCTCGAAAACAATTATAACAATTTTCTTACTAGGATATTGAGACATGTTCTTGTTATAGCTAGCTTCATTTTGGGGCTATCGAACGTGATAAACAATCTGGAAACTCAGACTTTCACAGAGTAAAACTAATATATACACTCTTATGTGTTTTTTGTTTTGATCTGCACAAGTCTTTTTTTTATCACACTGTTTACCTTGATGATAGGCGAACACTTGAAATGTTCGCGAACACTTGATTGATAGATGACCACGAAATGTAACTTGGAAAAACTCTTTCTTGCTTTCCATCTTTGTTGGATTCTTTCTTCAACAAATGCGCAGTCAGGGAGGCTAAGTATCTAAATTAATATTTCAAATGTTATTTGCGTTTGTTCCTTGTTTTGGCACTGTTTGCTAGGATTACAGTGTAAAAAATTTATTTATCAGCTATCTGTGTTAATAATATATATCTCACTACCTCTCTCTATATATGTTTTGACAACTGAGTAAAGGAAATGTGTCAATTTCTTAATTGTATTACCGGTAGTAGGTAGGGTAGGGAAAATTAAAGGAAGAGTATGAAAAATGGGGTCTAAAGATAAACATGGAAAAAACAGAGCACACATCAAAAGAGGATCCAGTAGTAATAGATGATGTTCAAATTACAACAATCAACTATTTCAAGTACCTGGGATCAATAATAGGAGATAGTGGAAATCATGTGCTAAGAAGAACTGGACAAGCAAGGAAAGCCACAGTCATTCTCAACCCAGTTCTGTAGAGTAACGAAATCCTTCCAAGTACGAGAAAACATATTTTTAAAGCAATCTTCCAATCTATAGCAACATAGGGGCTCAGACGTGGACTATAACAAAGCAATACAGAGATAAACTGCTAGCAGCCGAAATGGACTTTTGGAGACGGTCTGCTAGAAAATCGAGAAGGGAAAACGTGAAGAATTCCGAAATTAAAACAATTTTAGAACAAAGGAAATCTCCTCGTGGTAGTAGAGCAAGCAGCAGAGGCTGCAATGTTTGGCACGTAAAAAGAATGGAAAATGGAAGATTAGGTTTTACCGAAATAGGTTTTACGATGGGAGGTAAAAGGAAGCAGAAAAAAGGGGAAGACCTAGAAGAAAATGGGTGGATGAGTTCAGCGAAAGCATGGCTGGATATGGATTGACAGAGGAAAGACGCCTTGGATCGAGAAGAGTGGAAAAAGGCAATCTGGACAGAAAATGCTCTGATAAAGGCCGAGTAGGGTTAGATAACCACTTTTAGTGGAGAAATCCAAAAAAAATAACGGTAGTACGGAAAAGACGTGTGAGTGTTTCACAACAGGTCTCGAAACTTTAAGGTCGTTGTGAAACATCATTATGAGGACTAAAAGGCCATTTTTAGGCCTTACTTATTTACTTAGTCCGCCTATAGTCCAAGATGGACTTTGGCCTGCAACTTCTGCCAGCTGATCGATCCAGTTAATCGTCAGCCATCGCTTCCTCTGGCATCATCTTTCATAATCCTTTTTGGGCACTCTTGCACCATCCATGCGTTCTTTAAGTCCAGTCTGATTCTTTAAGATTTTATGAACCGTTTGTATGAGCATGATTCATTTACTCGTTTAGTTCATAGTTTGTTCTTATAGGCCATACACCTTGTTCGCATGCCGGGCCGAAAATACGTCTTAATATTTTACTTTCAAAAATTATCGCCTTTTGGTCAGCAACTTTGAGCGCCCAAACAACAAGCCATGGGGTTGTAGCGATTCAAACCTGTGTAAGGAAACCTACATACAGCCTCTCGCACTCTTGCTCTCAATGCGCGCCATAAAAAACTATTGCGTTGATTCCTATTACTTGACTTTCTTTATAATATTCATTCAATTTAACTTGCTAGTGTTTACCTCCTCAGTCGTTTATTATCTAATTAAACTTGTAATTAATTAATTTTAAGATATAGCTTTAGTGATGATATTGTGCTATAAACTGCAATAACATTGACTATCATTTACGAATGGGCTGTTGTTTATAATAAAGGTGCTTTATTATTATATTTTATTTTATTATATTATAAAGGTGCTCTAACATTAAAGGTGCCTATTATTAGAATATATATTTGTGTAGCCAATAATACTCATAAGAAAGCTAAAGGTATTACCATTTTGTATAAATTTTATCTTCGTTTGCTTAGAAAGGAAATCTAATTTGAATATCTTTGAAATGCCATAATAATTCTGTTCCCTATCATTTTTGTATACATAATTTCGTTACTTATCTTGTTTCATATCATCTATCATTTCAGCTCCAAGATAAGTAAAGTGCTCAACTCCTGCGGAATTATTGATTCCCAGTTTCAGGTCATGAGGTGTTTTCTCCTGACCCACTATGCGGACACCACCAGATACTTGGTTCTAGGCTCATTTATGGTTAGTCCAATTGTCTGGCTCATCCTCTCCAATCAAGCAAAGATCTCTTTAAAAAAAAAAAAACTGTCACCTCTGCCTAATATGCCATCAGCATATCCTAAGAAACTGGCTGGAATGGTTAGTTAGACTTCTTCTAGGTTCTGTACTCTTGATGACCTTATGAAGTAAAAAGAGAATTGCAGATAGGGCATCACCTTATCTTACACCGGACTCAAAGTCTATTGGTTTGATTCCCAATGAGCTATTTGACTTTCGTACCTGACTTAGTCATTTCAAATAGGTTTTTGATAGCGCAGACAGAGCCCAAGTAATTGGGCATTGCTACATTTTAATAAGGTTTACTAACTTAACGAGTGTATTTAGATGAACTATGCGTTAATAACGTGGGCTCTGACTACGCTATTAAAAACTTGTTTGAAATCTACAAAAAATCAGAGGGACATGTATTAAGTCCATAATATTTTTCCAAGCCTACCAAATAACCAACATCTGATTCGTTATCTCCCTGTTGGAGCGGATATCACACTGGTATTCCTTTATTATATTCTCCGAATAACTTCTCAGCCTTTCCATTATTCACCATTTTAGGTATTAATTAAAAAAAAAGAAAGAAAAAAAGGATGAAATTTCACCTGACTTTCTTTTAATGCAATTGTTACCAATCTAAAGTAAAATCTCACTTCCGGTTACCGATTTTACATATATGGTAAAACAGTAAAATGGCACTTTAAAGAAAACCTACATTGCATTTTCAAGAATATTCATATTTCTGTTTTGCTGGACGCATGAAATAATTCAAGAATTCAGTTTTCCTGTAGGTAAGATCTTTGAAATTATTTACACTCCCCTAAAATTTACCATTACCTAAGATTTACTGAAGTGCGTTGTGAGCATCCGACTCTCGGATAAGAGCGTTATATTGCTCGTAAACTAAATAACACAAGGAGAAGCCGCAATTAGAAAATGTTTAACATTCTTTGATATATAAAGTAAATTTTATGCAATCATTACCAACAACTATTTTATTAAATTACCACAATAAAAAATGCAATTAACAATAAAGGTTATTTATGATTATTTCACTGATATCTAATTCAGGTCGTTTGTTTTTCTATGTCAATTATGCTGCAATTATGAAACTTCTTTGTTTGATAACAATTACTAAGTTATTATTTTTCTTTTGTTTTTAATTTAAAGGAATTAAGTTATATTTTTTTTTTGTAATTGATTCAAAAATGATTTGCATATTATTTAATTAATGATTATTCATTGTTTTCAATTAATGAGAGATCTCACCTTTTTTTATTATTTATTTTTCATTGTTCTTGTTAAATATTTCTTTATTTTATAATCTGATTGAGCACAAATAAATTGTTATTTATTTTCAGTAGTATGTATTTGTTTATCGATTTATACAAGATAGCAGCACATCAGCAAAATATTATTATAGCATTTTACTATCTTGTAATGTTATAAGAGGAAAATGTTACAATCGTATCCAGTTTGGGAAATTGACTTCTCACAGGAGATATTTTTTTGAGGTGCCTTGTTTATGAAAAACGATGGGGTCGGTTCACATTTTACATTTTTACAAAATAAGTTACATACTAAAGATAACTTAGGGAAAAAGAAAGAATAAATAATTAACATATAAACTTATTACAAAAAAAAAAAAAAAGCCAAGATAAATAGTTATAGAAAATAAACTTTTACGCATGCACATAAAAATAGCAGCAGATTCATTACCTCAGATAGTCCGTTACCTTTTTTTATTTGAATGCTCTGCTCTTGAATCACTTATTATTTTTGGTTCAATTGTTCTTCAAAATTTATCTTTATCTGACAAATTTATTAAACTTGTTTTCACCGTAACTACCAGTGACGGCATTCATTTCATTTATAAATTCGTCACAAAAGACTTTATTTAACCAGAGCATTTATACTTTCAGAGTGGTAATCCGCTTCTTTATTTTTTTTTCTCTTATATTATTTTTCATATTATGTATATTGTTTATTTTAAAGTTTAGAGTTCATTTTTATTTCTTTAACCATTTGTTCAGAAATTAATTGAATGCTACTAATTTATGTATTCATATTTGTAAGGTCAACTCCCTGCTAAAGGAATTTATTATAAGTTTGTAATTTAATAAATAAATATACCCATTCAGATTTGTATATATTTGAATATATAAGGAATTAAATAATTAACAGGAATGTTAACTTAAAAAAAAAAATTGGAAATGAATTACAATGCCAGAAAAGATTAAAATGCAAATTTATGTTAAAATAAAAAAAAAAGAAAAGCAAAAAAAAAAATGAATTATTAAAGAGGCAATCATCATGCGTCCTTTACCATAATAAAAGGATAAATGCACAAAAAAAATAATAAATTATACGAATAAACAGGTGTGGAAAAAATTTATTAAATAACATTTTTTAATAAATTTCCTTCAATTATTTTATAGTATAATTTATTTTAATTTCAATTAATGCTGTTTTACAATAATTTACAAGTCTGGTCTAGCTATTAACTAAGAAGTATGAATATTTTATTCAAATTATTTTTATATAATATAACTTGATTAAAATATATTAATGCAAGCTCATTCAACCAGAACAGATAGCTATAAAAACGGAAAGCATCTTCGATTTGTGCAATGAGTTACATAAAATTTAATACAAATAATTACGTTCACAATGTATTAGACATTTTTAAAAGTTGAAATTCAACAAACCACCTCTAGCCTTTATGATCCAAAATATATTCCATATTATTGTACAAATAACTTAATAGAAATATTTATGGTCATTGTTCAATATTAAAAAAGTGTAATATTTATTTCTGCGCTGTGACAATAAATTCTAAACCAAAATATATCTTCCAAACAGTTACATATTTTTAAATATATGGATGGGACCGGAATGCTGGATAACATGTGGTATTTTATCCATTGTGGCAGGCATATTTATACTATTCCTTATCGGTTTCGGATTTTTATCCATCGTCAGAGCTAATTTGCCAAGTTCTTTGATTGTATACATGTTCAAACAGTTGTTGGTTGTATATATGTCAACCAACATACATATATACAACCAACAAGTGTGAGTGTAACAGAAACATTACGTTGAAGTGAACTTTCTGCACGAACTTAGTGAATTTGCTCTGACGATAGATGAAAATCCGAAACCGGTCAGGAACAATATAAATATGCATGCTACGACGGATAAAATACCAGATACATATTTTTACTTTCAATTATCATTGAAATCACAGAAACTGGCTATTCCTTTCAGATAACACCACCGCATCTAATAGTAAGGTTTATTACTTTCTCTTACTCCTAGTAAGAGGAATTATTGTAATCATGTCAAAATTCCGATATCGAGTTTTCACCGGAAATATCCGTTTTGAGGTCCCCTGAGTCCTTTAAAAGTGGTTTTTAGCATATGGTTTGTGTATGGGTGTATTTGCGCGTATGTATGCGAACAGCATAGCTCAAAAAAGAAAAGCCGTAGAAAATTGAAACTTGATATTCCGTTTAGGTATCACCATGGGATCTGACAGTACGTTATCTGTCAAAATTCCACAACCGGAAGTACCACTTTACTAGTTGCTTTTTTTTTTACGTTTTTGCGATTTTCTCAAAAATGGCTCCGACGATTTTCTTTAAACTTGGTGTATCAACTACGTATACAAAGCGCTACAACTTTTATGTCTAATGTTTCTCCGAGAAAATTCATTTAAGGTCACTTCCGGGGGTGGAGGGTTGGGGGTTAGGTTTTCATCTAAAGTGCTATTTTAGTTTAATAGATAATTCTATCATCTAAATAAATATGTTGTTGAAATTCCAAGTTTGAAAAAAATCGGATAACCGGAAGTGCGGTTTACTTTACCACTTTTACTAAATAATTTTTTCACTTTTTCGCAATTTTCTCAAAAATAGCTCTGGCAATTTTCTTAAAACTTCGTATATAAACTAAACATACAAAGATCTATAACTTTCATTTGAAACATTTCTCTGGGAAAATTCATTTAAGGGCACTTTTTTAAGGGAGGGATGGTGTTATGTTTTTCTCTAAAGTGTTATCATAGTTAAATTATACAATTCTATCATCCAAAGAAAATTAATTAGAAATAAATAGATGGAAAAAATTCTGAGTTTCAAAGAAATTAGTAAACCGATAGTGCGCTTTTACTGAACAGTTTTTTTTTTTCAGTTTTCGAAGAATTTCATTAAATTGGATACACAAATTATAAAATTTGTCAATTATAATTTTGAGAACTGGAGTAAGAGAATGTTGTGTGAGTGTTTAACACCAGATTTTTAAAGTACTCAACAGGCTAAGGTTCTTTGCATCAACATTAAGTGTTCTTTTCTACTTTCTTCCATTCCTAGTAAAAGTAAGTATTATATTTTAATTAACGTTAAATTACACTTGCATTCAATATAAATAAAGATGATTGAGATTATATATGCTTACCTGAGTGTTGATTCATTGAAAAATCACTTCTAAAGTGCCACCTTTATAATTTGTAATTCTACCACACATATATGTAATATTAAATATAAGAAAAGAATTCTACATTTTTGAAGAAAATCGATTAACAGGAATTGCCTATTACTTTATCTTATTCCTATTATAAGTAAGAGGAAGTATTGTAATCGTGTCAAATTTTCGATATTGTGTTATCATCGGAAATATACGTTTTGAGATTCCCTGAGTCCTCAAAAAAAAAATGGTTTTTAGAAAAATGGTCGCTGTGTATATGCGAACAGCATAGTTAAAAAAACGAAAAATTGCAGAAAGTTCAAACTTGATATTCCATTTAGATATCTCCATGAGATGGATCCTACTTTTCGCTATCTATCAAAATTTCTTTTGCGATTTTCTCCAAAATGGTACATTTTTACGATTGGGTACATCAACTAAACATACAAAGAGTTTCTATGAAACATTTTTCCTGGAAAATTCATTTAAGGGTACTTTTGGGAAAAAAGCTGTCAATTAAAATGGTATTAATTGCATTAAGAGAAGGTCGTGTGAGAGGTTATAACCTCCCCACATAATTATATACAACCAACAAGTTTGAGTAACAAAACAAGTAACAGAAACATTACGTAGAAGTGAACTCTCTACACGAACTTGGTTAATTTGCTCTGACGATGGATGAAAATCCGAAACCGGCCAGGAAGAACATAAATATGCATGCTACGACGGATAAAATACCAGATGTTATCCAGCATTGTGGATCCATCCACATATTCAAGAGATTTGTAAGTTCAAATTTTCAGTTAATCTTATTATTAATTGAATGTTTGAATATTTTTCAGATTACGATACTAAAATAATTTTTGACTCGCTTTTATTTACTGTAACAGGAAATATTACAATTGTTATTGAAATTTTTCCAATATTGTTTTCACTAGGAACTACATGTTTTGAGTCCCCGGAGTTCGAAAAAGTGGTGTTTAGAAAGTTGGTCTGTGTGTATTTTGAGTGTAGGTCAGCAAAACTCAAAAGTTTGTTATGGAAAAACACACACACACACACACACGACTTTCTCTAACTCTAATTAATTCAATTTAAATAAGAATTTTTTTTTTTTTAAATTACAAAGTTACAATGTTTAATTAGGGTGACCATAAAAATGGTGGTGGAGATTTTACTTGTATACTGAGTAGAGGCAGAGCGCTCTATTCTATTTATTGTGTGTAGATAGTATACAAAGTCCTGAAGAAAATCGTTGGAGCTGGCACGATCGCAATACTTTCTCTTACTCATTCCTAGTAAGAGGAATTCTAGAAAAGATGATTAATCGTAGATAGCTGGAGCTTGGTATTTCGTTTAAGGTAACCTTGGTAACCTGGGGACGCGCCAATATAGTTCTGTTCAAAACAGGTCGGAAAAAAGTAATACATTATAAATAGATTTTTCAGTTTTTTGCAATTTTCTTGCACACCACTTCAATAATTTTTTTCTAATCTGGGTATATTTAAGAAAAAAACTAAGCATAAAAAGAGCTGCAACTTTTATTTGAAACGTTTTCCGGAGAAATTCATTTAAAGAGGTCCGGGGGGGGGGATTGACGTTAGGCGTTCCTCAGCCATTTAATAAACGATACCATTCTATCTTCTATATGTTATTAATAAGTATTTAAAGTGTTGGTTTAAGATGTAAGAAATTAAGGTATGATAGCTGTTCCCTAATAATTTGTATTTCGGATGAATAATATGTATTGTTCTAATAAGATAGAAAAAGACTAAGGCAAAACAAACAATACTACCCATCCAATTAATGTTTAAAAGTATTACCACTATAATATAACTTTTCCAAACATCACAAAGTATGGAAATGATTCACCTGACTAGATTAGCTGACAGCTGATTAGGGATATTCACCCCTAAAACACTAAAAGCAGACTCACCCACTACTGAGACACCCACCTCAAGATCAATCCATTCTATTTCAAGGTCATTATTCATTTCTACACTACATCTTTACTTTCTCTAACTGGAAGGTGAAGTTGTTTGCGTCAGAGATTGTTCTCACTGGATAACCAACGATAAACGAAAATCAGTCGCTAGCGCAACCTAAAATAGTATACTGGGTTGCGAGATGCAGAATGACTAATGATATAAGAAAAAAAAAAAAAAGAAGCTATTAGAGAAAGTGCCTTAGATTTTTTCTTCCTAGGAGCCTCTACAGCTCACTCTCCAGTGATGGACAGTGTTATCTGTAACGAGAGAACACTGTCCGAAGGCCGGTACTGAGAAGGCTCCGGGCGCCAATGACCATAGACGTTGACGCGCCTTAAATTAAAAAAAAAAAAAGTCAAATTTTCGATCATAGATTTCACCGGAAATACACGTTTTGAGGTCATCTGAGTCCAAAAAAGTGTAAATTGAAAATTATAATAACATATATAATAGGAAAATAATTCGATATGTACATAATCGGAAGAATCAACGCAGCATGTGAGCGCTTTTAGATGAGTGGGAGTGAGCCGGTTACTGTAGCTAGTGGTGCGCGCTTGTGAACAATTACCTTGTTTTTTTTTTATAGAAAATTGTGTGTGTGTGTGTGTGTGTGTGTGTAAATTATGTGAGCAGCACAACTCAAAAATGAAAAATCGCATTCCGAATGAACTTGGCATCCGTTTGGGTATCACCATGGAATCCAACAGGAACTTAGCTTTCAAAATTCCTCAACCGTAAGTACCATTTTACTGAATAGATTTTCAAATTTGGCGATTTTCTCTAAAATGGCTCCAACAATTTTCTTTAAACTTGGTTTAAACACATACCGAATTTATTTCAGTTTTCTATAATTTTATCCTAAAAAAACACCGAAGGATTTCATTATAAATGTAGTGCACTTATAATTTGATTATAAGTGAATCGCAACTCCGTTGCGAGAAAAACATCCACAAACCATCACGTTGCCGCCACCATGTTTCATACAATTACAGTAAAGTAAACAAACAAGTTGAACCTTGTTACTTAAAATAAAATAACTGCAAGTACTTGGATAGTTTAGATACACACATTTCTTTTATATAATGTTAAATGAAAAAAAAAGATATTGAACAATTTAGTCGTCAAAATACTTTTGAGCGCTATTCTATCAACCACCAGTATTAAGAGCTACTATTTTTATTTGAAAACATTTCTCCGGGAAAATTCATTTAAAGTGGTTTTTTTGGGCATGGGATAAGGGTAATGTTTTTAAACTAAAGCTATTTTAGTTTATTATACTATTTCACCTAAATAATATTAATTAGAATTAAATATATTGCCAAATTCCGAGTTGGAAAAATATCGGTTGACCAGAAATGCGTTTTAACTGAACAATTTTTCAATTTTTTTTTGCGATTTTCTCCATTAAAACAATTTTTTTTTTTTAATTTAAGGCGCGTCAACATCCATGGTCATTGGCGCACGGAGCCTTCTTGGCCCACTACCGGCCTCCGGAAAGTGTTCTCTTGTACACTGTAGAGGCTCCTAGGAAGAAAAAGTCTAAGGACAGTCGAACCCGGGTCCTCCGCGTGGGAGTCACAGTACGCTAACCACTTAGCAATTCCCCTTCCCTTAAAATTAAAACATTGATTGATTCATTAAATTTTGTAAATAAACTATACATACAGAGACCTTTTGTATAATGTATAATACATGTATTATATAATACATATTGTTGTTTTCCGAGAAAGTTCATTTAAGGGGGGTTTCGGAAGGTGAGCTTTCCACAAAAAAGTTGTTTCTTATTAAGGTTAGATAACATTGAAGACAATTAAAGCTCTAATAAGAATTATTATATTTCAAGATTTATCTTTCACAGCTGTGAAAAATTGCAGTAAGTGAATGTCTTGTAAGTGTTGATACTTAAGGTTTGATACTTTCTGTTAATGCTTTGCCTCTTAGTGTTGGATCCGCTTATAGCGGGAAGAGGAAAAAAGAATTTGGCAAAAGTATGAACTTGATTCAATAAACTTAATAATTTAAAAAAAAAAAAAAATTCGACGCTTTTTTGATGACAATGATTAAGCCCTTGATGTTTCATCAGACATTCTTATATTCTATTTTTCTTTTAATTATTTACCCTTTATTACTTGTTCTTCCTTCTGGTATTCTTTCACCGGAAATAAAATTTCTGGTTTTAAGGTCCAATGATTACGCGCAAAATGTTTTTACGGAATGGCCTCTGTGTGTGTGTGTGTGTGTGTGTGTGTGTATGTGTATGTGAACATAATTTTAAAATCGAAAACTCACAGGAAGCTTAAACTTGGTTTAGGAATTACCACCGATATTTGACAAGAAGGTTTCAATCAAAATCCATCAACCGAAAGTGAGCTTTACAGAATGTTTTTTTTTTTTTTTTTCACTTTATCTCGAAATAAGCTGCAACGATTTTCTTTAAACTTGGAATGCTTATTGCACAGATAAAAACATATCACTTTTATAGGTAACATTGTTAAAAAAAAAAAAAAAAAAAATACTTTACTTTAAATTCTTATGATTTAATTATCGTTAAATCTTTGTATGACAGCACAAAGGCGACAGCGTGGTCTAAGAATGGACTATCACCCTTCTTTAATAGTAACATGGGGGTAAAGCAAGGTTGCTTGCTAAGCCCCATTTTATTCACGCTGTTCATTAATGATCTAGAGGACTTTATCGATGGTGGTCTGACAATAGATGGAAGAAGAATAAAATTGTTAAATGATAAACGACGTAGAAAAATATTGTGAACAGTGGAATTTACAAATAAATTTAAAAAAGTCTCAGATTATGATATGCAGAAAAGTTTGTGGCAGATATAAGAAAAATGAGAAATGGTACTATAAAAAAGCAGCGGATTGAGGTGGTAAAAAAATACAAATACTTAGTAGTATCCTTGACCCCAACCTTGTCGTTATCACAGCAATTTTAAAAAGAGATTATCAGCTGCAAAATGGACGGAATAGTTATGGCAACATCTAGTAAGAAATGAAGCTGTATCACTAAGCAGTAAGATGCAGTTGTTCAACTCAACTTCAAAAATGGTGATGTGTTACGGAGCACAGGTGTGGGGCGGTAAGGAGTACGACGAAGTGGAGAAATTACAACGATACTTCCTGAAGAAATTGTACAAACTACCTAATAATACACCTAAATTACATGTTGTATATAGAAACTACCAGTCAGCCACTCTACAATTACACACTGAGGTTACCTATAAAATCCTCACCCCGCACTTCCTTGCCAAAATTATTATAGAAAAGAAACTGTCGTGGTATCAAATCTTATTAGATTATGCTAAAAAGTTTAATTTAGAAATTTCTCTTCCAGTTGTTACAGATCACCATACGAAATGGACGAAAGGGCTTATAAATAGTTTATCTGGACAACACAAATTAGCATTACAGGAGAAAGTAAGAAACAGTGAATATCACCAACAATATAAAAGTTTAAATCTGGAACATACTAATAAATACACATTAACGATAATAACAGTATACATTTCATTCAAACCATTTTTCGTGCCAGGGGAGAGTTATTGGAATTAAATTATATCAGACGTGGAAAAGAGACAGAAACTTTTATATGCTCTCTCTGCAACATGAACGGTAACGAAGGTACCTACCACTTTATATCAGTATGCCCGGTACTTTAATGAGTTTAGGATAAAATATTTTGGAAAGAAACGAATGGAGTGGCAGGAGGTACTGAATAAGATATTAATATCAGAGTTTAATTATAACAACTAATTTTTTTTTATAATTGAAAAAAAAACGAGGGGAAGTGGAATGTTTAGTTTAATTTTATATCTATATTTCGAACTATTTCCAATTTGTATGTTTGTGCGTGAACATCCTTATTTTTTTTATGTTCTGTGTATTTTTTATCATGTTGTATTCTTTTTCTGAAACTACGGTTCCGCTAGGTTTAATATGGTTATTCTGTTTTCTTTCCAAATTAATCACATTTTATAAACTAGACTACTCGACAGACGGCCTACGAGCCATTGTCTAAGATGTGAAAATTGTTTTTATTTGATTTGAAAAGAAACATTGATTATTTTTATTTTTATTTAACTTTATTTTTTCTGCAGTTTCAAGTTAACCTTTCAAGTTAACCTTGTTATTAAAATATTGAATGTAAATTTCTTTTCATGTAATTTTTATATAATATGAAATATACATCATTCATTCATTCATTCATTCATTACTTTTAATTAAATTTATATTTATTAAATTGAATTTCACATTAGGATTAACACATTAGAATTACACATTTGATTAACAAAGTTTTACACAATCATTTATTCCCTCACAATTTTTTTTTTTATAGCGTTTTGATTTTATAAAGATTATAATTTTATTAAATAATGTTTATTCACTATCTACGTTTATTTTGTAAGTTAGGTAATTTTTGTTGAGTCATAAGTAGTTAATTAATAAAAAGGATTTCTTTCTTAGTTTTTTTACTGAATAATAGGGCCACGCAAGTGTAAATTGGACAAAGACACGTAAAGTGTTAGTTGTAAAATTTGGATAACTAAATTCCATGATTGGTAAGTGAAATAAAAATATATTATATATATTTCATATGTTTAATTTTTATTTAATTTAGTTAGAATAATTAAAAAGAAAAGTTCTCATTAGTAGTGCTTGAGAAAATCAGGTTCAGAACCTTTGGTCGGAACAGGATGTCTATTATGGGACGGAGCTTAGGCTATTACACTTTAAGGTTATTGTCCGATTTGTTGACCGACCGTCTACTTTTTATTATAGCTAAATGTCGGTGCATTTGGTTTAATGGGTGAGAAACCGGAGAGTAGGTGAAAAGAGAAGTCGAAGAATTAATCGCATGTATCATAACAAACTCGAATTATGGGATATTAAAAGTAAAGTTTACCGCGATAGAGTGAAGAAAACCGTAAAAGTTACAGCAAGTCTTTCGCGCACATAATAGCTGTTCTGAATTTCGTATTTTGCTTGCATAATACAATAGGCCCAATTTTACTAGCTAACTTTTCGAAATGAGATGGTTTCATTCTTACAAAATTTGTGAATTGTGTTGGATCCTCCAGATCGTAAGTCCAGACATTAACTGATTGTATGCACCTTGTTTTTTACGTCTCAAAATCCACTCTCGAATCCACACAGAACGCTTTTTCTTCTTTTTTTCTCATAACTCCAGAATAATTACGCTAGCTGCAATTTTTCTTTTTGATGCCTTCATCGTCAAATGACCGTCTGACAGTGAATGACAGTAATCTGATTTTTTGCAATGAAAGAAATGTATAGGCCACAAGTAGCAGGTGTAAACTCTTGAGACATTTGTTGCATGACACAAAACTATGACGGTGTCGTACACAAATTCATGCTACAAATATCACGTAATTTTTGTCACAATGTAGATATTGAACACAACTTACTGTCCGGCACTTGACATAAGTGTCTGGATAGAAGTGTCAGATGTAAACGTTCCCTTAGGTATCATCAGAGGTATCACCAAAACAACTCGCTTAGGTATATAAGTAAAATTCCCCCCACTGTTTTTATAACCAGTTCAACTAAATATTGTAACATTGCAATTATAAAGAAAATTTCTTGAACAAATTGTATTAATTAGAGTAAGTGGCATTCATGTTAGTGTTTCACACCAGATTTTTACTCTTAGTTAATATTATATTAAGAAGTATTTATTTAGTATAATTTATTGATGTTTTGATATTCTACATTCAAAAATAAGTTTGTTGTATAGTCATCGAAATTAGTTTGACCTTCCCACTGTTAACCTGTTGAACCTTCAATCAAGAGGGCAGTGCAATATATTTCGTAAACAACTAAATTCCCAGCCATAAACGTCCTTATATTAATCCTAGAGGGAGAAACATTAACCATTTCCACATAAGTAGTCTTGCATAAAAGTTCTAAAACATTGCTTTCAATTCTTTGTTTTCCAGATAAATCATGTGGTTAGAAGTGCTGTTATTATTTGCAGTTCTTTGGTTAATCTATAAACAATGGACAACAGTGTATAGTTATTGGCAGGAAAAAGGTTTCCCATATTTAAAAGGAACGTTTCCTTTTGGTACTTATCCAAATAATATTTTCTTTAGAGATTATTCTGGCAAAGTACATCAACAGCTCTATAAAGAACTTGATCCGCATCCAATAGGTGGTTTTTATTTTGGAAGAAAACCTGAATTAATAGCAAGAGATCCAGAAATTATTAAGAAAATATTAGTAAAGGACTTTGCCCATTTTAAAGCTAGAAATGATTTTCCTTCGCATGATATACTTTTTAAACAGTTATTTAATGTTGAAGGAGATTTATGGAGAGCTTTACGAGTGAAATTAACACCGACTTTTACTACAGGAAAATTGAAAGCAATGTTTTATTTGTTTAAAGAATGTTCTGCAAAACTTGATCAACAATTAAAACAGATGATCGACATTGAAGGAGAAATAGAAGTGAAAGATTGGATGGCAAGATTTACAACAGATATTATATGTTCTTGTGCTTTTGGATTAGAAGTGAATTCCATTGATAAACCAGATAATGAACTGAGAAATATTGGAAAAGATATATTTCCACCTTATGTAAGAACTCGTGTAGTTATAACAAGATTTTTAATGTCGATATTTCCATTTTTGTCTAAATCTCTAAGTGTCCGTACTTTTCCAAAAACCATGGAAAAAAGTATGTTATCAATAATTAAAGAAGCAGTAAATTATAGAGAAAAGAATAATATAATCAGAAATGATTTCTTGGATTTATTGATTGATATAAAAAATAAGGATAATTTAAATGAACACAGAAATGGAAAAGGAAATGAAGCATCAGAACTTATGGAGAATGATTTAAGTGAGTATAGTTTTAAAATTGTTATTATCAGCTATTAGTATAACCTAAAAATATTAAATTATCTAAATTTTCTTTATAATTTCTTCTGTTAAATAACTTAAAATTAAATCAACTCAACCATACAACATGAATATTTAATATAAATAATAATTTTGGTCTGAAACTTTTCTGTATTTTCATCATTCTCTATGATAGTAATCAATTACACATTTAGTTCATTAAAATATTATTTCCATGCTTATCAACAATCAGTGCATTCATCCTTGCAAAAAAAACTGGATGAGATTATCGCATTCTTTTTTTAATGAAATTCTCACAATTTGTTGTTAAATAAGATTCAATCTTTAAGAGTTCTTTTCTTATAAAGTTTTAATAATATCGTAAACCTATTGATAATATTATAAATGTTTGCATATGCTGTCTTTGTGTTGTGCTATATGGTAATCTGATACTATTTATCAAAATATCCAGTTGATGGGTTAACGTACAAATCCGATGATATCCGAAAAATGCTGCCCTATCAATAGGAAGGCCCATTAGTTTGTGAATTTGTATTGAAATAATTGCATAAGAGAAAGTCTTGTTTTTAAAATTTTACTCCAAATTTTTATTTTCTCTTACAACTGGTAAGAGGAAGTTCTGCGATCTTGTCAAATTTCCGAAATTAAAGGAAATTGGATTAGCTCGGTGGGTGCGCGCCGGACTACCAACGTGGAGGTGCCGGTTTGAATCCAGCAGGGCTACCCTCTGTGTGTTGGACGAGGTTTACTAATAATCAAATTCTGAACTCTAATTTTAATATTTATAGATAAGATAGATATTTTTCTATGTTAAATAAGACTAGAGCAGGAGATGTATTGGTAGCTATAACTTGTACGCAGTGCTTTACAATCTTTTACATAATCTATTGACATTATTGAAACGTTTGAACAACTATGGAATTTGGTGGGTACGTAGTCAGATTTTTGGAAAGGTTTGTTTCCTACCGAACTCTCCTTTGGAATGATTTACTTCATTTTTATAAACTGCTGAGAGATTAATCGACATGTATTTTAATGGTTCTTTTTATATTTATGGTGATTTTAATCTTAGAAGTTACAAAGATAATGTACTGAAAGGTAATGTTTAATAGCCTAATATCACTAAAGTTAGAACTCTTTCAGATGGGGTTGTTATTTACTGGGTTTGTCTCAATTAAATGATGGTATTATCTTCAGCTCTCATTATCTGTTACCAGAGTAAGCGATCCTATTCTAACTGTGGTTGTAATATCCTCTGTTAGTATCAATGTTCATCAACAACTAATATTAAACGCATTACAAAGGATTCCTAATGTAGATTTAAATGTTCAGTACATGGGACCAAGTCTTGAAGACCAGCTATGTAAACGATATCCTGGAGATCTACAAAATTCTAGATGAACCTATGATGCAATTCATTCTTAACTGTTCTTGTTGTGATCATAAATTACCTATTTAGTTTTCCAAGGTTTAAAACTTTTAAATAAGAAGAGCAAAGTATTTAATATATATGTATATAAGAAGTCTCTCCTAGTCTTGTTTGCGCTGCTTTTTCTGATGTTAGAACTAATTGAAAATTAAAATCAATGAAGCCTATAATTACTTCTACAAAAGGACTGGTCATTTACTTCAAGAAAATAGCAAGATTTTTTGGTAGTACATAAAGAATAAGAAGAAAGGTGTCTCGCTTCCTTCAATTCTTGTTCTTTTTTATGATGGTACTCTGTATCGACCAAGTTTTGATTTCTTAATAATTTGCTGATTTTTTTCGAATCGATGTTTGCTTCACATTCAGTCATGGTTCTCATGTTAGATTAGATTAGATTCTAAAGGGGGGATTGGCTCTTCAGCCTGCGCCACCGCGACACCCCATGGATCTATTGTGGCACCCCCCAAGTTGGAGGCCCTTCCCCGATCCTGTCCTTTATCGGACTGTGGAGTTGTGGAGGGGCGCTCCCAGGTGGTCAATCAGAGCACCTGCCATCAGAGCACCCTCTCGAGTCCTCCTTGCCTTAGAAGACTTAGTAGGCCCCGGATGAGGCTTGTTGGCACCAGCTTCTCTTTACCAAAGAGGCGGTACCTTAGCCATACCAGCCCCTCGCACTGACATACCACGTGCAGCGCCGTTTCCTCTTCTTCCTGACAAAACCTACACAGGCTATCCGTTGCCAGGCCCATGCGATGCATGTGCTTGTTAAGTCTACAATGGCCAGTGAGAACGCCAACTGCTATCCTTATGGCCACCCGGCCTAATTGGAGTAATTCCGCAGTTAGCTTGGGCGAGTGGCTATGAATAAACGTTTTCGCCTGCCTTTGGCCTGGAGTTTTGACCCACCATTCCCTTGATCGGTCCATAGCTTAATGGATGCACTCCTGAGGCTTCTTGAGACACCACAGAACGGCTCCGGCCCGATAAGTGCTCTCATTGAACCTCCCGGGCCAGGCGGTTCGCCGCCTCATTGCCTCTGTAACCCGAAGTGCCCAGGTACCCAAACCAGGAAGACCTTATTATGGCTACTAATTTCCCTGAGTACACCTAGCCCACACTAGCCTTGAGCTGATCTCCCACGAGTCAATTGCCCGCAGAGCAGCCTGGCTATCCGAATAAATGACGACTCTGGAGTTATGCTCTCCCCGTCTTCTTATTTCGGCGGCGCAGATCATAATCGCGACTAGCTCCGTCTGAAAAACCGTGGCTAGTCTTCCCAGGCTCATCGAGATATTAAATCTCGGATGAGCCCCGTACACGCCGGCTCCCACTCCTTCCTCCATCTTAGACCGTCCGTGTATCACATAGATTCGCCTGCAATTGGCGGCCCGCACTTCCATGCTCCTCTGTCTAATATTAAGACTTTGAAGGGTTTTTGGAAGTCGTATCTAGGAGTCATTATATCGAAGGCAGACCCAAAACCGGGTCTGTCTTCAACTCCTCATATAAATCCTGATAATTCCCAGTATGCCTGGAATAAATGGGAGGTTGTTCCTATTGTAGTCGTGTCACGACTGCCCTAGCAACGCCTTGGACGTAGATGTGGAGTGGTGGAAGGTTTAACAGGACCTCCAAGGCCGCAGTGGGGGAGTCATCATGGCCCCCGTCGTGCTCAGGCAAGCCAGCCTTTTAACACTTCCGAGCGCCCCAAACCCTCCCATCTGCAAGGTCTTTGTCCACCACACCACCGCCCCATTGATTTCACCATGCGGGTCGATCCACAGGGCTATCTTCGGACTTAGTCCCCAACTTTTACCGCACAGCCTCCTGCACCTACCCTTGGCGATTTTGGCTTTGTGTGTGGTAATGTTAATATGAGAATTCCATGTCAGCCTTCGGTCAAACATGACTCCCAAATATTTGGCCTCCATGGCAAAGGGAATCACAACCCCTCCGAGTATCGGCTGTTGTAAGCCTTGTAAATTTCTCTTCCTTGTGAAAGGAACCACTTGGTTTTGTGGGGATTGATGAAGAGACCTTCCGCTCTGCACCATTGATTTACAATATTGAGCGCCCTCTGAGTGCGCTCTGAGACAGTTGCCGCGAACCGCCCCCTCACCACGATTGCCAAATCGTCCGCAAATCCTAGGCAATGGAAGCTTTCCGCGGTTAATTTGGTCAAGATGTCATCGGCTAATAACGTCCACAGCAATGGCGACAAGACGCCTCCCTGCGGACAGAGATGAGTTATCTCACCCTGGCCACAAGAGATGAGTTATCTATGGTGGCTATATTAGTCCTTCCCAATAGACTAGTCCTTATCCACTGACCGATCGCAGGGAGCGTGTCCCTTCTCACCAGTGCACCAACAAGTGACTCTGAGGACACATTATTACAGGCGCCCTCTATATTCAAAAAGGTGACTACCGCAATTTCCTTGTCGTCAAGCGACTTTTGGAGTAGCTATTTAGGTCATCCAGCGCCAAGTCTACGGATTTCCCTGCCTGATAGGCATATTGACGACTATTGAGAGGATTCCTTCTCAAAATCTCGTCCCTTATAAACCTGTCAATCATCCTCTCCATCGTATCCAGCAGGAATGAGGTCAGGCTTATTGGTCTAAACGACTTTGGCGATAGGTCTGCTGTCCTCCCTACTTTTGGGAGGAACACGACCTTCACCTTTTGCCAATCTCTCGGAATAAATCCCCACGCCAAGCAGCCTCTGAAGATCCTACATAGGTGTGGTATCAACACCTCCACCGCCTTCTGTAAGAAGATCGGGTAAATTCCGGCTACTCCTGGTGCTTTATAGGACTTGAACCTTCCAATCGCCCATCTTAGCCTATTCGGCTGTATGACGTAATTCGCGATTTTCCCATCCGCCCGACCAGGCCTTCTCAGCCCCTCAACCTCGAGAGGGGCCTCTCCATAAGAGGACCCTGGAACAATTCTAGCGACTCCTCTACCGAGTTGGTGTAGGTTCCGTCATCTTTCTTCAGGAACCCTACCCTGTCCGCAGTACCTTCCCTTGCTAGGATTCTGTGAATTCTCGCGCACTTCGAGGTGTCCGCCACGTCCTCACAGAATCTCCGCCAAGTGCGTCAGTACCCTTCTATACGAAGCACAGTCTTGGTTGGTTTTGGCTTTATTCAACAGCCTTCTCACATCTCGCCTCCTTCTCTCGAGGTGATCATTCCACCAGACTGTCTTCGACCTATTGGGCCTTTCCCTCTCCGGACAGTTTTCTTGGTAGGGGTCCAAAATCGCCTCGGTCACCCGTGCTCCAGACTTTCTGTCGCCCGTACATCCACCTTAAGGTCACTGAGAGACTCGTTGAGACTCCCAACGAATCCCTCCCAGCGAGTCTCTCTCGGGCTTCGAAGCCTACTAATAACCAATGGTGGAGTGCATATATCGAACCTAATATGCCTATGATCCGAGCACGATGGTTCACTTGATACATGCCAGTGAGAAATTTTGCTCAACATACAGCGCGAAGCTAGCGTCACATTCAGCACCTCCCTCCTAGCTGCCCCACGAAGGTTGGTTCCGAGCCTAAATTAGCTACATGCAACCCTTCACCAATATGAATTCATAAAGGTACTTACCCCTTTGGTTGGTGTCGGTGCTCCCCCAGGGAATGCTGTGCGCGTTGGCGTCGCATCGCAGCACCAGCTGTAAGTTCCCTCCTCTGCAGTAGTCCATCATTGTTCTCAGAATGATGAGAAGAATGTGGGGGCGCCCCCCGGCTTCCGCAACCGCCGGCAACCGCTCTTGGCCTTGAGCCTGTGGAGCAAGCCGGTATTGCTCCTGGCGGAGACGCACCCACGGGGACCCCCGCCTTACCGTCCGCCCCTCACTTACGGGTAGCACAACCAGGGCAGCCTGTAACGCCTCCATTTCTCCTTCCAGGCCCCTCCTGACTCACCTTTGGCCTCACCTTCAAAGTACTCGCGGCCTTGGGCTGATCCTCTTCCACCTCCATCGCCTTGGCCTCCTCTGAGCTTTTACTTTTCGGGAGCTTGTGACGAAAAGTCACCCGCCCCCAACGTCCAGCCGCACCCACCCTCAACGGGTAAGCAACCCCAGACCCTCCACATTTTGGTATTCAGCCCCTTGTTGCTCACTCCTAAACGAGTGAGCACCCTTTCGGCCTCTACCTTCTTGCCACCCTCGTTAGGGATAAAGACCTTACAGGTCTCAGGACCCGGTATCTCCTCCCCTTCGAGTGTTTGAAGGCTTGCAACTTCCCACGGTTTAAGCTTTGGGATAATCTCCCTTAGCCATCCTAAGTTATCACTTACACAGATAATGACAATAAACTCAGGTTTATGGGCACATTTGGCCAATCTGACCTGCGGCCCGCCTCTCGGGATTTTGCCATATTCCCCCAATATTGCATGGCTTGTAGACTCTCCATACTTAGCTGGGTATCAAGGAAGCCCTTTTGCACGACTGCGATTTTTGCCGAAGAGATAGCCTCGCTGTAGGATTTCTCCACAGTTCTGGCTTTGACCCTCTTGGGCGGTCGCTGCTGTGGCGGGGATTCCCTCTCCGACCTGGGCCTCTTAGTCGTTTTTGTTGTGCGTTCAGCCCATTGGAGAAAATTTTCCCTAATAAGTGGACGCTTAGCCTGGATATACCCTTGGCCTGCCTCTATACGAGCTTTGAGCTCCTGACAGCTTGGCGACTTGCACCTCCTTCTCCGTCATGCTATCGATCGCTTCCAGCGACTCCGCCCTAAAACTTTTCCCGGTCTTTGCCTTGGCCTTCCTGATTGCCGAGCCCCCAGGCCTGCAGACCCGGCCTTTGGCAGTCACTGGCACAGCGCCTGTTTCCGCCAAGGCCCATAACGGCTGCGGGGCCGGAAGCCCCACTCTCTAGCCTTGGGCATCCGCCGTGATCGCTCTAACCGGTACCTTGGCCGTGCTGGTTGTGGGTTTACTCCCCTTTCCATGGCCTGTCGTATCAGTCCCAGGTGGCATCATTGCCTTGAATTGTTTTTTCTTTCCTTTCAATTTACCCATCTGATTCCTACGAATAGCTGGGGACCCGACCAGAGACCCGCGATAGCCGGGCAGGGCTAAATACTCCGGGGTTTCGCCCGGTGCCCCGGAGGCTCCGTTATCGACACAGTATCCCTGTGCCATCCATCCCTCGACACGGAACGCGTTACACCTTGGATTGGCCCCTCTTGCTAGTCTGTACTGTGTGCGTGTAAATGTTGTTATGTGTGTTCTTGTATTGTGTATGTGTCCTGTGTGTAAGGTGTTGGGCTGAGATGTTCGCAGGGTCGCCCTTACCTGAGAGGGCGGCTAATCCACCCCCCCATCCCAGGATGGGGAATATGAAGGATCAGGTTAAACAGGAAGACGGGATAGGGATACTAAAAAGAGGTGGCCCGCGGTGGGTTGCCGCCAGACCCGCCAGTGCCCTGTTAGCCGCACTCGAAGAGCGCGTTGCCCGGTCCTGACGGCATGGACGTAGGGTTGGCTAGCCTCTCGATTCAAGATCGAGGATACCTTTGAGGACCGTTCTAATGTTGCTAGTTTGTATTTGTTTACCTCTATCCTTAGCAGCATCACTTTTTCATTAAGCTAAGTGTTTAATAAAATTCTGGCTCTGAAAAAAATCGTTGAGCCCTGGACTGTGGTTTTCCAGCTAAATTCTTTATCGAATGTGCACATCTCTAGAAGTTCCTAAAATCTAAGAACTAAGTTGTTTAACCTCTCGCCATCTATATTTTTTTTTCAGGATTTCCTCAACACTGAGGTTCTCCCCAACCAAAAAAAAATATTTTTTCTACCTTTTGGAAACTGGTCTATGCTGCGCATATAGCAAAGATTAATTGCCCCAAGAATGTTAAGGATTGCCGACCTTATGAATTATCATGTATTATATATTATTATGAATGTGTTGGTAAATGTGCTTGTTTTTATTCTGGTCCATTTAAACTTTTTCAGAAGGGTTATTTCATGGATTTTGGGGTCGACGCTCTACAGCAGGCAACCATGTCTGCAGAAATGAAAAATGACAAATAAGTTGATGTTATGCACGGCGATTTATAACGAATATAAAAAATCTCGTATTTTATCTGTCGTAGTATGCATATTTATATTGGTTTCGGATTTTCATCCATCGTCAGAAAGAATTCCCAAGTTCGTGAACATAGTTCACTTCAACTTAATGTTTCTGTTACAACCTTAGATGTTGACCGCCTTAAATTAAAAAAAAAAAATAATATTTTATCATTAAAATGTTCTTTGTATTTTTTTAATTAATTCTAGAAAATTCAATTAGTAATCAAGATAGATCTACTTAACAATTTCAGTGAGTAATTTTATTTTAATTATTTCTTGAATAATTTTAATAAATCTTGTAAATTTATCTTGTCAACTCAATACAGCAGTCGATTTTGGCGCATCCAAAAAATATATTTAAAACATATATTGTTCTTTTCTAGTAATATTACTTTTTTTTTGTTAGGAATCGTATATTTTATTTTCCAATCTGGCAACTTTATGATCAAGTCTTTTTATTAGAGATATTTTGTTTAATATGTGGATGGGTCCGCAATGCTGGAAATCAAGATAGTTATCCAGCACATTTTATCCGTCGTAGCATGCATACTGTTTTGGTTCCTGACCGGTTTCGGATTTTCATCCATCGACAGAGCAAGTTTGAAACCAACTAATGTGAGAAACATTAATTGAAGTGAACTAACTTGGTGACTTTGCTCTGACGATGGATGAAAATCCGAAACCGGTCAGGAACAATATAAATATGCATGCTACGACGGATAAAACACCAGATGTTATCCCGCATTGCGGACCCTCAACATATTGAATATAAAAAACTTTGAGAAGAGTTGGGGAAGTACATATATATATTTATATTTATTTACCGATAAAACAAAACAAAATCGTTAATATTTTTATTTTTAAAAACACCAAAATTAGTGATTCATAAAAATTGCTCAAAATGTGCTCCTTGAGATACCTGTGTCAATCTGCGAATCATAGAGTCATAAACATTTACCATCATATTATTGTTGCGAATTTGATTGGCAGCATCCATCAATTCTTTCGAATAACTGTTCGCATTGATTATTTCAACTGTGTATATGAGATTCTTTGGATGATCCCAAAGATAAAAATGAAGCCAAGCGATAGTGCCTCCACGACCTATCTGTCAGCGTTATGCCCTTTTAACCAGTCAGTTTCGTGCCTTCCATAGTGTGCTAGAGCACTATCGTGTTGGTACCATATTTTTTGCCGCATCTGGAGTCTTCTAACATATCATGAAGCCTTTTAATTAAAAAAGTCACATATCCTTCAGAATTTAGTCAACCATGTAAGATTTTTATTCCAAGTAATTGAATATTGAAAATTTACACTAAAGGATGTTCAAATCGCGAATGTTGTACGCCATGTGGATTTTGTAGAGACTATAAATGATAGTTATGGTAGTTATTCAATCGTGAATTGAGCCACGGATCAATCCACAGAATACTAGACAAAAAGTATGATCTTCGCCAATAATATGTAGCATATACGTTGGCTATAATCTTCTGGCTTAATGCCTGAACCCGATGGACATGAAAGGGATGCGGTTCTGTCTGCTATACAAAGTTCGGTGAAAGACACCATTGCCTTGCAATATGCCTAGTACTTTTATTGCCCAAAACTGCGTTGAATACATTTTCTTCATTGCGAACATTACCTTCTTGGTGATTGCAACCATTATTTATAGTAGTTCCTGTCTCTTGAAGCCTCTGGAATGTGCGGCCGAATATACCCTATGGGACTTTATTCGGAAATTTCCACTGGTAATCTGTTGATGCATGAAGAGCATTACCACCGCAGAAATCATAAATAAACATAATGTCAGCTTATTCAGCTGTACTGAAACACTTCATTCTTATCTAAATTCTCTTCTAATACTAAATTATTGTTTGCAGATAACTGTATGTGTTTTATTTTTAAATAGCAGTTGTTTTTTAATAACAGTAACTAACGATTTTTTTTTCTTATTCATTGGTAAATAGATATAAATGCTAAAACTTTTTATAGGAAAAATAATTTAATTTTTTATAACTATGATAACGATAGCTAACCAGTTGCTCGAATGGATAATGTGACATATAGGAAGGCCTAGTAACGTTAAGGAGACATACTGAGGAGACATATAGAAAGGCTTTTAGAGCTTTGGGCTTTGTTTTGGGGCACACTCGTGATCTTAGTGAGCCTAAAACGGCACTGACTTTAAGATTTTCGCAACAGGCAGCGAATTGTCTAATAGCTTAAATTAAATATTAAATAAGAAAGATTAAACATGGATAAGGTTTCATGATGGTTATAATTTTTTGTTAAGTCATGTCACATTCTAATCTTTTTTATGTGCTTATTATTTTGAGTGGGACCCTTAACGCTGGGTGCTCTTTTAATATGCTTTGAGACACCCTTTTCAACATCATAATGCAAACTGATTCGTGTCGATCAGATTTAGGCTCTAACTTTAATATTCTGGGGCTACTTGCTGCCATTCCATTACATGTGACTTCACGCAAATTACGCAGTTCATTATCATTCGTTGTCGCTTTTAACAAAACTCTTGTACGACGTCTTCTCAAGAATTCGTAAATAATGGAATGTATCTGGTAAACTTGGATTTCCAAATGTCGATTTATTATTTAAAAAAAAAAAAATTAATTGTTAAGAATAAGCTGTTCTTTGTTTTTTTAAAGATATTTTATGTAAATATTATTTTGTTAGTATTGTTGTACTTACTTAACCATTTTGGCGTAAACCATTGTTTGATGTAATATAAATAAATAAATAATATGAATAGTCTAACTCTAATATTCCACTTTAATGTAGCTTCATGAAAGCACTTAGAAATTGAACGCGATATTATTAATTATATTTATAGTTTTCCATGAAATTTATTATTATGATTTATTGAAAGTACAAATTTAATCACATTATATGTGATAAATTTCAGAATTGGACATGGAACTAATGACCGCTCAGTGCTTTGTTTTCTTTGCGGCTGGTTTTGAAACATCATCCTCTGTACTATCATATTGCCTCTTTGAATTGACAGTGAACGAAGATATTCAAAATAAATTGAGATCAGAAATAGATGAAGTATTACAAAAACATAACGGTGAGATAACATATCAAGCAATTCAAGAAATGACATATTTGGAGCAAGTAATACAAGGTAAGTTTCTAAGGAATCCAATATATTATTTTGATTGTTTTTTTTTTTTTTAATTACAAGAAAAGCGGCAAGTTAGCGCGATCTATAAAAGTAAGAATTTATAAAACGCTCATCCGGCCAGATGCTTACAAAATCGATAATTTGGCCTTTCTCATATTTGATTCTTATGAGAATTTGCCCCCAAAATCTCCTTCCTTTAAATATAGACAAAAAGCTACGCAGGAAAGAGGTTAGCTCAGTGGTAGCATGCTGGGCTAGGAACGCAGAAGCCACGAATTAGAGTCCAAGCCTTGCTATCCTTAACTTTTATGTTGCTTGAGCCTCTACCGCTCATTCTGTGGTGATGGACAGTGTTGTCTGTAACGAGAGTCTGTAGTCTGGAGTCAATGACAAGTCTCCGGGTGTAAATGTTGGCCGGGTAAAAGATGTTGGCGTGCCTTAAAATAAAATAAAAAAACAAAAATAAAAACAGCTACGTTATGAAATAATTATGATCATTTCTGTGAATAGATTCTAATTTGCTGATTGCATTTTATCTTGATTTATTAATGTCTTGATTATAAATGCAATTATCTATCAATTATTCTCCAACTCTCGAAAGTGAGAAGGACCCGTAGTTTTCTAATAAATAATATTTCTTTTTCCTGATGGTTGTACGGTACACGACCATCTAGAAAGCAAGATTATAAAATTGATTGATTTACTAGCTACGCCAGCAGACTGCATTGCACTAAACCTACCTTTGTGATGTATTAAGTTTTTTGTTTGGCCACTCCTCACAGATTTTTCTCAGATTCATTTATTTAACACTGGTCTTCATTTATTAATCACTAATTCCAAAACCCATATATTACTGAAAATATATTTATATAATATAAATGTGAATCTGAAATATAATAAACAATAATGAGATATATTATATCGGAAACAATATAGCAATAAACAGAAATGGAAGTAAAAACTTATCCTATCAAACTTTTTTTTAATAGCAAACATTATTGGAAAATTTGTTAAAAATATTTGTTTGAACATTTTTTCACACAAAAAATCAACCAATGGGCTATTTAGGATTTTTCGCTGTATTCACTTCAGTTGTTATATATGTGCGAGATTTAGGTCCCCTAAACTTTCTCATGGGAGAAACAAAGGAAAGCCCAGTTTTTGAAAGAAGCAACTTTGTATAAGACTTAACCCATTCAGATCATTTGAAGGGGATTTATTTATTTATTTATTTATGTACGGTATAGACCCTTTTATAATTTAAAACATAGCCCAATGAAAGTTGAAAATAAAATAAAAATTATAAAGTAAACAAAATATTAGATTAAGGAAATAAACAGAATTTATAAAGAATATATAACAGAGAAATATAAAATATAAATTCAGGCAAAACAAATGTAAATGAAATAAAAATAAATTACAAGAGAATCTATATCACAAACAATTGAAAAAAAAATTTACAATAAAATTAATAACACTCCTATATTTATATGACTTACTGGAATGATTTACAGTTTATTAGAGAGCCAGTAAAAGTTATATTTTATATTATAAGTCAAATTTAATTCGAGAGTGAGTAACTTAAGCTGATTGATATTGAATGAAATTTTTTCATCACTATATTAAATAGAATACACAAGTTCTTCAGAATAGTTCTAATATTGATTTTTTTTTCATTACGTATATTAATGTTTGTTAATTTTAATTTCTTTCAGAAACTTTGCGCAAGTATCCTACATTACCGTTCTTAACTAGAGTATGTACACAACAGTATAGAATTCCGGATACTGGTCTGGTTGTTGATGAAGGTACAAAAGTTTTTATACCAGTGTATGCTTTACATCATGATCCAAAATACTTTCCTGAACCTGAGAAATTTGTGCCAGAGAGATTTTCACCTGAAAATAAGTCATCTATTCCACCATATTCTTATCTCCCCTTTGGAGAAGGACCTAGAATCTGTATAGGTATGTGGGAAAAAATGATTTATTATTTTCTGAAGCAATAAATTTAATATTATTCAGGGTATATCAAAGTCGAAACTTATTGTAATATTACTGCATATTCAACTGATTTGGAGGAAATAATATTTTCAGTAGAGATAATCTTTCCTAAAGAAAATATATAATGTTACCTTGGGAAAACTGGAAAAAAATCTCCAAAAATTGAATTAATTTGTAAGAATTCTTTCAGTACAAATTTGGATGGTTTCTTAAATTTTTGAAATAATAATATTACAAAAAAAAAACCTTCTATTATAAGCTTCGAAATTATCTACTTCCTGGCTTAGATAAAATAGCAGTTAGCGTGGTAATGAATTAGTTGAATGAATATTGCGTTGAGAATGAGTATTGAGCAGTTAGCGTGGAAATGAAGTAGAATACTATTGAGTGTTCTACATCCAAGTAGGATGTATGTAGGTGTATAAATGTGGCGACTGAATACCCGGTCTGCTTGTATGTCTATGCTTTGATTTTCCTTTTGGAGTGAGTTTATTTGGGTTATTTACTTGTTGATAAGAATGAGTGAGCTGAAAAATGGATGTAGAAATGTAGGTAGATAACATCGTTGGCAATCTAGGTAGGTGGGTACACCAGCAGAAGGGACTTCATGGATAAGGAAAGTCTTAGAATATGTTCAGAATGTGTTATACTGACTGGGACATTGAAGCTGATACCGAAGAAAAACTATGGACGGTGCAGTTAACATAGTTTCATCCAAAGTATTTCGGCCGAACTCCGCTAATACAGGACAAAAAAATGTACAAAAAAACAGGACACATGTACAAAAAATGGAAGAGATCTTCCCCCATATTTAAATTACACAGACGCAGGGGGCATCTTTCTTTTTAGGAATCTTTTTTACCCCAGCTGGGAAAATTCAAATAAGGAAATTCCCTCTTTAATTTAAATAAGGTCGCTCATTTATATTTCAATTAGAGCTCACTCATATTTAAGTTTTACCTTCATTTTCAAGAAGTCCAATGTCTAATCATTCGAAGTGCATATTAATATATAACCATAGTATTGCTTAATTATTCTAACCAACGGAAGTAGTAAAGTTTATTGATTCTTCTTAAGTAATAATGTTAATTAATTCTGTTTTATTTATTTTGTAGGTATGCGATTTGGTTTGTTACAAACAAAAATTGGTATATTGACCATTATTTCAAAGTATAAATTAATAAAAACAGCAAATACCCCAAATGAGTTGTCATTTCTACCAACAGGTTTAGTTACAGGAATAAAAGAAAGGCTAAATGTAAAAATAGCTCATATAAATAAGAAATATACTTAATATCATAGATCAAGAAATAATTAAAATAATTTTATGCATTTAAAACATTTTCAAGAAAAATGATAATTTAATAAAATATAAAGTTTTAAACAAGTGTATTTCCGCAAATAATTAGATTTGACGAGATAGGGGTTTTATTGATTGATTATAAGAAAAGAAAAACTTATAAAATCTATGACCCCCCAAGTTAAATTTATAAGAATAAATTATAAATAATTGCATTAAACTGTTCTATTTAAAAAAACTAATTTATCCTGTTCATTGTATTATTGATAAAATTATAATGATTTGAAAATAATGAAGTAAATAATTATTTTCAATCATTTAAACTCTTCATTAAGAGTTTAAAAAAAAAATTGAGATTTTATTTTTTGTAGTAGACAAGGCATGTGCATATGAGCGAAGAGCAACAATAAACGAGTATGCTTTAAGATTGTTTTCAGCATTTAAGATTTGAATCCAGCATTGTGCTCTCATGTGTGTTATAGCAAAATTTAACTAATATAGGCTTATATATCACTAAAGAAATATTTAAGATGAGAAATGTAGGTAGCTATTTTGTTTAGAGACGAACTGTTATATAAGTTCATGATGAGATAGTCTTATGTGGATATCCAGGAAATGATGGCCAGCTGGTTAGAAAAACAAGAAAACAGTAATTGCTCTAGATATAGATTTTGATCAATCAAAATCACCAAATGTGAAATTATTTATTGTCTAAAGAGGTCAGATCGCAGGAGTTTCACAGCACTGTTGGATAAGTATAAATAACACTTGCACTGATCATTTTTGGTTAGGCAATCACTCATCATTATCGAAGTCTTTGAATAAAAACAAATTAATCTATGAAGGAGATAATACCTAAGTTATAAACTAGACTGTTACAAAGCAATTAAACAAAAAATCATTCGTAATTGATTACTATAAAAAGAAGTATTATACTTGTCAGATTTTTCGAAATTGAATTTTTCAAGTAATGGATTTGATCAAAATACGGGGATTACCAATCTACTGAAGGGATTTCATCGAAAACGGCTCCAACTATTTTCTTCAAAGTTTTGTACGTATATATAGGTTTGCTTTTTATATTTTTATTGAAATATTTGTCTAGAAAAATTTATTTTAAAGCCGTACAACATATATTATACAACTGTCAGAATAATTATTTATTTTTTATTTATTTAACGGATTATAAATCCTTTGTACATAGTATAATATTTAATATAACTGTAGCTATCAACATTAACAAGTATTTACAACGCATAAAAACAAATGGCATTAGAGATCTAAATATAGATACATTAAAATTAAAGCAACAGAAACAATGAGTATGAAGAAGATAAGGTATAATAAAATTATGCACAAAAACAAAATAGCAGTGTAAATATAAATCTAGTAAGAAAAATATTTTATATATAAAAATATAATATATTCATATAATATTATAATCTATAAATCTAGATAGTATAAATAATCAATCAAGAAAGAGTTTACTTTGCATTTGAATTTGACTAATCTTTGATTGAATATAATTATTGTGAAATAATAAATTAACAAAATGAAAAATAAATCTTTATAAGAGAAATGGATACCTCAAATAAACCTATATAAAAGCAATTAAGTAAAAGTTCAGTAATAAAAGGACATAGTCAAACGTGAAATATTAAGAGTTACAAATAAAAAATGTATATATACAAATATTGTATGGTAGTATTTCCTGTTTACAGGGAAAATGATACGGTGCGAGAGATTTAATAGTTTATGGAGTGTTGGAATTAAAGGACAGAAGAAGAAAATCTGTTACTGCATTTTTAAACTTGATTCTGGAGAGATGAAAAATATCTAGTTCGGAAATAAGCTTATATATGAATCTTAGTGATCGGTGTATTGATGAATTGTAGAAGTTAGTGATTTCTATAAAATTTGTATGAAGAAAAGATTGCGGTGCCTAACTTTTTAACAGGGACTTGGAAGGTTAATGAGGGTAGTAACTCTGAACTGTCTATAGGGCTATGGATAATATCGTTGACAAAGTAGCAAATCGAATAATTTCCTCCGCTCTTCACGGAATTCTATGTGAGATCTGACTAATGCACAATATAGAAGTTTTAGTGAATATATCCCAGAAATGTCCATCCAGTATCACAAGAACTTCAAAAGGATGTGGCTAAAGCTATAAATACATCATTAAACAAATATCGCGTCTTTCCCCAAAATATTAGAATAGGTTTGTTCGTGCAGCAAGTTTGTGATGTAGATTGTTGTAGGGGATTATCGCACGGCTACCTGAAAGATCTATTGTGCCCCCCGGAGCCTTCTCAGTGCACTGCCGGCCTTCAAGCAGTGTTCTCTAGGTACAGACAGCGCTCATCACCGCACAGTGAGTTGTAGAGGCTCCTAGGAAGAGAAAATCTAAAGGCAGCATGCTGGATTCGAATCCGGGACCTCCGCCTAGTCTAGCGTGATACCACCACTGAGCTAATCCCTTCTTTCTCCCTTGGCTTACGCCAAGTACTAGGATCGGAGACCCTAGTTTGTGTACTGTGTTTGTCCTTGTCTATAAAGTGTAGAGTGTGTGTAGTATAAGCGTATTGTTACTGCTTCTAATGAAGTGCATGGAGTACTGAGCTGTGGCAACCCGTGAGGTCGCTACTCCCCAAGTAACTGCATGCAACAGATACCCCTTGCGGGCAAAGTTAGTGATATTCTCTGACGGTTTGCAAACTGGTTTCACGGCGCATGCTCCACCCTGCCTAGTTTGAACTGATCGACTTAACCTGCAAGAACGCTTCGTGATCAGTATTGTACCGTGATACTTATAAAGCATTCAGGAAAAAAAAACAAAAACTGAAGGTTAGTTATACAGTTATTAGCTTATAAATCTGTAATAAATTAGTTCATACATCTGTAAGAAATCAGTTTCAAAAAAATGCACGAGATATCTATTCGCATATTTTTAAAGAACTGTCTGAGATAGCACAGAACGACAAATAGTTCTAAGTGGTTTATATCCACAAACATAGGTTAAGTCAAAAAATAAATAGAAAGGAATATTGGTCAAGACAGTCAGAGAAGCAAAATAATAAATAATTTAATGCGTAAAAACTGCTTTGCGCATTCGTCGGACTGCCTGGTCAAGACAGTCAGAGAAGCAAAATAATAAATAATTTAATGCGTAAAAACTGCTTTGCGCATTCGTCGGACTGCCAGGCTGAAATCGGTTGGCGCTTTGAGCTCTGACTGCTGTGATAGTTTCCAAACGGTTTGCTGATGGTTCGAGAAACAGCACGAACACATTACTCTGAGTTTAATCCGTTTGGGTTTGAGAAATCGCTGCACGAACAGCATACTCTCTGTGCGCATGCTCCTGACAGTTTGGTACTGCTGTACGAACAAACTGATTGAAAACAAAATTTCTAAACTGAAAATCAGAGACTCATAAAAAAAAAAATCTATTCAAAGAAAGTGGTACTTTCGGTTGACCGAACTTGATCAAAATCTTTGTGTTGCATCCCCCAAGTAACATCTAAAAGAAATATCTGGTTTCAACTTCTGCGATTTTCGAGTACACACACACAAACAGACCAAGTTTAAAAATCAATCACTTTTTCCGACTTTGTAAATCTCAAAACTTATATTTCCTGTGAAAATTCAATTTCAAAAATTGGACACCATTACAATACCAGTCGTAAGAGAAAGTAAAATAGAATAGTAATAGAAAATATGTAACTGTATGATTCTTGTTTCCTTATTTTATTAAATAGTTTCTCTTTTATTTTAATATTAATTTGATCCAAATTTGAGTGTATTGCTGCCCATTAAAAATATCCTTTTGATATTTATACTACAGCCCTAGTATACCTGGGCCTCCTCCAAAAGGAATTTCCAATTTTCGGCTTTTCTTCTCCATTCTCTTATACCCAGCTTCCAGAGGTCGTCCTCTACATCATCCAGCCAGCTTAGCCTCGGTCTTCCTCTTAATCTTCTTCCACCCAGCCTTCCTGCCATCATCCTTTTCGGTAGTCTGGCTTCTGGCATTCTCTGCACATGACCACGCCACCGCAGTCTTCCTTTCTTAATAAAGGCCACTAAACTGGGTTCCCCGAATAACTCGGAAAGCTCCGTATTATTACGAATTCTCCAGTTTCCATTTTCGTTGACCGGGCCAGAAACCTTTCTCAGGGCTTTCCTTTCCCAGACACTCAGGATCATCTCACTCCTTCTAGTCAATACCCAGCTCTCACTTCCATATACGACGACGGGTCTAACTATCTTGTAAACGACAATCTTAGCAGCACGAGAGAGTGAACTGAAGCTTAATACTCTATTTAAAGCAAAAAGGCATTTACTGCCTGCTGCTATCCTTGCTTTGATTTTAGCCCCTACATCATTCTCCTCCGTTACTAAAGCTTCTAAGTATTTGAAACTTTTGCAGCTTCGGAAATGGCGCCCTGCACTCTGTACATTTGTACTCTGTTTTCCCTGCTTCCCTGAGTTCTTGAAGTCATCATATATTCAGTTTCCTTTTCATTAATACTCAGGCCAGTATATGCCGCTGCTGTTTCCAGCTCCTGAAGTGAGTCGGATAAGGAGGATAAGGTGCGCGCAGCGAGAATCACGTGGACCGCGTATGCCATATGTTGCGTCATCCTGTTGTATATTGTTCCGCCCTTGTTTGTTCGGATGGCTCTTATTGCTTTTTCGAGAGCTAGATTAAATAGGATGGGCGACAATGGGTCTCCCTGTCTCAGACCATCTTTAACCTAGAACTCATCAGACAGAGAGCTGCCAATCTTTACCTGACATCACGTATTGTTCCAGGTCATCTTAACAAGTTGAACTAGCTTTTTAGGAACTCCAAGCACCCTCATGTCCCTTGCCACTGTGTCCCTTCTTACCGTATCGTAAGCCTGCTTGAAATCTATAAAAAGATGATGCAGGCTCACAGTATGTTCATAGGTCTTCTCTAATAGCTGCCCTAGTGAGAAAATGAGGTCCTTTGTGGATCTTCGCTGCCTGAAACCGCACTGATAATCTCCAACAACCCCTTTCAGCCCATGTTGTCAGCCTTCGAGTGATAGTATTTGCTATGGTATAGTATTTTGTAAACCACCGATAACAGTGCTATGCCACGGTAGTTTTCGCAGAGCATCCTATCGTCTTTTTTTATAAATTGGGCAGAGTAAGGCGTTGCTCCAATTCTCTAGCATTCTTTCCTGAGTTCAAATGCTCCATATCAGCTTGTGCACTTGTCTCGCCACTGCCTGCCCGCCATACTTAAGGAGCTCGGCCTGTAATCCATCAGTACCTGGTGCCTTATGGTTCTTCAGTGATAGGATTATCTCCGTAATTTCTTCCTCGTCTGGAGGAACTTCTTCGTCTTCCTTTTGATATATATAATTTTCATTTAAATATATTTCAATAAGTTGGGAACTTGAAACATTTTAACATATCCATTTACCAACATACTTTTCTAATTAGATTAGATTCTTTTAGGTAATTGTGCACCGAGCAGTGTTCTCTAATTAAGACAACAGTACAGTGAGCTGTAGATTTTCTAGGATGAGAAAATCTGCAGCACTGCTGGATTCAAATCCAGGACGTCTCCGAGGGAGTCCAGCCAGCTACCACTGAGCTAATCCCTTTCCTTTTCTAACATAACTAATAATATTTTTCATATTTCACTTCCATATTGGTTTATTCATATTGTTATACTGTAAAAACTTTAAAGATTTAATTAATTCTTTGTCTATTCTTCATGCATTATATTGTGGGTAAAATGGGTAAATCGAAATATTTTATCAATAAAACCTAACAGATATATTTTTTAGGTTTTAATATTTCTATAAAGATTATATTTGTTTTAATATAATAATTCACCTGTTTAAATAAAATAATTCATTTCTTTGTTATCCAACCAACTGTTTGGCAATCTAAAATTTAAATTTACAATATTATTCTGTAACTGTAGGCTTTAATAAATGGGAAGACTGTCACTTTGTTGTGCTGATTTTTTTTTATATCTATCTAGTAATGATGATTTAATGTTTTCCATTATTATTTATCTTTATTTTACCATTAATACAATCTTTTATTGAAACATTAAACATAGCAGATGGCATGGCAGATCTATCGAATCAAATGCGGTAGAAAAAGCAACAAAAAAAAAGCATAAAGCTTCTGTCATTTTTTTGCTCAGTCTTGAGTGTAATCATGCGTAGAATAAATTTTTAAATTGTTCAACCCCCACTAACCCTCCATGTAAATGTGTTTATGTAAAACACTGAAAACGAAAAATAATTGCAGAACGTTCAAACTTGACATTCCATTTGGACATCATCAGTGGATCTGATAAAATTTATCTGTCAATGTTCTTCAACCGGAAGTATCTTTAATGGATGCATTTTTCAGTTTTTTTGCAATTTTCTCATAAACGGTTCAAACGATTACCTTTAAATTGGCAGATAAATTCAATAGACATATTAAGAACTACTATTTTTATTCCAAACATTTCTTAGGGGAAATTCATTTAAAGTGACTTTTGTGGGAAGTGTGACGGTAATATGTTAAACTAGAGCTAGTTTATCTGGTATCTTATCCGCCGTAGCATGCATATTTATATTGTTTCAGAACAAATTCACCAAGTTCGTATAGAGAGTTCACTTCAATGTAATTTAAAGTTGAAGTCAACATAGAATAGATTAGAATCCGAAACCGGTCAGGAAAAATATAAATATGCATGCTACGACGGATAAAATACCAGATGTTTTCCAGCATTGCGGACTCATCCACATATTTAACAATAGAGCTAGTTTTGTTTATTATAAAATTCTTTCATCTAAATAATATTACTTTAGAAATAAATATGTTGCGAATTCCGATTTTAAAAAATAATGGTTGACCAGAAGTCCGTTTTTTTTTTACTGAACACTATTTTCAGTTATCTACGATTTTCTCTATTAAAACATTGATTGATTTTCATTAAATTTGATTTATAAACTATACACACAGAGACCTGTTACTTTTGTTTGAAACTTTCTGCCGAGAATGTTAATTTAAGGGAGTTTGGAGGGTAACTTTCGCCCAAAAAAAGTGGTTATTAAAGATGTAATAAGAATTATACATTTCAAAATTCATCATTCACAACAGTGAAAAATTGCATTAAGAGAAAGTCTTATGAGTGTTTCTTTATCTTAAGCTCTTATGCCTTACGTCGAACTGTAAATGACTCAGGGTACCTCAAAACGGATATTTCCGGTGAACACTCAATATCGAAAATTTGACACGATTACAATACTTCCTCTTACTAGGAGTAAGAGAAAGTAATATATGTATTTAATTATTTTAAAAAAAATTATTTTAGGTTTCAGGGGAATCACTCAGTAACATACTGGACTGCAAGAAAACGGAATTGCTGTGCCGGATAAGACGTAGGAGTAAAAAAAAAAAAAAGAAAAAAGTTTTTTATTTTATTATAAGTTCCTGTGATTTAATTACTTTTAATTAAATTTATATTTACTAAATTAAATTACCCATTAGTATAATTAAATTAACAGAGTTTTGCACAATCATTGCTCTCTTCCAATTTTTTTTTTATAGCGTTTTGATTTTATAAAGATAATAATTGTTAATGTAATGTTATTTACTATCTACGTTTATTTTATAAGATAAGTAATTTTTGTTTAGTCATATAGTAGTTAATAAATAAAAGGGATTTCCTCTTAGATATTTTATTAAATGTGAGGGTAGGTAATGTGTAAGCTGAACAAACTCACATAAAGTGTTGTGAAATTTGGATAACTAAACTGCATCGAAGTAAACCCCATCATTAGTAAGTGAAATAAAAATTATATTATATATACTTTTTCATATGTTTAATTTCTATTTACTTCAATTAGAATAATTAAGAAGCAAAGTTCTCATTCATAGTGTTTGAGTGAAAGAAAAAAAAAAAATCTGGTGTGAAATACTCACAAGACGAGAAATGATGATTATATTAAGATCCAATAGAGCGCACTAAAAACACTGAACTAACTATGTACAAAACTATAAGTAGCGCCATCAATTCCCACACAACTACCCAAAATAATTTTGATTTGGAAAAATGTTTTCAAATAAAACTAATATGTTTTTAACTGTGAAGTTGGCATACAAGGCAAAAGGAATTCGTCGTTTTCGATTAAATTTCAAATAAAGCCAAAAACCTTTTCCTTCTGTTGTACTTCTGGTTATCCGATTTATTTTAAATTTGGAAATTCTATCAGTATTTGAAATCAGTATTAATATTGTGTATATGGTAAACCAGTGATTACAGGGGGCAAATTAGGGATAAGAAGGTGGTAAGGGAAAGGGGGGTACTCATAAATGAAGTATAATCACGGGGTACAGGGAAAAAAAAGTTTGGGAAGCACTGCTCTGAAGCACCATTTCACTATAATATATGGTTTTGCCGCTTACATAATATTAATACCCGTTACAAGGATTGATAGAATTTGAAATTTGGAGTAAATCGTTTAAAAAGAAGTGCAATTTTACAGAATAGGTTTTTCAAATTTTCGGAATTTTCTCGTAAAAGGTTAGGAACAATTTTCTTTAAACTTAGTATGCGTACTGCCAACATAGAAGCATTTTTCTGAAAAATTATGGATTGCAGGTTTGTCAGTTAGTTTAAATTTAAATTTGCACAAGCCATCTTAATTTTGACATAGAACGCTAAAGCTAAACAACTAAAAAATTCCCACCATATTTTTATGGCTAGTTCAATACAACATTGTAACATTGCAATTTTAAAGATAATTTCTTTAATAAAGTGTTTATATTAGAATAAATGACAGTCGTGCTAATGTTTCACACCAGATTTTTACTCTTAGTTAATATTATATTAATAAATATTTATTTACAGTAATTTATTGATATTCTACACTTAAAAATTAGTTCGTTTTGTAGTAATCGAGAATTAGTTTGACCTTCTCAGTAATAACATGTTAAACCTTTAATCAAGAGGACAGTACTACTTATTTTATGAACAACTTAATTCCCAGAAATAAACGTTCCAGTAGTAAAATTACTAGAGGGGGAAATATTAACCGTTTCCACATATTAGTCTTGCATAAAAGTTCTAAAACATTTCATTCAATTCTTTGTTTTTCAGATAAATCATGTGGTTGGAAGTGCTGTTATTATTTACAGTTCTTTGGTTAATCTATAAACAATGGACGACAGTGTATAGTTATTGGGAGGAAAAAGGTTTCCCATATGTAAAAGGAACATTTCCTTTTGGTACTTATCCAAATAATCTTTTCTTCACTGATTATTTTGGTAAAGTACATCAACAACTCTATAAAGAACTTGATCCGCATCCAATAGGGGGTTTTTATCTTGGAAGAAAACCAGAATTAATAGCAAGAGATCCAGAAATTATTAAGAAAATATTAGTAAAAGATTTTGCTCACTTTAAAGCTAGAAATAATTTTCCTTCTTATGGTGTACTCTCGAAACATTTATTTAGTATTGAAGGAGATTTATGGAGACCTTTACGAGTGAAATTAACACCAACTTTTACTTCCGGAAAATTAAAAGCAATGTTTTTTCTGTTCAAAGAATGTTCTGCGAAACTTGATCAACAATTCAAACAGATAGCTGACAATGAAGGAGAAATAGAAGTGAAAGATTGGATGGCAAGATTTACAACAGATATTATATGTTCTTGTGCTTTTGGATTAGAAGTGAATTCCATTGATAAACCAGATAATGAACTGAGAAATATTGGAAAAGATATATTTTTACCTTTTGTGAAAATTCATTTGGTAGTAACAAGAGTTTTAATATCGATAATTCCATTTTTGTCTAAATTTCTAGGAGTCCGTACTTTTCCAAAAGCTATGGAAAAAAGTATGATATCAATAATTAAAGAAGCAGTAAATTATAGAGAAAAGAATAATATAGTCAGAAATGATTTCTTAGGTTTGTTAATTGATATAAAAAATAAGGACAAAAATGAACACAGAAATGGAAAAGGATATGAAGCATCAGAACTTAAGGAAAATAATTTAAGTGAGTACTGCTTTGAAATTGTTATTATATTTTTTTTTAATTTTATTTACGAATCATAATATGGCCAGCTCACCAAGAGCTTTACACATAGAGATTAGTGGTGAAATATGTTATTTCATAAATCTTGGTAGAGTCGCGGTTTCAGTCTTCTAGAGTGAGTAGGTTCCCCTATGTTGTAGCGGGACGTTGAGGACAATGTGTGAAGTGTGAGGAAGAAGTTGTCTGTTAATTTAGTCATGTGTGTGTGAATATCTGTAATGTCTAGTTCTCTGTGTATTTGTGTGTTTCTGGTGAACCAAGGGGCTCTTAAAGCAATTCGGAGTACTTTGTTTTGAAATGTCTGAAGTCGTTTCGTCAGTGTGTTGCTGGCAGTTATCCAGACTGGGCAAGCATATGTCAACAGAGGTCTGAGAAGCGTCTTATAAAGAAGTACTGTACAGGAGTGTTTGAGTGGTGTGTTTCTGTTTATAAGTGGATATAACTGTTTCAGTCGGCTGTATGCTTGTTGTTAATGTGTAGTCTCCAGGTGAGTCTGGTGTCAAGGATTACACCAAGATAGCGCACTCCTTGGTTCTTCGGTTTCCAGGGTATTTCCTGGTTGTTTAGGAAATTGTTATTATAAAGAGCTATTAGTATAACCTAAAAATATTATATCATCTAATTTTTCTTTATAATTCCATCTGTTAACTAAGTTAATTGACTTAAAATTAAACAAACTCTATCATATAACATGAATATTTATATAACTAATAATTTTGTTCTAAAACTTTTCTATAATTTCATCATTCTGTAAGATAATAATTAATTACACTTATAGTTTATTAAAATTTTATTTTCATACTTATAAACAGTTCTTTTAGTGCATTCATGCTCGGAAACAAAAAAAAAAATCGGATGTGAGATTGTGGCATTGTTTCTTTTTATGGAATTCTCACAGTTGGTATTGATAAATGAGATTCAATCTTGGAGTTCTTACTAAACTTTTAATGATACTATAAACCTATTTAATGGTATTAGGTTTTCGACAAAATAACAAAAAAAAAAAAAATATTTTGTAGAGTGGCACATCCGGTTGAACGATTTTTACGAAAAGCTTATTTTCAGGTCTCCTGGTGGCACTTTAACGAAATATTTATTATTTGAACATTCTGCATTTTTTCAGAATGGCTAAAAGCCCATTTTTTTGGACTCTGGGGAGCTCAAAACTGATATATCTGGTCTAAGGTAAATTTCGAAAATTCGACACCCTTACAATACTTCCCTCTAACAGCAGTTAGAGAAAGTAAAAATGCTGCTGTATTCATAGTAAGGCCCACTAGTTTATGAATTAGCATTAACTGCATAAGAGAAAGTTTTGTGAATATTACACATCATATTTTTTCACTTTGAAGAGGAAGTATTGTGATCGTATCAAATTTTTGAATCTAGGGGAAGGGATTAGCTCAGTGGTAGTGCGCAGGACTAGTAACGCTGAGTGCCGTGTTCGAGTCCAGCAATGCTGCCCTTAGGTCTTCTCTTCAGAGGAGCTCACTGTCCGTGATAGGCAGTGTAGTCTGTAACGAGAGAACACTACCCGGTGGCCGGCAGTGCATCGTTAAGTCTCCGGACGTCAATGACTATCGATGCTGACGCGCCTTAAATAAAATATATAATATCGAAATCGATTTCTTACCGGAAATACATGTTTTGAAGCCCACTGAGTACGAAAAAGGTGTTTTTAGCACATGGTAGGTATGTGTGCCTAAATTAAATATCTCAAAACCAAAAAAATCATAGGTAGCTCAAAATTTTATTCTGATTAAGTATTACCACTGCATTTGACACGAAGTTTTCTAGCAAAATCCATTAACCGAAAGTCCAACTTTACTAAATAATTTTTTTCAGTTTTCGGCGATTTTCTGAAAACGCCTCAACGACTTTCTTTAAACTTCGTATTCGGTGTATACAAATGAATCACCATTAATTTTATTTAAAACATAGCTCTGACACTGAAATTCTTATATTTTTTGTTGGCGACCTGAAAATTTTTCAAAAGTTCTTTCTTTGACAGACTTAAAGCTACAGCAAACCTTAGACACTATTTTCGACTGGTGCAGTGGTAATGGCATGGAACTGTGTGGGGACTTAATAGTAACGTTGAGCTATGACTACCGTTCATGAGTCATATTGATTCACAGATCCGTAGAAAGGTTGTACAGCTTTGGGCTTTGTTTTTGGGAACACTCTTGATATTAATGATCCCAAAGCGGGCGATATTGGCTGCAACTTATTTGTCAGAAGCATGATTGAATACGCTTCTATGATATGGAGACCATATTGCAAAAAGGATATCATAGACTTAATTAAGGCCACTAAATCCGGTTTTGTTACAGCTTGTAACAAGAAGTTTTCTTTCATTAAATATAAGTTTAATTCCCTGGGGATTAGAAGATTGCTAGCAGATTTGCTGTTTTTGAAGAAGCTTCTGAATAGTGAAATTGATTGTCCGGAGCTCTCGCTGCCATTCCATTCCATGTGCCTTCACGCAAATTACGCAGTTCATTGTCATTCGTTGCTTTTAACAAAGCCATAATATTTATTATACGATGTCATTTCAAGAATTCGTAAATAATGGAAAGTACCTGGTGATGTTCATTTCCAAATATCGTTTGCATGGTTTAAATAATATTTTAATTGTTAAGGATATGCTTATGGTTTTTTTAAATGTATTTTATGTATGTTATTGTTAGTATTGTTGTAGTAACTTAACCATTTTGGCGCTAAACATTGTTTGGTTAGCCAAACAAATAAATAAATAAATATTTATAAATTTAATAATCATATTTATAGTTTTCCATGAACTTTATTATTGATTTATTGAAAGTACAAATTTAATCACATAATATGTGCAAAATTTCAGAATTGGACATAGATCTAATGACCGCTCAGTGCTTTGTTTTCTTTGCGGCTGGTTTTGAAACATCATCCTCTGTACTATCATATTGCCTCTTTGAATTGTCAATGAATGAAGAAATTCAAAATAAATTGAGATCAGAAATAGATGAAGTATTACAAAAACATAACGGTGAGATAACATATCAAGCAATTCAAGAAATGACTTATTTGGAGCAAGTAATACTAGGTAAGTGGTTTCTTATTAACTAATTTGGACTATTGGATCCAATAATTTGATTCTTTGGTTTTTTGTTTTGATATTTTTGTTAGTTTGTTAATTATATAAAGCATTATGATTATATGAATAATTATTGCCGATTGCGATTATGAATATTCTTACAAAAGTAAGAATTTATAAATCGCTCATCCACACAGTTGTTACGTATGTTTTTGAATGATGGACTGTTACAAAATCGATAAATTGGCTTTTGTCATATTTGAAAGGAAGATTCTTCGAAGAAAATGGCACGATTTTTGCTGAAAGGAGATAGAAGCGCAGAAAGAACGCTGCACTGAGAACCTATTTAGAAGCAACGACATAACGCCAAAATGGACCCACTGGGTATTCCAAGAGAGATTTTAGATGAGCAGCTGCTTGGAACATTTAAAGAAGGAAAGCCTAACCTGCGTTGGGTGGATGACGTGGGGAGTAATGCGCGAGCCTACTTAATGTCTGTAACTGAAGGAAAGTTCCAACTGAAGGCGATCTATTCCAAGGGAGCCTAGGATCCGCGCATGTGGGTTGTTGCGCCACTAATGTTGATGATTTGTGTTTTTTACTTAAAAAGGGCGGTTTGTTACAAAACAACAAAGACTTAATTAAGCTTTTAAGGGAACCAACTTTGTATAAGATTTTTTAATATCTTCAATGAAAAAATTGCCTGTTTCCAAATAATTAATTGAAATTTTCCTCTATTATTTTGATAATAGTAATTGTGCCAATACTGTTTTCAATGCAGTTTGCTAATGAATGCTGCTCCCAAAATCTCCTTAATAAAAAAAATAAAAAGAAATCTCCAATCTTCTTAAATCCAATGGATTCCACAAAAAACACGAATACCAATTTTTCATAAAACAATTAAGAATAGGAATTACAAATGTAATAGATTTTTATAATTGAATTATAAATATATTAAATATAATGTATTTAATGTAATGCAAAATAAGTGTTCATTTATTAATGTAAGCAAAAGCTACGCAGGAGAGAGTTTATCTCAGTGGTAGCGTGCTGGCCTAGCAACGAGGAGATCCCTTCCTAGGAGCCTCTACAGCTCACAGTCTGGTGATGGTCAGTGTTGTTTGTAAGACTGTGCTTTGCCGGCAGTGCTTTGAGAAGGCTCCGGGCGTAAATGACCATAGATGTCGACACGCCTTATATTAAAAAATAAATAAATAAATAGTTACGTTATGTATGAATTAATTATGATTTTTTCCCATATAATATACAATTCTGTTTATGAATACAATTCTGTATTCATAGCAATATTTGCTATGAATGACTAATTCATTCAAATGATAATTTATTCATAATTTACTAATATTTAAAAAAATATTTGCAAAACGTTTATTACAATAATTTTTTTTTTATTGGTATAGTTCTTTAATGTCATTTTTTCAATTCATTTATAAGCACAGGTCTTTAATAGGAGTGAACAGGTCACTATTTGCTGATTGTATATTATCTTGATTTAATAATTACTTGAATATAAAAGCAATTTTGCATCAGTCATTCTCAAACTTCAAAGAGTGAGGATGACCAAAATATTTCTCTTATAAATATTTAAATTATATTTCCTTTTTCCTGATATGTTGTACGGCACACGACCATTTAGAAAGAAACATTTATTTATTTACTACCCTATGCCACCTGAGGGTTTTGCCAATTATTTAGCTTTGCGAAGTATTAGGTATTTTGTTTGGCCACCCCTTTCAGAATTTTCTTAGATTTATTTAATAACACTGGTTTTACTTAGCTACAAAGTCCATAATTATATTACTAAAAATATATAAATGTGAATGTGAAATATAATAAAACAATTATGAGGTATATAGCAATAAACTGAAATGGAAGTAAAAACTTTATCCTATTAAAATTTTTGTGTATAGCAAAAAATTATTGGAAATTGCTTTTTAAATCGATTTGGTTTGTAACATTTTTCAAAAAAAAAAAAAAAAAAAAAAAAAAAAATCAACACTAAGGGGCTATTTAGAATTTTTCGATTCACATCGCTTATCATGTAAGCGAGATTTAGCTTCCTAAATATCTCATGGGAGAAACAAAGGCAAGTCCAGCTTTTGGAGGAACAAACTTTGTATAAGATTTCAGCCTTTTAGGAGATGTATTAATTTATTTACGTACATGTATAGAACCTTTTATAATTTAAATCATGGCATAACGAAACTTAAAAATTAAGAACTAACAAAATTATAAAGTAAACAAAATATTAGATTATGGAAATATACAGAATTTACTAAGAATATATAAAATAGAAATCCAGATGAAACAAAATATATATACGTATGAAATAAAGATAAATATTCCAGAAAATCTATATTACAATTTAAAAAATATAAACAATAAGATTAAAAATATTCCTATATTTGTCTTACTTAATGGAATAATTTACACTTTACTACAATGTGAGGAAAAAGTTATATTTTATATTACGGACCAGATTTAATTCCGAGAGGGAGTAACCCAATCTGATTGGCATTGAATAAAATTTTCTCAACACAATATTAAATAGAATAGTCAAGTTCAATAGAACAATATATATATATATTGTAAGTGGAATTTTTCTCCACTTTTTCATTTAAGTATATTAATATTTGTTAATTTTTATTTCTTTCAGAAACTATGCGCAAATATCCTACATTACCATTCTTAACTAGAATATGTACACAGCAATATAAAATTCCGGATACTGGTCTGGTTGTTGATGAAGGTACAAGAGTTGTTATACCAGTGTATGCTTTGCATCATGATCCAAAATACTTTCCTGAACCTGAGAAGTTTTTGCCAGAGAGATTTTCACCTGAAAATAAGTCATCTATTCCGCCATATGCTTATATGCCTTTTGGAGAAGGACCTAGAAACTGTATAGGTATTTGGGAAAAAAATGATTTATTATTTTCTATAGTAATAAATTTAATATTATTTGGAGTGCACCAAAGTTACACATATTGTAATATTATTGCATATTCAACAGATTTGTAGAAAATTATATTTTCAGTAGAGATAATCTTTCCTAAAGAAATATGTAATATCTTGGAAAAATCTCCAAAAATTGAATTAATTTGTATGAATTCTTTTAATACAAATTTAGTTGGTTTCTAGAGACTGCCTAAATTTTGGAAATAATAATATTACAAAAAAGTTATTCTATTATAAGCTTCCAAATTATCTACTTCCTACCTTAAAATAGCAGTTAGCGTGAAATGAATTGGTTGAATGATTAAGTAAAATGGATCAATTACAACTAAAGTATTGTAGTTTGTAACAAGCAACTTACGGTTTTAGAAAGCGCATAGCCCTAAGGGCCCCTGGCAACATAAGTTATTAATTAATTAATTAATTAATTAATTAATTCTATTTTCTTTATTTTTTTAGGTATGCGATTTGGTTTGTTACAAGTAAAAACTGGCATATTTACCATTCTTTCAAAATATAAATTAATAAAAACAGCAGAAACACCAAATGAGTTGTCATTTTTACCAACAAGTACAGTTACAGGCATAAAAGAAAGGCTAAATGTAAAAATAGTTCATAGAAATAAGAAATTTACTTAATATCAAAGGTCAAGAAATAATTGAAATAATTTTAAGTATTTAAAACATTTTCAAGAAAACTGATAATGTAATAAAATAAAAAGTTTTAAAAATGTATATTTCCACAAATAATTATATTTTACGAGATTAGGGTTTTATTGATTGATTATAGTTAAAGGAAAACTTATAAAATTTGTGACCCCAAGTTAAATTTATAAGAATAAATTATAAACAATTGCATTCAATTGTTCTATTTAAAAAACTAATTTATGCAGTTCATTGTATTATTGATATAATTATAATAATTTGAAAATAATGAAGTAAATAATTATTTTCAATCATTTAAATTATAAATTAAGATTTGTGACTAGAGTTTTAAGAAAATTTGAGATTTTCTTGTCCTTATAGTAGACTAGGCATGTGCATATTATGGCCGAAGAGGAACAATAAACGATTATGCATGAGATTGTTGTTATTTGAATACAGCATTGTGCGCAAAATTTAATAACTACGTCACTAAAGAAGTAATTAAGATGAGAAGTGTTGTTGAAGTGTAGAAAGCAATTTTGTTCAGAGAAGAACTGTTATTATAAGTTCATGATGTTGTTGTATCGAGATATCCAGGAAATGATGACCGATTGTTTAGAAAAACAAGAAAACAGTTATTGAATATATGGATACGGGTCCGCAATGCTGGATAACATCTGTATTTTATCCGTTGTAACATGTATGTTCCTTTTATTCCTGACCGGTTTCTGATTTTCCTCCATCATCAGAGCAAATTCGCCAATTTGAATGAACAGAAACATTCCGTTGGAGTGAACTCTCTGCACAAAATTGGTGAATTTACTCTGAATATTTTAGTAAGGTGGGAGCTTGAAGCATTTTAACCATATCCATTTACTAAAATACTTTTCTAACTTAAGATTAGATTCTTTTATGTAATTGTGCATGGCGACCTGAAAAATTTGTTATGCCCCCAGTGCTTCTCAGAGCACTGCCTCCGACCAGTGTTCTCTAATTACGGTCAACAGCAAAGGCAGTGAGCTGTAAAGGTTCCTAGTAAGAGAAATTCTCAGGGCAGCACTGCTAGATTCGAACCCGGGAACTCTACGTGGGAGTCCAGCGGCCTTCCACTGAGCTAATCTCTTACCTTTTCTAACATAACTAATAATATTTTTCATAAATCACCTCAATATTGGTTTGTTCATATTATTATACTGTAAATACTTGAAAGACTTATTTAATTCTTTGTCAATTCTTCATTTTTTATTATATTGTGGTATCCAAACAATCACCTGAATTGCAACAATTGAATATATATTTTGTAATAATATGGTCATTTTGATATATTTGTAAATAAAATATAATTTATAAATAAAGAGTAGTAGAATTATTGTTTGTATGTGCTACTGTTACCAAGGCATAATAGTATGTAACCTGTACTGTGAACAAGGTAGAAAATAAAGGTAGGATGATTTATTTTATAGCAAAATAAATACCAGATCTATTCTCACATAGTATGTGAGAATAGATCTGGTAAATAGAATCTAAGTGGATAGATTCAGTGGATAATTGGATCCAGACCGAGAAGGTATTTGTTGTTCATTTTTAAAGTTACTAATTTTTTTTATAAAGGAAGTCACATGGTCAAACGTGAAAAAGCGGAGGAAGAAATTCGAGCGTTTCTCACGAACGTCGACAACTACAAGAAATCTATAGGATTAGGAATGGTAAAGCTAAGGTCTGAACAGGAGCTTAGAGAAGTACAAAGGCAATAGGAAAGCATGTACCACCATGGCTTGATAATAAAGAAGAAGAAACGATAAAAGTAGTGAATAATATTGAGAATGAGGATGAAGAAACTGGTAAAGATGAAGACCAAGAGGAAGAAGAAAAAGAAAAATAAGAAGGAGAACTGATAAAACTAGTGAATAATATTAAGGAAGAAATTGGTGAAGACTAAGATCAAAAAGATAAAGAATCTAATGAAGAAGAAATGATAAAATTAAAAATAACAGGAGAACAAGAGTTACTAAAGAATAACTCTTACAATGAGGAGAAGCTCAGTGAATCTGACGATAAAGGAAAAGGGGAATAAATATGTGGAAGAAAAGCTCCTTGGGTTAAATGGCTGTGGGATCCTAACCATGCGCGAGGTTGGTAGATGCAAAGTGATGGAATAGGGAATGGCGACCATCCTGGTGCGAAACAGAAGAAGAACAAGAAGAAGAATCTTCCAGGTGGCAGAAAAAAAACGCAGGTGGTCTAGATGCGAAGGACGAGAACCACTTAGAAAATAAAGGAGGGAGCAATGTGGTATCTAGGCAATCACCTGGATAGTACCAATTGAATATACTTTTTATCATACAGTTATTTTGATATATTTATAAATAAAAGATAGTAGAGTTATTGTGGGTTTTTGGTACGTACTGTTACCAAGGGTAATTGTGTGTATCTTGTACTACGAACAAGTAGCAAATAAACTGTGTTCCTAAGCTGTATATTGTAGTATATTTTGTAGTAGTGTAAGCAGGTAGGTATACACAATATCATTCAATCAATATTTCAAGCGTAATTAATTGGTCTGCTTTTCAAAATTTTTTACTTTCGATGATGAAACAACAATTAAACAAATTATATTCTTTAATCGAACTTCGGAAAAAGTGAAAATTAAAAAAAAAATAATTATAATAAAATGCCAGCTTAATCGGATTCAAGTTAGCAAATAAAAACAAATTTTTAAAAAAGAATTCTAATAAGTTATTTACGGTATAATATTTGAAATATATGGATGTGTGGTAAATATTCCTATATTATCTCCCTTATATTTTTTCTGCGAAGGAATTTTATGAAATCTGAAGATGAAAACATAGATAGCTGGCTGTATAATATTCAAGATAAGTTCTTAACATACAATACCATTCAAATTGAATACTTGAAATGTGCAGTATTAGTAACTAAATTAAATTATGTTTATTACTTATTTTGGAATTGCCCTATTTCTGCACTGAGCGGACTCTTTACTAGTGTTTTTATTAAGTCTAGAATAAGATATTGGCAATTTCCAAAACGCAATAGGAACACGAACTCCTGAAATAAATCATAAATGCTTTTTTTTATCTGGCCTCCAAAAAACAAAAACAAAAATTTGTTAATCTCTACATGTGAATATTGAATTTGAGGATTTTTGCCAGTAATGATTCCCATCTCGAGAGGTTTCGAGGAAGAGTCATCATCAGCCTAAAAAAATTATAATGATATATTATATAATTTTTGAGTGACTGCTTACCGAGTCCTGATATAATGTCGTACCAAAACTATTATTATAAAATAAATCGTAAATACTGTTTTTTACCTAGCCTCCAAAAAACAAAAAAATAGTTAATGCCTACATGTGAATATTAAATTTGAGGATTTTTGCCAGTAAAAAATCTCTAATGTTTTTATTTCCTTCTCGAGACGTTTCGAAGAAGAGTCATCATCAGAATTAAAAAAATTATGTTGCTATGTTATATTATATAATTTTTGAGTTTTCCTGATAAATTTCGTACCAAAACGATTCCGAAGCCCTTGAGTTTGAAATCAAAAAACAAGTAATATAAAATTAACAATATTAGGATTCAGAAAGCAACTCCACAAAAATTGTATCATATAACATTGCTATACTTTTTTCATTAATAAAATATTATTTTTACCTCCTTGGTCGAAACGTTTCGCGAGAGAAATAAAAATATTACAATTGAGAAGTATTACTGTCACCAATCCTCAGGTAATGTCAGGATATGCCAGAATTGCCAAACCCTTAACCGAATTGATAAAAGTAGAGACGGAATTAGTTTAGACCAAAGAGCGTATCGAAGTCTTGAAACGTTGTGGCTATATCTAACGGGGGTATAAGTTTTTGAAGTATCCAGATTGCACACTTTCGTTTATAGTGAGCACAACGAGTAAACGGACCCGTGCAGCCTGTGGCATTTGCAGGCCGCCATTTAAATAAAGCGGAAAGAAATTATTCCGCTAAAGAAAAACTACAAGGCAATTTCGTTGTTATATCTATGGACGTCACTTTACAGTTTTAAGGCAGAATGCGCTTCTAAAATGACTCTCAGTGACATGATCCTCCAGCAGATTTTGAGACAGTTTGAGGTGGTAAATGATAGTGGCTGAATTTGATTATACTATTAAGCACAAGCCGGGAATAACGCATTATAATGCCGACACTCTGAGTGGCAGCCTGAAGAATAAATCTCATTAGACCGCAAGTGTTTGAAGTTAGCGCAGTCTGAAGACTTAGAATGCCAACAGAGAATACAGGTTCTAATGGAGGACGACCTGATAGATAAGACGGACTCTACGTCCAATGCAATGGCAAGTGGAAGTTGTAAGTGCCAAAATTTATGAGAACAGTGTGGAATATTTACTGGGAACTATTCCTTTTGCAAAAGATTGGGATCCAGATGGACGGGGCAATAAGAATGAGTTCTGAAATTTTCTATTGAACCTTGCATTTATTTCCGTCACTACACGTAAAAGATTACAGTGATAACCCGATTCCTGGTTTTCAGCGGGCAACGTTGATGTGCAACGCACTGGTAGTGGCCTGGATAGTTATGTGGCTCACATGCAGATCCTAGGTACTGGCGTCTGATGCTATGGTTGCAAGAACGAGCCCTGCGATCCAGCTTCTATTCAACGGAGGACCAGCTCTGGATATGACAGATCCACAGTGCACTAGAAATGAAGTAAGGTTGCTGTAACTGGCTGGCCACACAGTTAAGTAAAAAGCTGTGGAATGCAGCTATCAGATTCGACTGGTAGTAGTTCCTTAAATGAGTTCAAGAATTTAATATAAGGTATTAAATAATAAATTGCAATGTGCATGAAATTGTCAGTAATGAAAATTGGATCGTTCCAATTGAGTGATGATCACAGCAATGTGCGTAATATTGTAAAATGCTTCCTTAAGGTTGCCAAGTTCTAAGCTAGTGAAGCGAGAATGTTAAAGTAGATATTGGCAATAATAATAATAATAATAATAATAATAATAATAATAATAATAATAATAATAATAATAATAATAATAATCGCAGGAAATTAGGATGGGAAAAAGACCAAATAACTGTTCTTACCACCAGCCTTGGAGTCCCAACCTGATAAAGAATAATTAATTGAGAAGATCGTAATAATCCCTCTTGAAAGTGCTTGTGACCGAGATGTCTTGAAAAAATGAGATTCAATTGGATGTATTAGTTGCTTGGAGCTGCAAAAATAATCGAGTTCTGGTTTTAGAAACCATGTGCTGTGGATATAAAGATGGCCATCAGTAGCAAGCAGTACAAAAGCAAACTTGAAACTGAGACGGATGAGAAATGCAGACGGCGGTGCTTACTAGATCACCTCAACAGGTTTGACAACATGATCCTTTAATCAATGCAATATTGTGCAAGGCACCAATTGTAATGTAGTATAAAACGAATAAAAAATAGCATGAATCTTCATATAAATAGAATAATAGAAAATACGACTGGCTCAACCGTGTGACCAGTCAGATCTCAAACACAGTAAGGGAGGCTCCCACAACTAATCGTCCCCTCTGTTATCAATTCGCGACACTGGATGCGAGAAATAAATGACCCTTTAATCAGAGCACATGGCGCTAAATATAAGAAACATTCAAAAAATAAGCAAGGCCTAAGCCTAATTAAAACAAAATAAATGAGCAAGGCTCAGGTGGAGCACTGTGGCTACAGGGAAGTAAGTAACGAGAAAATAAGCATACACCAGCCCGATCTCTACTCGGACTAGCCCAAGGGAAGTCGTACTAGGGACCAAAGTTAACAAGACTGAACCCTAGGGATCAACGTCGTCGAGAGGCCTTGAGAAGATTAGAAAGGGCCAACAGGACAGATAGTGGCGATGGGCCATGAGTTAAACTGCGTAGTGAATAATACTAGCAAAAAGCCGATAGGCAAGCAATGAAAAATTAAATTTATAGTAGAATGAACAGATTAAATGAACTAACAATATAGAAAATAGAAAAGAAATCACTCAAGGTGGATTTGAAGTTTAATCATAAATGGGAAGACGAAAAAGCTTAACTGCTGGACGAGTAAGCTCGGCTGTTGCAGTTTTAAGTCAAGCACGTCGCACAATACCATCTGCACCAGGAAACACCTGAAGTACGCGAGCAAAAGGCCAGCATGATGGCGGAGTATACTCGTTATCAATTAATACAAGATCTCCAACAGAAAGGTTTGGCGAGGTGGAAGTCCACTTCCCAAGGGATGCAAGAGCTGGAAGATACTCAGACTTCCAACGTGTCCAATCCTTAACGACTCCTTGAATCCAATGCAATTGACGAGACGAACATTGTATGATAGCCGCATCAGCATCTAGTGGCTCAACCAGAGGTCTACCCAATAAGAAGTGGGCAGGTGTTAAGGCAGAGAAATCATTAGGATCACTGGAAATAGCAGAAATGGGCCTTGAATTTAAAACGCCCTCAATACGAATAACGAGAGCATTTAATACCTTGAATGTAGGAATATGATTGGCGATAAGCCTGTGCAAATGGAATTTAGCTGATTGGACAGCACGTTCCCACAACCCTCCTTGATGAGGGGCAGAAGGTGAATTAAAGTGGAATGAAATGGATTTCGAAAAACAAAAAACCTTAATGAGCGTTGAGAAGTGTAACTCCGCTTATAGCGATCGACTTGCTCGCGAAAGGGCCGCAAAGGCGCCAACAAAGTTAGTGCCGCAATCTGCGTAAAGATGGGCAGGACACCCGCGCCGGCTAATAAAGCGTTGCAAAACATCTAGGAATTCACGTGGAAAAATCCGAACCTAGCTCTAGATGAAAAGCTTTTGTAGAAAAGCAGATGAATATGCAAAGATATACCTTTACAATAGGAGCCTTACGATAGTCTGAGGTCCTAATATGAAATGGGCCTGCAAAGTCCATGCCCGTATGTGTAAATCGAAAAGAGGGATTAACCCTAGCAGATGGGAATTGACCCATTGCAGGAACATTATGTGAAGGTTTGGCCCTGAAGCACACCATGCATTTGTGGAGGCGTGAACGAATAGCTTGCCCGGCCGAAATAATCCAGAATGACCGTGAAATATGATAGAGCAGAGCGTAAGAGTTAGCCCCGAATGGAGAAACAGTATGTGATAATGATCAATCAATAAGTTGACTAAGTAACGGCTCTTCGGAAGTACAATGGGGTGACATGTTTTAAGAGAAGTTGTATTCTGAAGTCGACCTCCCACTCGGATCAACCCATTGGAACCAAGAAACGGAGTTAAACGCTGAAGAACAGAATCGTCCTGACCTTAAGACAGAGAGATCCTTCACGACTGCAGTCCTTTGAATATAGAAACAAATAGCAGTAGTCACATGACTTAATGCCGGGGGAGGATACCCCTTGATTTTGGACTTCCAGGAAAGGCTTAACTTGACCACAAAGAGCAATAAGCTCCAAGATGAAATGTGATCAAAAAGTTTAACCGATGGGTCTGGAACTACAGTAGCGCATTCAGCATGGTGTGAAAGATGGGGAAGAGCCAAGGGGCCACTGTTAGGCCATGAACTGGGCATAGGCAGCCATGAGGGCCATGCCATCATAGTGTATTATTTATAAGTGTAGAGGCATTGCAGCCTCTGGAGGCAATGTCAGCCGGATTATCGGCAGTTGGTACATAATGCCAAATGGCAGTGGGCACCCAATTTTGGTTCTGTGATACCCGATTTGAAACGTAAACCTTGAAATTATGAGGTGCTAGTTGTATCCAATGCAGAACGATCTGCGAGTCGGTCCAGAGGTGGACGCTCGTAATGTTTAAAACAGAAGATAATAAGTTCAGGTAATGTGCGGCAAGTGATGCTAGTAACATTTACTAGCATTGCTCCACACAATTCCAATCGTGGAATAGTTAAAGAGTGCAAAGGAGCAACACGCGTTTTAGCGCTTAATAGGGCTGGAGGTGAGCTTGAATCTACACCAACCAAGTATAGTACGCCGAATAACCTCGTGATGAGGCATCAGAAAATCCATGGAGGATATAAAGTAGCCACTGTGGGCGTAATTGGACGTGGAAAGGTTGCCTACTATAGAAGTGAAAAATTATCAATCAGAGAATGCCATTTTGAAGCAAGTTGCTCTGGCAAAGGAGTGTCCCATTGGAGAGACTGTCTCCATAAAGATTGTAAAAAGGCTTTTAAAAGGAATGTAAAGGGGGCTAGCCAACCGATACATCAAAAATCTGGGCGATGAAAGAAAGTACAAAACGTTTTGTAACAGTTCCACGGGGCTAGACTTAATGTCAAATCGTATGCTAGAGGAATCCGTTGTAGGGTTCCATAATGCGCCCAACAAGGAAATATTGCACGCTGATGTGGTGCCAAGAGAAGAGGAAGCAACATGGCGCTCCAAAGAAGGGTAGTTTGCAATCCATTTACGGAGGTCAAAGCCTCTACAGCTAAGTAAAGAAATAAGTTGATTACGCAGCTTCATAGCTGCGGGCAAGGAGTACGCACCCACGGCAACTTGATCTACGAATATGTCCTTTTTTAATGCCGCAGCTGCCTTAGGAAAATTTGTTTCCTCATCATTGGCGAGCTGTGCCAGAGTACGAAGTGTTAAATAAGGGATTGATCGTGTGCCGTTTGCTACAGTGTTTAAACAATAAGTGCGCAAAGGCTGGTCTGAAGATGACCGCCACAAAATACATTGAAACTGTCTGTCATCATAATGTATGGATATTTGGAGAAACATTTGCCTAATATCACAGGACAAGACAAATGGGTGTTGTCTAAACAATGAAATTATATCTGATAATAGAGGATGCAATTTGGGGCCGGAAAACAAAAGGTCGTTTACAGAAGTACCACTGGGCGTTTTAGCGGAAGCGTCGAATACGACTCGAATCTTGTCCCCATGATTCTTGAAAATCCCATGATAAGGAATATAATAGGAAACCGGTCCGTCGGCTATTTGCATATGGCCCTGCTCTAAGTAGACCTGCATATTTTCTACGTATACTTTATGAATGTTCGGATCTATGTGAAACTTTCGTTCAAGGGCACGAAAGCGCGAATATGCAGCAGCATAAGAGTTGGCCACTAAGGATCCTTATTAATGAAGGGTATCGTCACTTGATACCGCCCTGACGCAGCACGAGTGGTTGTATTGCGATAAAATTGCTCACACAGCTGTTCCTGTGGAGACGGTGAAGGAGAAACTGGGGGTGAATCTTCAGCCGCCAAAAATTCTCTACAAGAGCATGTAACTCATTGCTTGGTACTGCGCAGCATGACGCAACTGCAGAAGATGTGGAAGTATTTGGAGTTAACGAAAACTCGGAAGGGATTAAAATTATCGTCGGGGCTAAGCCCATAAGAATAAAGCCAAATGGCATATTATGTCCTGATTTGATAGCAATCCCAAATCAGCAATGATTTTGGCCTTGCCCAAATAGCAATGATGCTAAATCAGTTCCTAAAATGCAGTCGACCCTCGACGGTTTGTCGAAGGTAGGGTCGACTAAAACTAGATTTTTGGCTGCTTCACGTACTTAAGCATTAATTTCCATGGTAGGAGTTATGACCGCTATTCAGTCTAAGATGATGAACTGTTGTTGAGAAGCAAGAATTGTACCACTCATAGTTGCAACATCGAGGGAATAGATTCACTTACTAGTTGCGGTAGTGTTGCCTACCCCGGAAACAGAAATAGGAGGATGCCAACGTTGACATTTTAATTTCTGTTTGCAATGATTGGATATGAAAGACGCTCCAGCTGCCGTATCTAAAATGTCCCTAAGCACTAAGTATGAGTGTGGGGATGTTTGAACCCGGACTAATGTAGTCGCGAGCAAAAGTGACTGTCGCTTAGCTGGGGCAGTCATAGCAGCAACAATTGCTGGTACGGATACCGATGCTGGAGATGCTACTACTTCAGAATTAGGAGCAGTAGAAGTTCCGGGTGTTTAAAGGTTACCAAGCCTTGGAGTTGGAGACCTGGGTTTTGGAGAATTGATTCTCTTAGTTGGAGTGGTTCCAAAGTGTAAAAGAGTGTGGTGAGCCTTCCCACACTGTCTGCATTTTGATTTGGAAGTGCATTGAGAAGTAGAGTGGTTGTGTAAACAATTGATGCAAAGATGTTTGGATTTAGCAAAATTGTAACGCTCACGTGGTGACTTGGCACCAAAACCTTGGCAACGAAGGATAATATGCGAGGCTTGATTACAAAAGGCACAAGTGTAAGTTAAATTCAATGGTTCTGCCGCGTAGGCAGGCGCCTTAAATTTAGATTGACTACACTTAGCATTAAAACCTGAACTCCAGACCGGAGTCGAAGCTGCAATTGGGCGGGAGGCATCCATCTGCCTATCTCTCAAGAAGCTGTTTGACACTAACCGTGGATTCATCCTGTGTAACTCGCTTCAGGAATTTTTTGTATTCATTTAAGGTATTTGAGTCAAATTTTGAAACCAGTAAAGCTACTATAATGGCTTGATGTTCATCAACCTGGGACAACGCCGCCAATGCACGGTAATACACATTCAAAGTATCTGTGTACTAGGTATCAACGTATTAGATTTATTTAAGAAGGGGCAAGAGTTCGAACAACCCAGGAGAGAACCTGATCTTTCCGATCACCCCCACCTAAAGGCAATCTCTCTTTCCAGACCCGACGTACGAAGCGCAGTACCATCCTGAGAGTGAAATCAGGAAAACCATCTATAGAGATTTATTCAATCGAAACTAAGACAGCAGAAAATGCTAGTACTAAAAGCGAAATGCCTTCCTCCCAAACCAAGAGTGGATCGAAAGAAGCAACGAATTCAATAAACTATAATACCTTGGCCATAGATACCCAGAATGTAAGCAGCCGAAGAAAAAATTGTTCTGCTACTAGTGTGGTAACGGGACTTCAACTTCAAGACTTGTCCCAAATGTTCTCTTCGGGAAACGGGCCGTGAGCCCGGGCTTCATCAGGGTCAGGGTTGCTCCAGGCTCCAGACCCTGCTGCCTCCAATAGCAGACTACGTCTACTAAGCAAACCTTCGAGAAAGTTGGGTCACCAGTTTCTCCAAAATCACCCACAAAAATAATTTCAGTGAATTCCTTTGGTCCTACACATTCAGTTTCCAGATTCTTTTTTTGGAGTGTAAGGCTCCTTGCTTTGGTGGACCCTGGAGGCGTGCAGTCCTACCTCAATGAAGAAACCGACATTACCGTGCAGTAGCTTGGCGCGGCTAATTCAACCGTTCGACCATATCCCGTGAGTATGGCAAACGGAATAAAAGAAAACGTATCTTCTACATTTTCCCTATCGGTAAACATTGAAGACGGAGTTACACAGCTACGTTTTGGTGTCTTACCTTTTCTCTCTATTCCTTGTATCTTGGAGTTAGATTCTTTAGCAGCGATGGAAATAGTTTTGGATAACGGGGGTACTTTCGAATCCTATTTAATATTACCTATCCCTTCCGCGCTACTATATCTGATTCTTTAGAAAACGTTTTGGCTGGACTATATCGTCTCACTCCAGAAGAAGGATCGCTGCTGGACCATCTCTTGAGAAAAGAACTAAAAGTGAAGAAGAAGCGACCAAACTTGACAAACAATTCGGTGGAACATGTCATCAAGATAGGTGACCAGCCAACAATTAAACAAAGGCCATATCATGTTTCATCTAAAATCCCACGTTCCTGATGTTTATCGAGATTGCCCAACACCCATTGTGCCATAATCACAGAAACTAGAAATCCCGAAGAACTCTGGTACAGTACAAAGTATGCTCAGGTGAAAAGATTTGCATCCCAATATCCTGACTGGCAAATCCGAGCGGAACTTATACTTTTATAACCCGGACGAGTCGAAAAAGTATATGGGTAATGATGCGAATGCCTGGAAAAAAGTGGTTCACCCTGATGGTCGTCCTGACATTATTGCCAGGTCTCATAATGGACGTGATTCAGATCATCTGCGGATTCAGAAAACTATGGCTAGAATCAGAAATTCATATTTTTCGCTAAGTATCTACCAAGATAGTGAAGGCCTGTAAAATCTGCCAACTTCACAATCTGCAACGAGCTCCAACGTGGTTAATACATCTTCAACCGGCCATGGCAACGAGTATGTTCAGACATCGTTCGACCGTTATCCGTTTTAGACAGAATACCGTTACATTCTCGGTTCCCAGACATCTTTTCTAACTGGACGGATCTGATCCCAATTAGAATAGCCAATGCATCCACTGTTATGAAATGGTTCAAAAAAACTGTGATTTACCGACGGGGAACTCTACTAGTGTTACATAATGCTAATGGAACGCCATTCCATATACCATATAATGGAAGACTTAGCGAAAGCTTTTAGGATTACTGGCACCCGTACCCTTCCTATTGGCCTCAGGCTAATCCGGTGGAAAGAGTGGACCGTGTGGCCAAAACGATGCTTCTTTATTGTAGGATCAAACCACAAATTCTAGGATCTGTATTTATCAGAATTCATGTTTGCCTTGAATACATGCAAGCATTCTTTTATCGGATGTACTCCGGCTTATTTAAATTTTAGTAAGGAACTTATGCAACCTAATCCTATCTCCACACAGGAATCCCTACATGTTCAAGGTTCAGAACCACCAGCTGATAAACCATAGGACAGCACTTAAGTAAACTTAGAGAGCTCAGGTTGTTAGTGGAGCAGACTTTGTTAAAGGCTAGTACAAATAAGCCCATTATTATAACTAATTAGAAGGGAGCAAAAGTTTCAGGTTGAAGAGAAGGTCTTGAGGCACTATCATCCCCGCTCAATTTGCGGCGAAACTAGCCGCTAGGTTCGAGGGACCATACCATTATCAAGAAAAACGTATTGCCTAACGTCTACGTGCTAATCACAACTGACGGTGTCAAAGCAGGTCGCAACCACGTCTCTCAAATCAATTAAGATTCGGGGGTCCATTGCCAGAAAGGAAGGGAGGAGATGTAACCATACCCCAATTGTGCCGCTAGATGGCTGGAGTAGACCTAATTAACTAGCCTGTAAGGCATGATTACGCCGCTAGATGGCAAAAGAGCGCCGCGTAAGATTGGTGATAGTAGAATCAGTAATAAAAAAAGTAACGTAACAAATTGGTAACCATCGAGCTAACTCTACTGATTATCGTTTTAATTTGATTAACTTAATTACTTTCAATAATAATTAACTACTTGTATAGCACTCTCTATTACTTGTGCACAGGTATTCACAAATATGAGGAATTTGCTTAGGTATTTTCAGAGTTAGGTATTTTTAAGAGTAGTTATTGGCAAATTGCTTTTAAAAGGTTCTCTACGGAAATTATGGCATTTTAAAAAAATGAATTAAGTTTGGGCAATATTTTGGCGCTATCTTGTGGATTACGGGGTAAACACATACTTTATACTTGTTATCAGGCTAACCAATGCAAGCCCCTTATCACACACTATACCTACTAGAACTATCCAAGGTGAAAGAAAAATTATCAATTTTACAATTATGTTAATTGCACTAAGTGGTTTAAGTGTCGTTTAAGTGGTTCACATCTTATTTTTTGTTTATACTACTTACATATGTTAGAAACAGTATTGAGTTGATATATTAAAGGTAAAAGAAAATTGTTCAGTTTTATAATTAGGATTAGAGGAATATCGAGTACTCTACTCCATTGATGTAGATGTGTGCGTGTGAATGACAGATTTGTTGGTTAGGTTTTTTTTAGTGTAGAATGATTTATTGGAATGGTTGTATTCATTAACGAGCATGAATAAAGTAGGTTAGAGTATGAACAAAGGTGCGAATGAATGCAGGAACCAAGGCCGGACAGAGATGGCAACAGCATTTCATCTTCAAAACGTCCATACTTAGGAGCTACTGAATTTTCGGAAGAGTGGACCCTGAAGCTGGGATTGGCACTCCGGCACTTGTGTGAGTGGATAAGTGATTGTTTGAGTGAATGCTTTAGAGAATATGGAAATTAAAAATACAGTACATATAAGAAATGTTCCTGCAAATAATTATATTAGTCCAGTAAATGCAAAGAACATTAGCCGTTAAGCACCTTAAAAATAACAAAAATAAAAAATGTATGTTTTTGTGGTTCGTTCCGCAGAGCTGGGAAGCTTATTTGCACATAATTAGTTATGCATAAAAGTTCTAAAGCATTTCATTCAATTCTTTGTTTTTCAGTTAAATCATGTGGTTGGAAGTGCTGTTATTATTTGCAGTTCTTTGGTTAATCTATAAACAATGGACGACAGTGTATAGTTATTGGGAGGAAAAAGGCTTCCCATATGTAAAAGGAACATTTCCTTTTGGTACTTATCCAAATAACCTTTTCTTCACTGATTATTTTGGTAAAGTATACCAACAGCTCTATAAAGAACTTGATCCGCATCCAATAGGCGGTTTTTATCTTGGAAGAAAACCAGAATTAATAGCAAGAGATCCAGAAGTTATTAAGAAAATATTAGTAAAAGACTTTGCTTACTTTAAAGCTAGAACTAATTTTCCTTCGCATGGTGTACTCACTAAACATTTATTTAGTATTGAAGGAGATTTATGGAGAGCTTTACGAGCGAAATTAACACCAACTTTTACTTCCGGAAAATTAAAAGCAATGTTTTATTTGTTTAAAGAATGTTCTGCAAAACTTGACCATCAATTCAAACAGATAGCTGATAATGAAGGAGAAATAGAAGCGAAAGATTGGATGGCAAGATTTACAACAGATATTATATGTTCTTGTGCTTTTGGATTAGAAGTGAATTCCATTGATAAACCAGATAATGAACTAAGAAATATTGGAAAAGATATATTTCTACCTTATGTAAAAACTCGTGTAGTTATAACAAGACTTTTAATGTCGATATTTCCATTTTTGTCTACATTTCTAAGTGTTCGTACTTTACCAAAAACCATGGAAGATAGTATGATATCAATAATTAAAGAAGCAGTAAATTATAGAGAAAAGAATAATATAGTCAGAAATGATTTCTTAGATCTGTTAATTGATATAAAAAATAAGGACAATTTAAATGAACACAGAAATGGAAAAGGATATGAAGCGCCAGAACTTATGGAGAATGATTTAAGTGAGTACATTTTTAAAATTGTTATAATCAGCTATTAGAATGACCTAAAAATATTGAATCATCTAATTTATTTTCATAATTTCTTCTGTTGTTACAATTAAATAAACTCAATCAAGTAACATGAATATTTGTATAACTTATAATTTTGTTCTAAAACTTTTCTATAATTTCATCATTCTATAGATAATAATCAATTACACCTTTAATTTATTAAAATATTATTTATCAAAAATCAGTCCTTAGTTTATTCAATGCATTTATGGTTGCAAAAAAAAACAAAAAATAGGATATGAGATTACCGGATTCTTTCTTTTATTGAAATTCTCACGATACTTTCTTTTAATGAATTCCTTTGTGTAATTTATTGATAAATGAGATTCAATCTTGGAGTTCTTACTAAACCTATTATAATAATATAAAATATATTGATAATATTACAATTGTTTGTATGAGCTGTCTTCGTATTGTGCTAGAAGATAATCTGATACTATTGATCAAAATGTCCAGTTGATGGGCAACATCCAAATCCGGTTGATATTCAAAAAATACAGTTGTATTCACATTAAGGCCCATTAGTTTGTGAATTAGTATTGGAACCAGATTTTTTTACTTTCACTTGCTCCTGGTAAGACGAAGTATTGTGATCGTGTGATTTTTCGAAATTAAGGCTCATTGGTGGCACATTGGACTAACATCACGGTGGTGAGGGGTTCGAGTCCAGCAGTGCTGCCCTTTGATTTTCTCTTTCTAGGAGCCTCTACAACTCACTGTCCGATGATGGTCAGTGTTGTCTTTAAAGAGAGAACAGTGCCTGGAGGTCGGTAGTGCACCGAGAAGTCCCCGGACGCTAATGACCTTAGATGTTGACGCGCCTTGAATTAAAAAAGATAATAAAAATTGAAATTGTGTTTTTACCGGAAATAATGTTTTGAGGTCTACTGATAAGGAAAAAGTGTTTTTAGCAAATGGCCAGTATTTGTGCGTGAACGAAATATCTCAAAAACGAAAAATTACAGGAAACTCAAACTTGGTATAACACCACATCCGATACGAAGTTCTTAAGCAAAATCCATTAACCGGACACCCGACTTCACAGAATGTTTTTCTCAGTATTCGGTGATATTCTGAAAACGGTTCCACATATTTTATTTAATCTTCGTATTCGGTCTATACAAATGAATCTCTATTAGTTTTATTTAAAACATTTTCCCGAAATTGAGTTTTGAGGGGGGGGTCTGGGGGGAAAAGTAAGTTATAAGTCCCTTATAAAGTACCATTTCAATACAATATTGGTTCTACCACTTATCTAATACTAATATACATTTGAAGCATTAATAAGATTCCAAATTTGAAGAAAATCGGTTAACCAGAAGTGCGATTTCACAAGCTAGGATTTGTCAGGAAGATCCTTGAAAATTTCTATAAAGGTTTTTCTTTTATACCTGGACAGATATAAACGAATCACTTTTATTTGTAACATATTTCCAAAAAAAGTGATTTGTGGCGTTAAATTTCAGCAAATGTTATATGGAGCTGTTACAGTGATTTGGTGCGCCTACTGGGCCATAGTATAATTACTTCTCTAACTGCCGATATTAGTTGGCAGGTAGTTATCCTCCATCACCTCTATATTTTAAATTATGACAATTAGGTTATCTTCTTCTTCTTTGTTGGCTTTACAGCCCATTACTGAGCGTTAGCCTCCTCTATTCGCCTTCGCCAGTCATCTCTATCAGTTGCTGCAGCTTTCCAATTCCGCGTATTCAGCAAAACTTTGGAATCTTCTTCTATACCATACACCCATCTCAGTTTGGGTCTGCCCACTCTTCTCGTGCGGTCAAGTCTTTCTTCCAAGACCTTTCTAGGCACCTCATAGTCTGCCATCCTTGCAACATGCCCTCCCCATCGCAGCCTAGTGAGCCTAATTATTTTAACTACATCTGGCTCGCCATACATGTTCAGTATCTCCATATGGTTCTTCTTCTCCAGCTTTGGGCATCCCTAACTGGTCCGAAGATCCTTCTTAAAATTCTTCGTTCGAATGTCGAAAGGATTCTCTCGTCACTCTTGGAGATTGTCCATGTTTCAGACCCATTGATGAGCACTGTGCGGATCAGAGTTTTGTACAACAGGATCTTCGTGTTTCTAGAAACAAAACGGCTTTTTATATGGCGGTTTAGTCCGAAGTAGCATCTATTAGCCCCATCACTCTGTTTCTTATCTCTTCGGACACGTTATTGCTTCCAGTAATCAGCGAACTTAAGTAGCAAAACCTATCCACTTGCTCAAAACTATAATCGCCTATTGCTATAGACTGCGCTAAAGCCAAGGTTGTCGCTCCACCAGCATGCATATATTTCGTTTTTGCCTGGTTCACCTCCAGCCCGAGTTTCTTAGCCGCCCTTTCCATATCGAGAAATGCATTTTTTATGGAGTCGAACGATCTCCCGATGATGTCGATGTCATCAGCATAAGCAAGTATCTGGACAGACTTATGGAATATCGTTCCACTTGTCTGTATCCCAGAATCCCGCACTACCTTTTCGAGGGCCAGATTAAACAACAGACAAGCCAATGCATCTCCTTGTCTCACACCTTTGCGCGTGCTGAAGCTGGATGAGTGGTGCCCTTTTATAAGCACAACGCACTCCGCTCCTTCCATCGTGAGTCTAACAAGACGAACAAGTTTAGGCGGAATACGCATTTCCAACATGGCCTTATACAGCTCTTCTCGATTGATGCTGACATACGCTGCTTTGAAATCTACGAAATATGGTGGTTTTGCAAATTGAATTCCCTTCCTTTCTCCAGTATCATACGTAGGGAGAATATTTGATTTATAGTGGATTTATCTCGCCGAAATCCACACTGATACCCACCTATCTCAGCATCTACATTAGGAAGGAGCCTTGAATATATAATGTTGAACAGGATCTTGTAAATGCAATTCAACAACCAGATTCCTCTCTAATTACTGCATTAGAGTAATGCAGTTATCCAGTTGATCTCCCTTTTTATAAATTGGGCAGATAATAGCCGTCTTCCAAGATAATGGCATTTCTTCTCTAGACCAGATTATGAGGATGATTTCTTGGAGCTCCTTCAGCAATTCCTGCCTTCCGTGCTTAAAAATTTCTGGAGGAAGGTTATCACATTCAGGAGCTTTGTTGGTTTTCATTTTCTCATCCTCTTCTGGAGGCTCAATTTCATCCCCCGCTAATCGGGGTATATTAAAATTGCCCTGCGACACAGAATCAAAGAAGCGCCGGAAGTAATCTGACCATCTATTCATGATTTCTTCTCTCTGGATAGCGAGTAAACCATTCTCGAGTCGACAGGCGCTAATTTTCGGCTTAAATGGGGCTCTTCCTTTGTTTATTTTCTGGAAGAAAGCTCTAGATTCGTTAGCATTTCTGCATCTTTCGATTTCTTGCAGCTCTTTATTTTCCCATTGCCTTTTCTTTTTCCTGTGGATTTTCTTTTCTTCTCGCCTTTTGGCGCAGTATTCCTCCCTGGATGCCCTGGTTGATCTTCTTTGAAGCATCTGTTTATATGCTTTATTTTTTTCTTGAGTGATTTTCTCACACTCCTCGCCAAACCACGGATTCCTAGACGGTTTTTCCTCAAAACCAAGGGTGCTCTGTGCAGCTTTATTCATGGCCTCGGAAGATTTTTCCCATCGGGTGTTAAGGTCTTCTGGAGTAGGTGACTCCTCCATGTATGCCTCAAATTGTTGTTGATATTTCTCTCGGATCTTCTCATCTATAAGTTTTGAAACATCAATCTTCTTAATTTTCCGGCTGTTTGTCGAACTTACGCTGCTTATTCTCGCTCTCACTCTAGCGATAGCGGTCCGAGTCCACATTCGCTCCCCTAAATGTCCGCCCGTTCATCAGGCTCGATCTATGCCTGTTACTTATCAGTACGTGGTCGATTTGATTTTGCGTCACCCCATCCGGTGATCTCCACGTTGCCTTATGGATTTTTTTCTGCGGAAAGAGAGTACTTCCAACTACTAGGTTTTTTGAGGCAGCGAAATTTATCATTCTCATGCCGTTGTCATTCGTTTCGCTGTGCAGGCTATGAGTACCTATTGTGGTTATGTATACATTTTCTTCTCCCACTTTTGCATTGAAATCGCCAAGGATGATTTTGGCATTTGTCAACCACCCTTTCGAGTAGATCGTAAAATGTGTCTTTCTCCTCATCATCGGATACTTCCGTTGGGCCGTGACAGCTGATGAGGCTGAAGTTGAAAAACTTTCCTCTTAGCCGTAGGCGACATATTCTGGGACTAACTGGTTCAAAGTCAATCACCTGCTCCCTCATTCTTTTGTTAACAATGAATCCTGTTCCGAACTGATGATAGGTTTTATGGCAACTATAATAAATGGTGTGATGCTTTTTTTCTAACAGTCCTTCTCCAGTCCAGCGGATTTCCTGGATAGCTGCTATGTCCACACGATACTTGTCCAGTTCTGTAAGGAGCATTTGAAGAGCTCTAGGCATGTATAAAGATAAAACATTCCAAGTCCTTTTTCCTGCTTGGTCGTCTCCGAAAAATTAGGCCGGCGTCTGCTTTTTGAGGTTTCGTAATCGTTATGTGATTCGGGGTTATGGGTGATTAGCCCATAGACTCCTAGCCTAGTGGAGGGGCTGCCTCCTCAAAGCTGCCAGGCCAGCTTCCCCATCCGGGGCGGCTACTCAGGGACGGAAACCCTAAGGTGAGTGATGATATTGCCTTGTGTGCGTGTGTATATTTATGTATGAATGTATTTACATTTATTTGTGTTTATGTGAGTGTACGTGTGTTGGTTCGTGCTTTATATGCTGTTCTGGTGAGGGTGTGCGGTCTACTGTACTAAGGAGCCCGGAGGATCGTAAAACCCCGGCAGTCGCGCACAACAACTGCCCCCTGCGGGGACAATTAGGTTATAATTCGGTATAAATTTTATATATGTATAATTTTACTTACAACAGTAAGAGAAAGTTGTATGAATGTTTCACACCATTGTATTTTTTTTTTTTAATTTAAGGCGCTTCAACGTCTATGGTCATTAGCGCCCGGAGCCTTCTCAGTGCACTGCCGGCCTCCGGAAAGTGTTCTCTTGCTACAGATAACACTGTCCATCACCGAACTGAGTTGTAGAGGCTCCTAGGAAGAAAAAATCTAAGGGTAGCACTGGACTCGAACCCGGGACCTCCGCGTGAGAGTCCAACGCGCTAACCACTTAGCTAATCCCTCCCCTCATTGTATACTTTTTAAATTATACTTTTCAGTCTTAATTGGAGCAATTAGAGGTACAAAAATTAGATAATTAAGATAAGAATAATTTAGGAAATGTAAAACCTGGAAAAAGCAAATCTTCTTATCGGATCCGCTCGTAGGATTCCTAGCTTAAAGTTCCTGGGATTTTCGTTTTCGAGTGGCCAGTTCCCACTCACAGACCAGACCAATTTCAAAAACCTATTTTTTCTAATTCAAGTGGCCTCAGGTCGAGTACATTTGTTGATAACTCAAACATTTAAAACTATCACAAAAATTCCTCTTAAAAGCAACCATAAAAATAAAAGTGTTATTGACTCCATAAACTACCTCACGATATTTGTAGGTGAGTAACAACATATAACATTATAAAAGAAAAATTTCTTCCACGGCTAGTACAATCGCCTTTAGTACATTCATTCGTTCAGTACATTATCATTCGTTGTTGCTTTTAACAAAACTCTTGTATCATGGCTTCTCAATAATTCGTAAATAATGGAATGTATCTGGTAAAGTCGGATTTCCAAATGTCGGTTTATTGTTAAAAAAAAAAATTAATTGTTAGGAATAAGCTTATGGTTTTTTTATATAATAATAATAATTTTCTTTATTTCAAAACTATTTACATAGTAAAACAAAATAAATAATCCTGTTATAAACAAAAAGACAATAAATACTACGTGGTCAAAAGACCGTCTAAGAAGTTCAAAGAAAAATTATCTACCTTTGAACAAACGCAGAGATATAAACAGGAGAAATAATAAAAGCTATTTTTTAAATTATAAGATGGGTTACAAAACGATGCGTAATGAAATTAAAAAACAACTTAAAATAATCCAAACTTTCTCAACGTGAATAAAACTACAACTTTTTTTTTCTATACATATAAACCATTAATAAACCATAAGTGCATAATAAACCATGTCCATTTAGAACTAGTATCATGTCACAAAATATACCATTATACTTCTAACAAACATTCCTTATACAACCATGTCTCTTTGCAATAACCTATAAGCCTCGACCATTTATCTCTATTGACGCAATTAATAAACTCATTACCTTCTAAATATACTTGTTTGAACCACTTAAGTCTAATACCGCTTAGCCTTGTACCACAAAATGGTAAACATCCTCATTCTCACATATATAACATAGAGGACATATGGAGTTTACTTTTGTGAAAGGTTTACCATTCAAATTTAAAAATTCACCTCTTATTTTAATGATCCAAATTGCATCCTTTAACGGCATGTCATGTATATAACTTTGATTATAACTTAAATCTTTAAACAGTAAAAATCTTTTTGAATTTCCTGCAGCTGTAATAAACTCTTTATTTGTTTGAATTGAAATTTCATCTCCTAATTTTCTAAACTGACAATCTAAGATACGAGTCTCCCCAAAATCCAGAACAGAATTAATGCTATATTTTGTCAAAACTTCTGCCACATCTTTAAACCAATATGTTTTAGACACAATTGTTTTACATGCCAGTAATTTAGGAAGTCTATTTATTGGCAGATTGAAAGTTTTGACAATATAATCATGTTGCAATTTCAAAGTATACAGGTACAAGGGCGAAATTCTAGTTTCAAGATGTAAAATATATGTTGGCGTATACTGAGGTAACTGTAATATTTTTTTAATAAAAAATCTAAGCAGTTTTTCTACTTCTAGATAAGCATTTCCACCCCATATCTGACCGCCATAGCATAAAGTAGCTCTTGATACTGAATTAAACATTCTATTTTGCTGAAAAATGATGTTTTTATTCAATATTACATTTTCCAAATTGAATTGAGCCCTAATTTTGCTTTAGATAGTCCTGCGATAGATGTTTTTTAAAAAATAAAGTTGGCGTTAATAAGACACCTAAATATTTAAAACTTTTAACAACATGAATTTTCTCTTTACCGTACGTCCATTTTTCATACTTAGCCGGTTTACCTCCATTCCTAAATACCATAATTTGAGATTTGCTAAGGTTAAGTTTTAAATTCCATCTGTGACAATATTTTTCCAGAGCATTAATGGACTTCTGTAATGATTTTACATCAGATGATAATAACACAATATCATCGGCATACGCCAATAGTTTTATATTGATATTGCCTAAAAATACTCCACCCGAGAGATAGTTTTCTAAATCATTAATAAATAGCGCAAATAACAGAGGACTTAGCAAACAACCTTGTCCCAAGCCCATTTTATTATCAAAAATGTCCGTAATTCCTTCTTTGCACCACACTCCACTAAGCGAACCCTGATATTATTGTTCTATTACCCGAATTATCTTAGTGGATAATCCTGTCTCATAAAGCTTACATGACAAGGCATAGCGGTCAAAAGAATCAAAAGCCGCAGTAAGATACACAAAAAAATGCAAAAATTTTGCTTCTCTTTTGTCTCAGTTTCAATTTAATTAAACTAACTAAATTAAAAACATTATCCACTGCCGAATAATTTGGACGAAAACCATCTTGTGATTCCTTTAATACATTGTTCACAGACACCCATTTAGCTAATTTATTTAAAAGGAGAGCGGTAAATATTTTTGCTATAGTATTTCCAAAGGAAATACCTCTATAATTGTTCACTAAATTTAAACTTCCTTTTTTATGAAGAGGGAAAACAATTACCTGCTTAAAATTTATAGGAACATCGCAACTTTCATAGATAGCGTTATATATACCTAACAGTTTAATTAAAAAAGGATCCGAGCTGTTTCATATGGCACCCATGTCTATTCCCGGGGCCTTATTATTTTTAACAACTGCTAAAACATCTTTCAGATCCTCAAAGGTAAAAGACCGATCTAAAACTTTATTTAAAATAAGCGGTTTAGCATAAAGTGTACGATCCGCAAGCAGAGGAGGATTAAATAGCTTTTTGAAATGGTCAACCCATTCTCCAACTGAAATGGTACCGACAGATTTAAACTTATTGCCCTTAATAATTCTGATATATTCCAAAAACTCTTTGAATCTTTAATATACCGTAACTTCTTTATAGAATCTTCATAAAACTCTTCTTGTTTTTTGTTTTACATATATTTTTAAACTCTTTTTTCACTTGTAAATAAAGAGCTTTATCTTCTTCCTGCCAGAAGCTAGATATTTTTTTAACTCCTTAAAGGCAACACGCCTAGCGTGATTTTTGGATGCTTACCGAGATTCAAATCACAAAACAATCGATTATTTGATGAATTTTTAATTAATTCTATTGCAAGTTACATGAAACTGCACAAATATCTATTATAGAGCTACCCGCTCCTGCTACGAAAGTATATTCGCCAGCGTAGTCACCTTCTTCCCGTCCATTAAAAATGACTAAATTGAAATGATAAAATACTCAATTAATTTTATACCATTACTATTACTTCTTACAGAGTCTTTAGAATTTCTTTTATTTAATATCATGTTATGTTGAAGTACATTTTTTGAAATAGTTTGAAGGTTTCCGAATCTTCCATTAAAATCTCCACAGAGCAGAAAATCTGCTCTTGGATTTTCTAATAATAGAGTATAAATTTCGTAAAATCATGATCCTAATTATTGCAATTAAGGTACACTGGTACTAAAAATGTATTATCATTATAATTATTAAATTTCACTTGTATAACTAAACAATCTAATAATAAGCTAAATTAATTTTTTTTTTTTGCACATGTGTACTTCCTCTAATGCCACACAAACAACCACCAGAAGCCCTACCGAAAACAGACCTTCTCGCAGCTGGAACCCATTTCAAAACGTATCCCGCAAATAGTTTATAAAATTATGAATTTTTCTATCATGTATTTCCACTCTTACCTTAATTCCATTAATTATTTCCTTTATATTATTAACAGTAATTATTCTATTAGTTTCGTTATCTTTCTTAATTTCGTCTTTCATGTCCAGTAACATTTGTTTTAACTCATCCATATTTACAAATGTTGTATGACAAAAGAAAAGACTAAGTTTATTTATGCTGTTGTTTATTAGTGATTAATACTAACTCACCCACTGACACACACACACACACACAGGGGAATGGTAAGAGACTGCGCACGCGCTATTTCCACCTCTCCAAATGTATCAAGTTTTATACGAATAAAATTTGCTTTCTATAAAAATTAAGAAATTCTTTTTTCTTTTTTTCTAAAACTTATTCGATATCCAACCTTTTTCTTTACACTAAAATAACTAAAAACACAGTCACTGTTTGCATAGAAAATTTCAAAAATAACTATCCCGTTTAAACTAATTAATTTGATACCTATGTGAACAGTACCACGTCTAGCCTTGAACTCTTATGTTTTTTTATTTTATATATTTTATGTATATATTATTTTTGTTAGTATTGTTGTACTTACTTAACCATTTTGGCGTAAACCATTGTTTGATGTAATATAAATAAATAATATGAATAGTCTAATATTCCACTTTAATGTAAATTCATGAAAGCACTTACAACTTGAACATGATATTATTAATCATATTTATAGTTTTCCATGAAATTTATTATTATGATTTATTGAAAGTTCAAATTTAATCACATTATATGCGATAAATTTCAGAATTGGACATAGAACTAATGACCGCTCAGTGCTTTGTCTTCTTTGCGGCTGGTTTTGAAACATCATCCTCTGTTCTATCAAATTGTCTCTTTGAATTGACAGTGAATGAAGATATTCAAAATAAATTGAGATCAGAAATAGATGAAGTATTACAAAAACATAACGGTGAGATAACATATCAAGCAATTCAAGAAATGACTTATTTGGAACAAGTAATTCTAGGTAAGTGGTTTCTGTTAACTAATTTGGACTAATGAATCCATTTATTTTATTCTTTGATATTTTATTTTGGTTTTTGTTGTAAACCGGTAAGCTATCGCGATCTACAAAAGTAAGAATTTATAAATAGCTCATTTGGCTAGTTGTCACATATGTGCCCGAATGATGGACTTACAAAATTGATAATTCGGCCTTTCTCAGATTTGATAGGAAGGTAGGAAGATTTGATAAGAAGAACTTGCTCCCAAAATCTTCTTCCTTTCAAAATATAAAAATACAGCTATGTAGAGAAGAGGTTAGCTCAGTGGTAGCGTGCTGGACCAGCAACGCGGAGATCCTGGGTTCGAGTCCAGCCGTGCTATCCTTAGATTTTCTCTTCCTAGGAGCCTCCTACAGACATCACTGTCTGGTCTGTAACGAGAGTACACTGTCTGGAGGCCGCAGTGCACTGACAAGGCTCCGGGCGTAATTGACCATAAATGTCAACGCGCCTTAAATTAAAAATAAATAAATAAAAATAAAACTTTTTAATACCTTTAATTTATTTATATTTAATAAAATATTTACAATTCATTTATTACATTTTTTTTTTATTGAAATAGCTCAATAAATTCATTTATAGACATAGGAGGTTGAACAGGTTACAATTTGCTGACGTATTTTTTATCTTGATTTAATACTGACTTGATAAATGCAATTATCTGTTAATCATTCCCAAACTTTCGAAGATTGAGATGGACCAGCAATTTTCTAATAAATTATATTTGCTTTTTGCTGATAGGGTTTACGGTACGCGACCGTCTAGAAAGAAACATTATAAACATTTATTTATTTAATGGGGTGTATCAAAAAAAATGACCGTTTTGTCAAATGCATGAATTCCAAGGACAGTAAATACGTTAATCCTATTTGTTGTTTACCAACAAGTCATGTACTCTTTAGACTATTAATCCAACTTTATTTATCATCATTGGACTGACTCAATATTACCTCAGTCCAAAAGTTTTTGCTGGAGAAGCAACATGACGGTGTCTTACGAAATTCTTGTTGTTTTGAGACATTATTGGAAAAAATCGTGTTCTGCCGCTGAGGCGGCTCGTGAAATCAACAGAATTGAAGGAGAAGGTCTCCTAGACGAGCGAACCGCGCGGCGTTGGTTCCAAAAATTTCTCAGTGGAGATACGACCTTGGAACGGAAGAAGGGCTCAGGGCGGCCATCGTTGGATATCGATGATGCTCTTCAGGAAACTGTAGACTCAAATCCAGCCATAAGTACTCGAGACCTTGCCAGGGAGTGCGGGGCGTCAAAAGACACTGTATGTCGCCATCTGCACAGCATGGGAAAGGTGAAAAGATGCAGCAGACTGGTCCCGCACGAGCTGACGCCCCAGCAATCCACCAAAAGGGTAGAGATTTGCAAAAATCTCTTGATGTACCCTACCGATTTGCGATTTTACAAAAAAATTGTCACTTGTGATGAAAAATGGGTTTACTGGCGAAATCCTGATACTAGTGGGCAGTGGTTAAGTCAAGGTCAAACGGCCTTCCCGGTTGCTGTAAGAGGACAATTCGAAAAAAAATCAATGCTTTGCGTATTTTGGAACTATGAAGGTGTAATCCATCATGAATTCGTACCTGATGGAACCACAATTAACTCTGACCTCTATTGCGAACAGTTAGATAGAGTATACGCAAAACTGTCGCAGCGTTATCCAGCTTTGGTCAATCGAAAAGGAGTTCTGTTCCAGCAAGATAACGCCCGGCCGCATACTTCCCGTCAGACCAAGGAAAAATTTAAAAATCTTGATGGGATCGAACTTCTTCCACACCCACCTTACAGCCCAGACCTTGCTCCATCAGATTTTTATTTGTTTCGGTCAATGGCCCACTTCCTGAAAGGGAAAAGATTTGATACCTTTCAAGAAGTCGAAACAGCGGTGCAGGAATTTTTCGATAGCCATCCTAAAGAGTGGTACCAGCAGGGGATCAAGCAACTGGCGGAAAGATGGCAAGCAACAATAGATAACAATGGGTTATATTTTGAATACTAATTTTATTGTAAACTATAGGAAAAAATATATATTAATTTTATGTTTAAACGGTCATTTTTTTTGATACACCCTATTACTAGCTATGCCAGCTGAAGGTATTGCCCTAAACCTACCTTTGAGATTGATTAAGTTATTTGTTTGGCCACCTCTCTCAGATTTTTCTCTGGTTTATTTATTTACAAAGTCCATTTATTAGTAAAAACATATTTATATAATATAAATGTGAATCTGAATCATAATAAGACAATAATGAGATATATTACATCGGAAACAATATAGCAATAAAAAGAAATGGTAGTGAAAACTTTATCCTACAAAAATTTTGTTTATAGCAAAAAATTGCTTTTGTTTGCCACAAAAAAAACATCACCAAGGGACCGTTTAAGATTTTTCTCACATAAAAAATAAGAAAGTAAAACAACAAAATAGGAGAATAATCTAAATATTAAATTAAGGAAATATGCAGAATTTACTAAAAATATATAAAATAGAAATCCATGTAAAACCAAATATAAATGAATCTGTTATTACAAATACTTTAAGAAATGTAAACAATAAGATTAATTGTACTCCTATATTTGTCTGACTTACTGGAATAAGAATAATTTACACTATTACAGTGTGAAGAAAAAGTTAAATTTTATATTACAAGCCCCAAATTTAACACCCAAACTGATTAACATTGAATAAAATTTTCTCAACACAATATTAAATAGAATGGACAAGTTCACTAGAAATAATTATATTATTCATTTTTCATTTAAGTATATTAATATTTGTTAATTTTTATTTCTTTCAGAAACTTTGCGCAAATATCCCACATCACCCTTGTTAACTAGAATATGTACAGAACAATATAAAATTCCGGATACTAGTATGGTTGTTGATGAAGGTACAAAAGTTTTAATACCATTGTATGCTTTGCATCATGATCCAAAATATTTTCCTGAACCTGAGAAGTTTTTGCCAGAGAGATTTTCACCTGAAAATAAGTCATCTATTCCGCCATATGCTTATCTCCCATTTGGAGAAGGACCTAGAAACTGTATAGGTATGTGGGAAAAAAATTGATTTATTAATTTTCTACACTAATAAATTTAATATTGTTCGGGGTGTATTAAAGTTATATATATAGTAATAGTACTACACATGATTAGGCAATGGATTTGGGTATGAAAGTTCTTAATGACAGATGATAGAGATTTGTAGGAAATAATATTTTCAGTAGATGATAATCTGTCCTAAAGAAATATCTAGTGTAATCTCCAAAAATTTATTCATATAATTTATTTATTTCTCAATAAATTCATTCTTATCAATTTATGAATTCTTTCAATGCAAATTTAGATAGTTTCTTGAGACAAAGGACTTCTTAAAATTTGGAAATTAAAATATTACAAAAAAGATCTTCTGTTATTAGCTTCGAAATTATTTACTTCCTCAACTCAAATAAAATCGAAGTGAGCGTGGAAATGAATAAGTTAAAATGATTAAGTAAAATGGGTCCATTTTTAAGAATATAAAAGCCTAAATTTACAGCTATGATATTATATGTTCGTAATAAGCAACTTACGGTTTTAAGGTTCGTGTCCACTTGCAAGTAAAATTGCTAGAGTTACTCTCACAAGTCACTTACGAAGCGTGTAGTAAACAGCAGCGCTGGAGAAATATTGCTGTTAATCTACTTGCAGACCATGTATTGCAACTTGCTGAGAGCTTGTAGTGTACACGGCCTCTCTCAGCAAATTAGTTTTCTGAAATAAATACCTGGACTGTTCCAAAAGTTTTGCAGCAAGTGGTGAAAGTACTTATTTACAAATGGAGGATCGACGTGAGTGGAGTAGAGAAGAAACCTGTTTATTAATTGAACAGTTTTGAGTTATACCGGAATTATGGAATGTAAAGAGTTTAAAAATAGACTTAAAAAGCAGAATGTTTTTCAAAAATTATCAGATTTATTCGAAACATCTGCAATAGAAATTCAAAGGAAACTACACAACTTGAGAACGCATGTAAACCAAGAGTGGAGGAAAATTTAAAAAAAGAAAAGTGGACAAGGAACCAGTGAAGTATATAAAAGCACTTGGGAGTTCTTTAATTGATGCAAATACCAAAAATTCTACGTCAGTTAATTTAGTAAGTTAAAACTGTATATTTATTTACAGTTTTGTTGTAATTTACACACAAAAAGAAACATGTTACATTTAAAGAAACTTAATTTTTGACATAATTGTGGTGTAAATATAATTTGTAATGTTCTATATATATTTGTACTGCCATAGCACTTCACGTTCAGGTGAAAAAAAATAATCCCAAAACTCATCTCGAAGGTTTTAGCATTTTCGGAGCAGTTGTGATAATTGCTATTATTTAGTGGCAATAAATTATTTGCTGGCAGATCTTCTTCGCGCCAATAGCCTTTTATAATACTTCCATCATCTTTTTCCACATCAAACTTTCCTGCCGATGCATTAATTTACTGTCGATGATTTACGCAAGATTAAAAAATTATGAAGGGCACATATTTTTGTAACTTTTTTGGGCATAAGTTATATAATTTTTCTCAATACACGAAAACGATTTGCTATAATGCTCAAAGACATTTTCAATTATTTTCTTGCACATGACAATCGGTAATTAAATACGCGATCGAGTCCTGGCTGATTTCTAAACGGATACGGCTTTAGCAAGCTTGGTTTGATTGCAAATGCGTCGTAAGCTACAAACGGTGATAATTTTTTCCTTCCTGTTAGCTGCCGTGGATGAGGCAAATTTATAGTATTGTTTTCTAAAGCTGTAGGCAGAGAACATTTGTTATATACACCACCATCCGATACTCTGTCATTGCAACCAATATCCGCATGTTATTTATACGTTGCATCAGCTAAAGCCATTAAAACAATGCTATGTATGCCTTTATAGTATTATTATTACTTTCTTCTTTATGTTCTTGTTTATGTTTGCAGTAAAATATTATTTTTGTAAAATATGAGATATCTTTTTGTTGCAAATACATCATGTATATTGATTCTATATTTATAATATAATCAATTACCTGTTGCTAAAAAGCGAAGTGTTAAAGACAAACGTTCCTCGGACTAATTGCCTGTCGCATTTGTGTATCTTTCTTACATATTTTGTCCTTTACAAAATTAAGCAAAAACTTCTGCAGACATTCGTAGAAAATTTTTTAGTTGCTGAAGATCTTCCATTCTCAGTTCACTTACAACTTCTCGTGTATGCCTAAAGTAGATCTTCGCTGAATCCACTTTCTCACCCAAATTTATCTACACTTTTTGTCACTTTCATTTGCTTTTTTCGTTTTTTGACCAAACATGCCACAACTACCGCAGCTGCCATGAATTGCTGCGACGCCATTTTCCTGTATAATAAAAACTGCGTGTAGTAAAGAAAAGGATAACGCAGTTGCAAGAGCAACTTACTAAAATAAATTTGCACATAATTAAAAAAAAGTGTAGACAGACTAGCAAGTACTTGTTGCAAAATATCACAACCTACTTGCAAGTGGTCATGAGGCGTTAGAAAGCACATAGACCATAAAGACAAAGACCCGTGGCAACGAAGTCAACACTATTGTATTGAGTCAGTGTCTTGGACTCAATGTGAAAACAGGCCCTACCAAGCAGTGGTGAATGCCTGTATTCTGAATTCAAACTGAAAATAAACAAATAATTCTGATTTTAACATTTATGGCCTGGAGGAATACTTGTATCCACTATAACTATTTTCGTTTCTATCTAAGTTCGACACAATTCCATCTTCATTCTATATCTAGTGCCTAATAATAATATTTCATAAATCAAGAAAAAAAAAAACATGAAATAGTACATAATGGAAAAACTATCGGTCAGAGTTTGTTTTATTGTATAAAGAAGAAAATATATAAACAGATAAATAGCTAGAAAAAGAAATCCAAGTAGAAACAAAAGAACAATAACAGAACAAAATATTACTTTTTAATTTATTGTAATAGTAATAAACTCAACTTTTAACCTAAAAGAAGTTTAGATTTTATAACATAAAAAATTTCGGAATAATTAAAAACTAAATAACTTCAATAATTAAAATTCTTAATTAATTCTTGTCAGTGATTCCGGGCATATTTTGTGAAATTTTTTAATGTCTTACATAAAAAATTATAAAGTCAAGACAATTAACTATGTATTAGTCTGATTGATTGTAGGAAAAGATTCAATACAGTACCTCCAATTGAGGTGTTTTTCAAAGATGACTTAAAAATGATGAAAAATGTTATCGAATATATCAGACTTTTTTTTACATATAACCAACTTTTCTTTAAGGAAATGAATTTAAAGCCATTTTTATAATATTGTAAATAAGAGATTTACTATTATGTGTTTATAGAGTCCTTTTAGAGGGTATACTAGTAGAACAGTATTAAGTATTCTACTTCTCAGTTGTATATTTGTAGGTATATGAATGCGTCGAGTGATTGCTCGGTATGCTTAGATTTTCGTTTGGAGTAAGTTTATTTGGGTTATGTATTTCTTGATGAGAATAAGTGAGTTGGAAAATGGATGTAGAAGTGGAAGATACTATCTAGGTAGGAGGGTACATTATAGTAGGGACTTCAGGGATAAGGTAAGTCCTAGAAAATATTATACCGACTGAGACATTTATTACGTATCGAGGTTTAGCGCTAATAACCGTCGAAGCTGATGCGCAGAAAAAAAAACTATGGACGGTTAAGGTATTTTCACCGAAAATATTGAGGCCAAATTCCGCTAATATTGGACAAATGCACAAAAAAATGGAAGAGGTCTTATTATTTTATCGCAGGGAGTAAAATTCAAACATAGCAATTCACAATTCAATTTAAGTAGCTCATTCATATTCGGAGCTGATTCATATTTATGATCTGGCTTCATTTTCAACCAGTCCATCGCCTAGTCATTCGAAGTACATATTAATACATAACTATAGTAATGCTTAAGTAGTCTAACCAACTGAAGTATTTAAGTTTATTAATTCGTCTTAAGTTGTTGGGTTAAGGTAAATGACAAAAACTTATGCAACTACTAATAAATGAACGTTTAATACCTTTGAACAGGGTTTTCGTTTAACTGTGCCCAGGATTACAATACAAATATAAATATAAAATGTTATTATAATTGTTGTACTTCATACAATAAACAAGTCGCGAGGCGCCTTAATTACCGACTTTAGTACACACTGTTACCTTCTAACGTGCTGTTACCTAGCCATTATCGATATGCCACTACAAGGTAATAATGTTAATTAATTCTGTTTTTTTGTAGGTATGCGATTTGGTTTATTACAAACAAAAACTGGCATATTAACCATTCTTTCAAAGTACAAATTAATAAAAACAGCAGATACCCCAAATGAGTTGTCATTTCTGCCAACTGCTATAGTTACAAAAACAAAAAATAGGCTAACTGCAAAAATAGTTCATAGAAATAAGTAATTATTACTTAAAATATTTTTAAGATAACATAATATAATAAAATAAAAAGTTTTAAAAATGTATATTTCCACAAATAATTAGATTTGATTGAATTGGGTTTCTGGGGATTTGAGTTTTATTGATTGACTGTAGGAAAAGAAGAACTTATAAAATCTTTGATCGCAAGTTAAATTATATGAATAAATTAGAAACAATTGTATTAAACCATTAAAATCGAATTTATGCAGTTCATTGATAAAATTATAATCTCTGGTATTTTATCCGTCGTAGCATGCATATTTATGTTCTTCCTGATCGGTACAATTGACATAATTGTGAGACATACAAGTACAGTAAGACATACAAGTGTGAGTAACAAGTAACGGAAAAATTACGTTGAAGTGAACTCTCTACTCGAACTTGGTTAATTTGCTCTGACGATGGATGTAAATCCGAAACCGGTTAGGAAGAACATAAACATGCATGCTACGAAGGATAAAATACCAGATGTTATCCAGCATTGCGGATCCATCCACATATTCAAAATTATAATAATTTGAAAATAATCAAGTAAATAATTGTTTTCAATCATTTAAAATATATATTTAGAAATAGTGTGCGCTCTACTGTCTTGATTCTCGTATAGTATGCAATCTACCGTCATGTTTCTGGTTTAGTATGCACTGTACACAAAAATTAAATTAAAACTATTATTTTCGAAACATTTATAATTACATCTGATCTTATATCAGTCGTAGCATGCATATTTGGATAAAATATGCATGCTATAACGGATAGAATACTGGATGTTATCCAGCATTGCGGACCCATCCACAATAATTCAATATTTATTATCACGGTTGAACTTTACTTATGGTCATCCCACATGACAGTGGTTGCGCGAAAATAGAACAGTGATCCACATATTTTCGAGTTTGCCGACTAAGAGAATTTTTTATTTTTGGTCAACGGGTGGTACGGAGGCCGTAGCAACCCGTAAAAGAGATCACTGAATGCTTATACTTACTAGAGAGAGCTTATACTTACTAGAGAGAGCACACATTTTATACAATAGATATCATTAGGGCTGGTAGAGCGCACATTCTACCGGCACAAAAAAAAAATTAATCTATGCAGAAGATAATGCCCAAGTTATAAACTAGAAATTACCAAGCAATATAACACTTACACTTACTACTGTAAAAGGAAGTATTATACATGGCATGTTGAGGACAATAGGAAGGAGATAATAGCACAAAAAGAGTTGGGTGGGAAAGCCGCGTTCAACCTCATGAGAAGATCTCAAATTAGATCTACAGGGGTAGGCACAATAAGTTTACTGGTTGCAGTGCCTTGGATCAGGATCAACCCCATTTTTTTTCTCCTCTGGCGCAACAGTCCATAAAGTACCAAGCATTGTCAGACTGCGATAAGCGCACCGCAGCACCCTCGCCGTTTAGTTCAGCTTCGCTAGCTAGGAGCGCTATGAACTGTTGCTTTCCATTTTTTTCTCACGATGCTGGGTCATTACTGTCTTTGTCTTCCCGGGAAGCGAACTCTGAATTCTCGTTCCAAGGGCGAGTAGACCCACCCTTTGGATCCACTAAGAAGTGTTATTTGGTATTGCAATGAATAAAAAGTATAGGATAACTTGAGTGAAGTTGGGAATAATAGATAAGCTGGTGTGAAACACTCACACGACTTTCTCTTACTGTAGTTTAAACAGATTTTATTTTATTTATTTATTTATGTGGGTATTACTCACCTACAAATTTCACATATAAATGAAAATGTAAATATGTGGATCTAAAAAATAATTATGCAAATATGCTTACTTTTCGAGTAACCGATTTTCTTCAAATTCCGAAATTCATATTTATATTTAATATACGATAAAATATTAAAATAGCGTTTAGAGAAAGCCCAACGTCAACCTCCCCCTTCCGGAACCCCCTTTAAATGAATTTCCGGGAAAAAGTGTTTCAAATAAAAATTGTAGCTCGTTTTGTGATTAGTACTTACATCAGACTTAAAAGAAAGTCAGAAGCCTTTTTTTTGAGAGAATCGGCGAAAAAAAGAACTGAAAAATCTAGGGGCAAGTTTGGTGTAGTGGTTATGGAGCTGAGCATGGATTCGTAATTGAGTGTCCCCAGTTGGACACGATTAAAAAATGAGTGCCCCCACTTATAACTATTAAATTTATATTAGTTTAAAAAAAAAAAAAAAGTTAATAATAAAATATATGCTTCCGTTTCCGTCTGTAATACCTAATTTAGTAGTTGGACTATAGATCTCCTGAACAAATAGTCAATGTCAAAACATATATTCCCGGTAAATTCTCATTTTCTAAAATTGGACACGATTGTAATACCAGCCGTAAGAGAAAGTAAAATAGAATAGTAAGAGAAAATATGTAACGGTATGATTCTTTTTTTCTTATTTAATTTAAATAGTTTTTCTTTTATTTTTTTTTTCTCTAAGGGTAGCACTGGACTCGAAACCGGGACCTCCGCGTGGGATTCCAACGGGCTAACCACTTAGCTAATCCCTGCCCTTCTTTTATTTTAATAATAATTTGATCCTAATTTGAGTGTATTGCTGCCCATTAAAATATTCTTTTGATATATATAATTTTCATTTAAATATATTCTAATAAGTTGGGAACTTGAAACATTTTAACATATCCATTTACTAACATACTTTTCTAATTAGATTAGATTCTTTTAGGTAGTTGTGCACGGTATCCTGCAATATCTGTTGTGCTTCCGGTGCTTCTCAGTAATATCTGTTATGGTTCTCTAATTACGGACAACAGTGCCCATCACTGGGCAGTGAGCTTGTAGATGTTTCTAGGAAGAGAAAAATCTAAGGCCAACACTACTGGATTCAACCCAGGACGTCCGCAAAGGGGTCCAGCCGGCTACCACTGAGCTAATCCCTTTCCTTTTCTAACATAACTAATAATATTTTTCATATTTCATTTCCATATTAATTTATTCATATTGATATATTGTAAAAACTTTAGAGATTTAATTAATTTTTTGTCTATTCTTCATGCATTATATTGTTGTATCCTGGATAGGAACAATTGAATGTACATTTTATCGTATGATTATTATGATATATTTATAAATAAAATAAAAGATAATAGAGTTTATTGTGTGTATTTGGTTGGTAACAAGGGTTATTCTGTGTAAACTTGTATTGTGAATAAGGTAGGAAATAAACGGTGTTCTTAAGCTGCCTCTTTTGTATATTTTTTTGTTTGATAAACATCAACTGGCGTCAGAAGTTTGGATAGTTCTGATAGATAGAATCTTAAGTGGGTAATAGTATCCAGACCGAGAAGGTATTTGTTATTAATTTATATACAATTACTAATTTTTGTATAAAAGAAGTCACATGGTCTCCAAAAAGTGGAGGAAGAAATTCAAGGGTTTCTCACGAACTTAGACAACTACAGGAAATTTATAAGATTAAGAATAATCATGATAAGGGGTGAGTGGGAGAATATTAAGCTCCGTCACAAGCTTACAGAAGTAAGAAGGCAATAGGAACCATGAGAAAGGATGTACCATCATGGGTTAATAATAAAAAAGAAGAAACGATAATACTAGCTAATAATATCAGGAGGAAATTGGTGATGATGAAGAAACTGAGGAAGATGCAAACCAAGAGGAAAAAGATAAAGAATCTAAGGAAGAAGAAACGATAAAATTAAAAATACTAAAGAATAAGTTAATAAAGAATAACTCTTACAACTAGGAAAAACTCATGAATTTGACGACAAAGGGAAAAAGAAGACAAAAGGAATGAACATGTGGAAGAAACGGCTGGTAGATGGAAGGGGAAAAAAGGAAGTAGCGACCACTCTGGTTGGTGCGAAAAGAAGAATCTTCTTCTGAAAAAAACAAAAAAACAGGCAGTCTGGCATTGCGATTGAACGATTGTTACAAAAAGCTTATTCTCAGGTCTCCTGGTAGCATTTTAACTTAACGAAATATTAAGTTTGAACAATCTGCGAGTTTTCGTTTTTGAGATATGATATGGTGTCCCTTATACACAGACAGACCAATTGCTCAAAACCATTTTTTTGGACTCAGGGGTCCACAAAACGGATATTTTCGATATCGAAAATTTGAAAATATTAGTAAAGATATCATTTTGGTCAAGCACCTGATCTCTAGAATTATGAACTTTTTGATAATTTTGAAATCTGCAAGAAATAGGCGTTTTCTGCCATAAAAGAAAGTATTGCATTCATGTCAGATTTCGAAATTGAGTTTTCACCTAGATTTGGAGGTCCCCTGAGCAAGAGATTTGTCTGCCTGTCACTCTCTCGCTCTCCGTGTATTTGTGGTTATCATAACTTCAACATGGAGGATCGCAGAAAGTTCAATCTTTATATTCGTTTATGTCTAGCAAGCGTCTTTCTCCAAAATAATGAAAACCAATTTTCTAAACTGAATATTAAACATGCATTGTCCATTAACAACTAATCTCATAATAAAGTAAAATCCAGAGGAGAAGCAGCGGTGGGTCATACTTGTTGTTTACAGTTATATTTGAAAAATTGTAATTAATTATTGATAACTAATAGTAAGAAATAACATCTGGGATTTTATCCGTCGTAGTATACATATTTATACTGTTCCTGACCGATTTCAGATTCTCATCTATCGTCAGATTAAGGCTATCAAGTGCGTGTAGAGAGTTGAATTCAATTTTCAAAAGGCTTGTCAGATGATGATAAGCGCGTCGCAATACCCTCGTCGTTTAGTTCTGACCTTCGCTACCTAGGTAGCTTCCAATTTTTTTTCTTACGATGTTGGGGCAACACAGACTTTACTCTAAGATAACAAAGGCGAGTACATCCACCCCATGGATCAGTCTAATCTAAGAAGTGTTATTTGTTTTTGAATGAATAAAAAGTATATGATGAGTTGAGAGAAGTAAGGTATGAGATAAATGGATAAGTTGGTGTAAAACACTCACCCGCACGCCTTTCGCTTACTGTAGTTTACACAGATTTTTTTTTTATTTATTTATTTGTATGGGTATTACCCGCTTACAAATTTAAATATGAAACATATTAATGAAAATGTAAATATGTGGATCTGAAAAATAACTATGCAAACATGTTTACTTCCGAGTAACCGATTTTCTTTAAATTATGGAATTCATATTTATATTTAATATACGATAGAATCGTATAAGAAATTGTAATAGCGTTTAGAGAAAGCCCAACGTCACCCTCCCCCTTCTGGAACTCCCTTTAAATGAATTTCCAGGAAAAAGTTTTTCAAATAAAAGTTGTAGTTCGTTTTGTGATTAGTATTTACATCAGATTTAAAAAAACACAGCAGCCGTTTTGTTTTTTTTTTGAGAAAATCACAAAAAAAAGAGAACTGAAAAATGTAGGGGCAAGTTTGATATTACGGTTATGAGATGAACATGGATTCGTAATTGAGAGTCCCCAGTTGGAGCCACACTTATAAGTGTTAAATTTATATTAGTTTAAAAAAAAGGTTAATAATAAATATATTGTGCTTCCCTTTCTGACTATAATACCTAATTTAATAGTTGGACGGCTTGAAAAAATAGGCAATGTCAAAACATATCTTTTCGGTAAAATCTCAGATTCAAAAAATGGACACGGTACCAGCCTTAAGAGAAAGTACAAATGTAAAAAAAATACAGCAGTAATAGAAGGTATTTAACTGTGTGATTCTTGTTTTCTTAGTTAATTTAAATAGTTTTTCTTTTATTTTAATATTAATTTGATCCTAGTTTGAGCTGCCCACTAAAAATATCCTTCTGATATATACAATTTTCATTTAAATATATTTTAATAAAAATTGTATATATCAAAAGGATATTGATGTATAGCTTTGAAACAGTACACATCGTGTTCTTTCTCTACTTAATTTTTCTTTTTTTTCTATGGTTTTTGTGCAGTGTTTTTATTGAATTTTTTATCAATCTGTTCAATTCTCTTCGCATTTTTTAACCCAGGTTGTTTTTTTTTTTTAAAAAAAAGTAAAGAGACAGTGTGGTCTAATGTGAAAAAGTTATTTCACTAACAAAGTTACTTGATAAAAAGTTACATTTTATTTTGAAGTAGAATTTGAACTTTTATAAATTAGGCAGTCCATGAACAGTAAACTTGTTAGTGACCTGCTAGTTGGAGTGGGAGATCAGTAAACTGTTGGTGTGTTAGTGAACTGTTAATGGGAGTGGGAGATTATCTCTGTCCCACTTACTCTACAATGTACCTTCTTAGTACAGCTGTTCCACTACAAGTATTTCATCCATATATATATATACATTTATGTTGGCTGCACTGAATGCATTAATTTGAATTTAACTTTACCGTTTCTGAATATAGAAGCCTTTTCTTTTTTCTTAATTTCTGAGTGGTTGCCTCCTAAAACGGAACACTACTTTTCTCCAAAATCTGTTTCCGCATCACCCACAAAGAGAGTAAGGAGTTCGCTGGATTTGCTTAGAGAGGAAGGTAATACAAATTCTTCACAGATTTACAATATGTTTTCTTCGACTGTTACTCCTCAAGTCGGGGAGGGTGTCCAAATAACCATGGACGTACTGATTGAGGTAATAAATAAGTTACTTGATGTTAAGTTAGCCAACATAGCGTTCAAAAAGTGACATTGATTCTCTAAGAGATGATAATATAAAACTTAGGGAAGTGAATCGCCAGCTGAAGGAAGAGTTAGGGGTAATGCGACAGTTAGGGCTACTGGAACGAGGATAATTTCTCGCAACTCATTGTGGATTTTTCTAAAGAGGTTTTAGATGTGCAGCTTAACCAAAACGATATAATATGTTTTCCCCCTTGGAAAGCGAGGGTTACCTAATAGACCTCTCTTAGTGTCCTTCCTACATTACCGAGGCAAGGTTGCCGTACTGGGTTCTATTAGAAATTTAAAGAATACTGGCATGACTATTCATCAAGATTTTCCAGAAACAGTGCGATCTAGGAGAACTAAATTGCTTTTAGTAAGGAGAGAAGTTCTCCGTGTACATAAAGAACTTAAAGTCCTTTTATATACGGATCGTCTCAACGTGAGCAACTTCAGTTTTGAGTGGTGTTTTCATATGGGTCTTAGATGAGGTAACGCAGATGGTACATCGAAATTAAATGCAATTGTTGGACATGACATGTTTGGATTCCTTTCCTCATTATTGGAAAACACTCTTCCAAAGGATTACTTTATTAAACAAAATATTAAGAGTCATTCGGCGCCGTTGGAGTCTTCTGTCATCCAGCGGCAGATGATTTCTGAGATGATTCCGTCTGCAGGCAGGGTTCTGGAAACTCATCTTTATTAACTTCTAGTTTGTCACTTACTGCCTATAACATTTATGGGCTGAAGTCTAAAATTAATGAGTTATTTTTAAGTTTTATTAATAATTATGATGTATTCCATCTGTTTGAAACTTTCATAGAAGAAGATGATTTGGTTTTATATTATAAATACTTTCCTGAATAAACTTATGTTGGACTCCAGCCTATAAAACAGCTAGACTTGGGCGAGCTAAAGGAGGTAATTTGTATGCAATTAAATCAAGTTTATCTAAGGTTTGTTATTTTTATAATATTTTTTCAACAGATTTGATTTTTGTTAAGAATGATAAATTAAAATTCTGCGTTCATCCTACTTACCTTAACTGTAATTCTTGGTCTGAAGATTTCATGAAACTAATTAACTTTTTGAATTTGTTTGTAGAATATAAAGTGGTTCTTATTGGCGATTTTAATGCAAGGGTGAGCGACCTCCAACATCTTCCTGATGATCTGTTTATTGATCATTGGAAAGTCCAAAGACGGATTGGCGAATGATAATGGTAAGAAATTGCTTGAAATTTGTGATGACTTTGAGTTAATTATTCTAAATGGTCGTTTTGATGGGGACTTAGAAGGTGAGTTTACTTTCTCTGGTGGTGGGATCTTCGGTTATAGACCTTTGCGGTGTACTTTTCGAATGTATCCCCCTAGTTAACGATTTCGCTGTGCTTTCGGTGCCATTTTAAGATCACTTCCCACTCTTTCTTATCTTCGGATGAATCTCAGCACTAGGGACACCTCTGTTTACCTCTTTTACTACAATAGGTCTGGCTTAACAGTAAAGTGATCAGTATCAACGTAATCTAACCTCTTAATTTGTAACTCTTCTTATCATTCTTTAGACTCTCAAGACCAGGTTAATTTTTTGATTAACCTTATTAAGAGTTCTTGCCCTCCCCTATACCTAACTCTGATAAGTCTTTTATAAGATCGTTTCGTAAAAATGCCTGGTTTGATGGACACTGTCTTCAGGCTAGAAAAAAATCATTCTCACTGTTAAATTTATATCGTAGAACAAAATCTAAATTTATTAAGTCTGCTTATATGAAGGCTACGGAGTCATATAGCAATTCGTGAAAATAGGAAGAAAGAGTTTTTATTATTATTATTATTATTATTATTATTATTTAAGGTGTCTCAACATCTGTGGTCATTTGCGCCCGGAGCCTTCTCAGTGCACTGCCGGCCTCCGGACAGTGTTCTCCCGTTACAGACAACGTTGTCCATCACCGGACAGTGAGCTGTAGGGGCTCCTAGGAAGAGAAAAATCTAAGGTAGCACGGCTGGATTCGAACCCGTGATCTCCGCGTTGCTAGTCCAATGCGCTACCACTGAGCTAATCCCTTCCCTAAAAGAGTTTTTTGATTCGTCTGCAAAGCAACTTAATATGACTAAGGATGCAAAGTCATTTTGGCAATTAGTAAATCATTTCAGAAAAAAGAGTTTCGTGCGCGGTAGCGGAATTCCAATCACCACTTGGGTATCTCATTTTAATAATTTATTAAACCCTCAGCCTGTCTCTATCTTATTTGTAGAACCTTCCATTTCTTGCACTTCATTGGATGATTCATTTACGTCTGTAGAATTAGCGTCGGTTATCAATAAACTGAAAAATAATAGTGCCCCAGGTCAGGACCGCATATGTTACGAGTTTTTTAAATTTGTTCCAGGCATATTTCAAGATAAATTGTTATCGCTTTTTAACTACATTTGTGATACTGGCATAATTCCTCCTTCATTTAGTAAATCAATGATATTCCCACTCTTCAAGTACGGAAATATCAATAATCCCTCTAATTATAGAGGTATCTCTTGCATAGATTCTATCGCCAAAATTTTTTCTGGTCTTCTCCTTCAACGACTGGGTAAGTTTGTTACTACTAATGACCTTCTCAGTGAATCTCAGACTTTTTTCGCCGTGGATATTCCACAGTCGATAATCTCTTTGTTTTGGTTAATTTGATTAAATTGAGATTCCTCAGAAGGAAGCAAAAATCATTTTGTTTTTCATTGATTTGAAATCTGGCTTCGATTGTGTAGACCGTGGTGCGCTAATGATTAAATTATATAATCTGGGTGTTTCAACCAAATTATTAATGTTTTAAAAAGAATTTACGAGGGCTCTGTGTCAGTTGTTAGAGGAAAAGAGGGTGTGTCGGAGTGGTTCCGTGTATGTTCAGGAGTGAGGCAGGGATGTGTTCTTTCCCCCTTCCTTTTTTCTCTTTTTATAGATGACCTCTCATCCATTTTGGATTTGGGAGTTAGAATAGGCAATACGGTATTAATCTACTCATGTATGCTGATGATGTTGTTTTTCTAGCCGACAATCCCTATTCGCTTCAACGAAACATTAATGCCTTAAAAGAATACTGTGATCAATGGAACTTAGTAGTAAATCTGGCCAAGTCCAAAGCAATGGTTTTTAGAAGAGGGGGCAAGTTAGCTTCAAAGGAAAAATGGCATTTTGGAGTAATGCCTATTGAGGTGGTCAATGAGTACAAGTACCTAGGTGTAACTCTTACCTCTCTTTTAGCGTTGAACCATCACCTGGAGCAAAAAGTCTCTGCGGCTAAACTTGCAATCAACAGATTATGGTCTGAATTTATATGTCAGGATCTGATCTCTTTACCAGTAAAATTTGGATTTTTTAATTCCATTGTCCGTTCCATTCTTTGCTATGCATGTCAATTCTGGGGTTATCAGCGGTATGATCAAATTCAGAAAATCCAACGTTTTTTTTTATCAGAAATTATTCGCTTTACCTTCTGGTGCACCAAATTACATGCCCTATTTAGAGACCGGGGTTGATCTTTTATTTCTATATACACTGAAACTGCATTTTAACTATATCCTAAAGGTGATGAAGTGTCCTGATCATAGATATGTCAAGATAGTTGCCTTTGAGGTTATTAACAGCAATGTTCTTTGGTTCAATCAGTGGACTACATTATCATCCGCCCATCTGTGAGATTTTAATTTTTCTATAGATAATATTTCCGTGTGGCCGTCTTTTTGTTCAGAACTTATTAATAAAATTAGGGAAGGTCATCAATTGGAGATTTTGGAGCGCGTTCAGTCTATCACCAGCTTTGTATTTTATAAATCTCTGGATAGAAATTTTGATTTGTTTAATTTTGCCATAAACAAGAACACGAGCGAGCTAACTCTGCGAGAATTACGATGGCTGTTTAAAATTAGAGGTGAGCTCTTGTATTTGAATTTTATTCCTTTCATAGAGAAGGAAAATGTGCTCTTTTCAATGTGTAATGCTCGGGTTAAGGAAGATACTGTTCATTTCATGGCGGAGTGCACTGTTTTGTCTGAATTTAGAGTTTTGTATCTCGGTAGTCCTGTTTTCACAACAGCCCAATTGATTGGACATGTTAAATTTTCCTAACCGAAAGTTATTGAATATGATCGCACTTCGTGGAAGTATCGCCAATATCTAATTGAACAATTTAATTTTTAGCGTTATTTCTAAATATTTGCTTTAATTTTATAACTTACTAATTCTATATATAGACAGTGGAAGCTTATAGCAGTGGATATTATTATGTATCATCATATATTCACCAATCCCATTACACCAGTCATTATTAATTTTTCTACGTTACTTTTCTGTACAATTAAATCTTTTGTTTTTACATCAACCTCCAGCAGACGGATTTGTCCATGCTGTACAGTGCTTGTTTACTTTTTTTATTTAATAAATATTTTGAGAATAAAAGTACTATTATTATTATATTTTAATAAGTTGAGAACTTGAAATATTTTAACATATCCATTAATCGACCAACATTTCTAATTAGATTAATTCTTTTAGGTAATTTGCACGGCGACTTGAAAAATCTATTGTGCATTCTGTGCTTTTCAGTGCACTGTCTCCAAGCAGTGTTCTCTAATTACAGACAACAGTACCCATCACTAGGCAGTGAGTGTAGGTGCTGCTAGGAAGAGAAAAAGCTTAGGCCAGCACTGCTGGATTCAACCCAGGACGTCCACGAAGGGGTCCACCCGGCTACCACTGAGCTAATCCCTTTCCTTTTCTAACATAACTAATAATATTTTTCATATTTCATTTCCATATTAGTTTATTCATATTATTATACTATAAATGCTTTGAAGATTTAATTAATTCTTTGTCTATTCTTATTTATTATACTGTGGGTAAATTGGGTAAATCGAAATATTTCATCAATAAAACCTAACAGATATTTTTATTAGGTTTTAACATTTCTATTAAGATTATATTTGTTTTAATATATTAATTCACCCCTTGCCTATATTATGCAACCAACTGTTTGGTAATTTAAACATAAAAATTAATTATTCTATTACTGTAGGTTTTTAATAAATGGGGGGTGATTTGTCACTTTTTTGGGCTGATTTTTTTCATTTTTATCTAGTAATGATGATTTAATGTTTTCAATTAATTATTTATTTTACCATTAATACAATCTTTTATTTAAACATTAAACATAGCAGATGGCATGGTGGATCTACCGAATCAAATGCGGTAGAAAAATCAACAAAAAAGCATAAAGCTTCTGTCGTTTTTTGCTCAGTCTTGAGTTAAAAAAAAAAAAAATTTTACGGTATCTGTCATCCGACAGTTACATTTTTAAATTTTTCAACCCCCACTAACTCTCCATGTAATGTGTTTGTTTATGTGAACA
>JAAEAF010014387.1:0-277676 GCA_011037195.1 Triatoma infestans | reverse complement strand
GTTTCCTCCTCCGTCTCATAAACTCTACAAAAGGGGTCAGGCATGAGTTCCATTGTATAGAGATGTCTCCTTAAGCCACAATGCCCAGTGAGGTAGCCAACCAGATGCCTGAGAAAGGTCCGTGAAGGACATCGGATACCGCTACTCACAGCTCCGTCCGGACCCCCAATGAGCAGCTTAGACTGTCGACAATCCACTGCACTCTCATCCACAAGGATGAGTACTGTGAGGTCATCCACGTCGGAAGCCTGAAAAACATGGGCCAGAAGACACACCAACAGCAGGCTCTGGACTAATGAAAGTGAGAGAGGCGCCTAATTTGGCAAACCTATCCACCTCTTTATTCCCAAAGATTCCCATATGAGGTTAGCTGGGTTACTGAAACCCCTGTACTTGAGGAACTGGACAGACGGGCGTGCGAACAGTCACGCTAGCTAGTTGGAGTTGAAATAATGAACTACGGGCGCAAGCCAGTCAATTGCTTGCAATTGAGGTAGGATTCATAGTGAGCGTGTTTTAATCAAGAACTCCAATGACCGAGGTCATGAGTTGTGCGGGAGGAGACTCGCAATAATAAATTAAACCCCGGTGCCAGCCCGTAGCAGGAAGCGGATTTACTGGGCGTGCTTTCTCTAGCTTCTAGGAGTGGTGTGTGACCACTATGTGGGATCACTCTGCGCACTGGTTGAGCGTATCTCAACCTGCCCTTAAATGGGTCAAGCAGAGGGGATACTTCGGCATTTCTGCTATGGTCCTAGAGTATTGCACTAAGAATTCTTCCATGGTAGTGACCATCCCCTTCTTGTGAAACGATCCTGTTGCTTGCAACATGGGGACCGGTAAACTCCAAGCGGGTAGGTACAGTCTTGAAAGATCCCCCTCAGTACTTAGAGGAAAAAGGGGTATAAGGGAAGATTGTCCATTACCGGACAGTGAGCTGTAGAGGCGCCTAGGAAGAAAAAGAATCTAAGGGTAGCACAGCTGGACAGTGAACCCGATACGGACCAATGGGAGTCCAATACGCTAACCACTTAACTATTCCCTTCCCTAATATCAGAATTAACAAAATAATAATAACTTTATTTTATACCCGGCGGCATTTTACAAGAATTTAGCACAAATTTTACAATTAAAATAAAATTAACATTAAAATGACTAATATAATATACACTACAAAGTATAAACAATAAAGTTCCAATTCTAATTCTGTCTTTGATAAATAATCGGCCCGGATATTTTTAATATTAAAATCATATCTCAAAAAAAAAAGAAAAGGAAAATCGTAGGTAGCTGAAACTTGGTATTCGATTGGGTATTGCAACTATGCATCTGACACGAAAGTTTTTGGGCAAAATCCATCATCCGGAATTTACTAAATTTTTTTTTTTCAGTTTTCCGAAATTTGCTTGAAAAAAGCTTCAACGATTTCCTTTAAAATCAATGTATATTATTATCTACCTATGTTAACCACCAGCGATAGATAAATATTCTCCTGGGACAAAAGATTTTTTTTTGGGGGGAGTTCTGAGGAAACAATAGCATTAAGCTTTCCTTTAAAGTAACATTATTTCAGTAAAATATATTGGTTCTACCATTTCTATAATATTAATATACATTTAGAAACATTGCCAGAATTCCAAATTTGTAGAGAAATCCGGTTAACTGGAAGTCAATTTTATAGAATAGTTTTTTGGGGCGGGGCGGGGGGGGATTCCCTTTAAATTTGGACTAGTAACTGCACAGATATATAAACCTATTTCTTTTATCTGTAACATTTGTTTTATACAATTATTACTTTCTCTTACTCCTAGAGGAAGTATTGTAATCGTGTCAAATTTTCGATATTAAGTTTTCACCGGAAATATCCGTTTTGAGGTCCCCTGAGTCCAAAAAAGTGGTTTTTAGCAAATGGTCTGTGTGTGTGTGCGTGTGTGTGTGTGTGTGTGTGTGTCTATGTGGGTGTATGTATGTGAACAGCGTAGCTCAAAAACGAAAAACCATAGAAGATTGAAACTTGATATTCCGTTTAGGTATCACCATGGGAACTGACTGTACGTTATCTTTCAAAATTCCTCAACCGGAAGTATCACTTTACTTGTTGGTTTTTTCCCCGTTTTTTGCGATTTTTACAAAAATGGCTCCGAAGATTTTCTTTAACCTTGATATAACAACTACACATACAAAGAGCTACAACTTTTATTTGAAACATATCTGTGGGAAAATTCATTTAAGGGTAGTTATGAGGGAATGGTGGTGGTGGTGGGGAGGGTTTAGGTTTTCATCTAAAGTGGTTTTTTTCTGTTTATTAAACAATACTATCATCTAAACAATGTTAATTAGAATTAAATATTTTGTTGAAATTCCGAGTTTGAAAAAAAAAAATCGAAAGACCAGAAGTGCGTTTCCATTACCACTTTACTAAATGATTTTTTTTTTTCACTTTTTCGCGATTTTCTCAAAAATGCCTTCGACAATTTTCTTCAAACATATTATATAAGCTAAACATACAAAGATCTACACTTTCATGGGAGGGGTAGGGTTATGTTTTTTTTCTCTAAAGTGCTATCATAGTTAATTATACAATTCTATCATCCAAACAAAATTAATTAGAAATAAATGGATGACCAAAATTCTGAGTTTCAAGGAAATTAGTTAACCAGAAGTGCGCTTTTACTGAACGGTTTTTTTTTATGTCGTATTTGAATTAATTTGGTGGGGACACAAACTATAAAATTTGTCAATTATAATTTTGAGAACTGGAGTAATAGAAAGTTGTTGTGAGTGTTTCACACCAGATTTTTTTTTTTTTACTTCGTACTATCCACATAAAATGCACTGAATATATTTTAGTGTGTTGAATGATGTGTAATAAATAATGCAATAAGTAATAAAACACTCTATAACCTAATTAATTCAACAAGACTTTCACCCAAGCAAACCTTCAAAGATAGTCAAGTTAAAACGATAAGAGCAGACCAGAGCACAGCCGCTAGTTAAATAATAAACTTCAAACAATACACTCCCCGTCCCACCACCATCAAACCAGTGAATAGAGTAAAAGAATATAGCTCCTCCCACAACTTTTTTTCAAACTATCCTAATTTATTTAAATTAGATGCGAGTTTTACCAGTCAGTACGTAGCAAAAGAGGAAGTGGTCTTGAATGGTTTCAATACCACTCTTTATTATCGACGAAAAAGAGACTTTTTTTCTAGGTCACACTAAATATTAATTGAAATGAAACAGATAAGAGTTTTTGATGATTAGTTGTTGATTTGATTTCAGGAATTATAACAGTTCAATTTTGCCTGGTTTTCGATTCATTTAAAATTCGTATAGTATATAATGTATATTATATCAGTGATTTTACTGAAAATTTAATGATTTGGTCAGTATGTAAAATTTACACCCATCAGATTAACATAAATGTAAATTTATCCTATTCCTGCTGGCCCTCCCTCTCTGCTAAGGCAGGCAAAAATTAGAATATTATCGAAATAAAACTTGTTACTTTTTTGAAGTTTACCACACCAATCGATAAAGAGATATGAAAAAAATGTCCTAGAATTCACAAAATTAATACAGTAAAAATATCAAGAAATGTTTTTTGAATTGTTGTTGTTATTTGGACATTATATTAACAAATTTATTTTTTGTTCTCTCAAAGATGGAATGAGCATTAACAAGTGATATGGTAAAATATTTTTGAAAAAAGGAATGTAGTCACATGTTGGTTGGTTGGACCCGAAGTGCTGGAAAATATAAGGAGATATTTTGCATGAAAGCCAGACTTAATTTTTTTTTTTTTTTTGTTGTCGACCGGTTTCGTACGTTAGTGTGATAGATGCAAGAAATATAAAAATATATTTAATTTGAAAAAAAATCAAAATTATAAAAATATGTGACATTCCCTTTGCAAAAGGACATTTCAGGTAGAAGACCAATATTGTCTTTTAGAGTTCATGAACTTGATAGCATTGTGTACCCCACCCCTTCTTCTCACACGGGAAGATTTGAAATAACAATTAGAAGACATTCCTTCAGGACAGTTTGTTGTAGACACCGAAGTAGAACACTTGTTTTTCGCTCTCTTAGCATCATTGCATATTAATAAGTTTATAATATCTTGCAAATAACTTGTAGTTATTATTTTAATAGAATATATTTATTGTTAGCAGTGGTGACTACTTTCTTATTTCTGATACTTCACTCTCTTAAAGATATATACTTACAAGCCCTTTTACTAAACCGCTCGTACTACACAAGCAACTAGCACACAAACACACAACAAATGAAATGTTTTTGGTGTAATGTTGTTGTAGAGTAGTGGTAGTGTGTAGCAAGAGCGGTTTAGTAAAAGCGCTTGTAAGTATATATGTTTAAGAGAGTGAAGTATTAGAAATAAGAAAGTAGTCGTCACCATTGCTAACAATAAATATATTCTATTAAAATAATAACTACAAGTTATTTGCAAGAACTATTAACTTATTAATATGCACTGATGATAAGAGAGCGAAAAACAAGTGTTCCGCTTTGGTGTCTACAACAAACTGTGCTTGAAGGAATGTCTTCTAATTGTTCGTTCAATTTCCTCCCCTGTGAGAAGAAGGGGGTAGGACAATGCTATCAAGGTTCATGAATTCTCCCAGTAACTGGACTTCTTCTACTTGGCTTACCCTTTTGAATGTTAGGATATTCTAGAAATAATATTTTTCAAATAAAATATGTTTCTGGCAAATGTGATGGATGCAAGAAATATAAAAATATATTTAATTGGAAAAAAATCAAAATTATAAAAAATATGTGACATTCCCTTTGCAAAAGGACATTTCAGGTAGAAGACCAATATTGTCTTTTAGAGTGCATGGACTTGATAGCGTTGTGTACCCCTTCTTCTCACAGGGGAAGATTTGAAATAACAATTAGAAGACATTCCTTCAGGACAGTTTGTTGTAGAACACTTGTTTTTCGCTCTCTTAGCATCAGTGCATATTAATAAGTTTATAATATCTTGCAAATAACTTGTAGTTATTATTTCAATAGAATATTATATTGTTAGCAGTGGTGACTACTTTCTTATTTCTGATACTGCTCTCTCTTAAACATACTCGTATATACTTACAAGCCCTTTTACTAAACCACACAAGCCACCTCTACAAACCACTACAACACAACACATCCACAACAATTACATTTCATTAGCCAATCTCCAGGATATCTTGATAAACAGTGGAATGTTATTTGGAGTGGGGAAAAACTTCAATAACTGGATAATCTGATCAAATTGATTATTTCATAAATAAAAAAAATCACTCAAACACTTACACACTCACACAACTTTCTCTTACTCCAGTTGTCAATATTATAATTGACAAATGTTATAGTCTGTGTAACAAATATAACGAAATTCGTCGAAAACTGAAAAAGCAGTTCAGTAAAAGCGCACTTCCGGCATACTAATTTTCTTAAAACTTGGAATTTTGGCCATCTAATTATTTCTAATTAATTTTGTTTGGATGATAGAATTATATAATAATCAACTATAATACCACTTTAGAGGAAGCTGTAAACCCACCCCTCCCCTAAAAGTACCCTTAAATGAATTTTCCCCGAGAAAAGTTTTAAATAAAAGATGTAGATCATTGCATGTTTAGTTTATATACGAAGTTTCAAGAAAAATCGTCGGAGCCATTTTTGAGAAAATCACGAAAAACTAACAAAAAAAAATCATTTAGTAAAGTGTTAAAACAAACCACTTCCGGTTATCCGATTTTTTTTTTCAAACTCGGAATTTCAACAACATATTTAATTCTAATTAACATGATTTAGATAACAGAATTGTCTAATAAACTGAAATAGCAGTTAAGATGAAAACCTAACCCCACCCTTCCCACCAAAAGTACCCTTAAATGAATTTTCCCAGAGAAATGTTTCAAATAAAAGTTGTAGTTCTTTGTATGCGTAGTTGATGTAACAAGTTTAAAGATAATCGTTGGAGCCATTTTTGAGAAAATCGCAAAAAAGTAAAAAAAAAACAATAGTAAAGTGGTACTTCCGGTTGAGGAATTTTGACAGATAAAGCACCGTCAGATCCTATGGTGATACCTAAACGTAATATCAAGTTTCAACTTTCTACGGTTTTTCGTTTTTGAGCTATGCTGTTCACATATACATATACAGACCATTTGCTAAAAACCACTTTTTTGGACTCAGGGGACCTCAAAAGGATATTTCCGGTGAATACTCGCTATCGAAAATTTGACACGATTACAATACTTCCTCTTACTAGGAGTAAGAGAAAGTAATATGACTTACTTTATACTTGTGCAGGCTCTACAGCTCAACGTAAACTTTGACCTTTTGAACTTCCCTCTCTCCATTGGTCCCCACTGGTCGAAAATCATGATCCTCCAATTCTTCACTCTTATCATTTTTTAGATCTATTATGTTCTCTTTCCATCTTCTTCATCACAGACTCATTTTTATACTACTTTTATGTTTGATCTTTTTTGGACCAAAACATTTATGTCAGCTTAAAGGAAATATCTACTTTTGAGTTGTCTGTGATTATTCTCTCTCACTCGTTCTTCCCGCTGAAACACACGCACACATGGCTGATCAATCTCCGAAAATATTTACATATAATCAAGGAACCTCAACATTTAATTTTATGAGTAAACGCGATTTGCAAATTTGACATGACCGCAATTCTTCCTCTTCATAACAGTTAGAGAAAATATTATACATAGATACAAATTGGCCAAAATAGTTGAAAGATTTCACCTATTCACTTAGCCAATTAGATTACTTGATTATTAATACTGTTGAAGCTTGTTGCAGAAGTACTTTAGTAATAAGGATGGTTAGTATGCTTACTTCAATGTGCTTAAGATATGTTTGAAGGATTAAACTAAGCTTGGCCGAGTCTATTGATTTATTGATTACATTAAAGGCCTCTTTACAATATATTAATATATTCAGGATAAGAGATAAATTTATTAGTTAATGTTGTACTTTATTTATTTCTACAGTATTATATGTACAATGCTAAATATAGGTGAGATGTAAGCGAGTTTTTAACATAACAATGTTCAATTTGAAATAAATAAAATTAATAAACTATTCATATGCGTGCATATATTATCATCTCTATTTAACTTTTATATGGATTAATTCATTGTTTAAATGAAGATTGACCTAATGTTTATTTAATTTTTTTATTATTTTACATTATTTTAATATTATTTTAAATTTCATAGCAGTAAAACTTTTTTTAAAAAAAATTAACGATTATTTCTCTCAAAATTCTTTTTTACATTCTCTAAGATGAAATCGAGTCAATTTTTATATACTGGGTTCTCAACAAAATATTCCTATTTATCGTAAACTGCATAAATGAAAAAAAAAAAATTATAAAGAAGAATGTTCGAAAGTTCAATTTCCGCTCAGCTGTCACCAGAGAATCCAACATCAAAGTACAGCTTAAATTACTTAACCGAATCACACTTTTCTTTTTTCAGTTATTAGAGATTTTCATTTAGTTCCAAGATTTTCTTGAAATTAATTAAATATTTTTTCATAAATTAGGGGGCTTAAAATTTTTACCGGCTTTAGACATATGGTAGGGAAGAGAGGTGGTGGTACCACCACTATATTACTACGCCACTGGCACCGTCCATATCACCACTAAATCACTATTACATGACTTAGCCAACATTACCAACAAGTTATCACTCTAAGCAAAATCCCCAAGACTTTGTGTAAGACGGCACACAGTTCAAAAACACATAACACACATATTATAAATCAGTTCAAGAAATATCTCATTTTTTAGCAGTTAGAACGAAATTTATCATTAAGATCCAATCGACCAATAGTCGCGCAGAGTCGCTCTGTCAATCTCTAAGTCTATAAAAATGATAAGTGTAATCTTTCAATGCAATAATTCAATCAGTAACAAGTGTTACATAATGTGCAAATTTAATCGAACAACATTCCAACTCCAACAACAAAAGACCGAAACCAATTCAGGTTTCTACATGTGTAACATCGTTACAAGTTGTTAACATTGTTAACTTCTATACGTTAATATTATACTCAGTTCCTCCATAGAGTGTAAAAAAATGATGGTAAAATAATTTTTATAAAACATAATATAATAAATATAAGTTTTGTTTACAACTTGTTTTTTTGTATGTAAAAAATAAAAAATGCAAGTCAATTTACGGCTGTGATCTGTATGGCTGTGTTTAACAACAATTTCGCCTGGTGCAAATAAAACGTATCAGTAAAACATAAACAATAGTTAAAAAATAAACAAATCAATCAGTCATAAAACCAACCAGAGTATACTGGCACGATCAGTCATTATTGAACTGTCCGTAGTGTTCCATTTGTGTTCTAAATATTGTAAAATATAAAATTTTACACAAGACTAAAAAGCGTTACGGAAAATAAAAAATAAAATAATAAAACGAATTAGAGTATACGAGCTGTTAACCTTGACTGAAAGAAACTGGGTAAAAAAAATGTTACGACTGCAAGGAGTTATTATATCTAAGGAAATTCTAAATTTTAGGTAGTAGAAGTAAAAATTTTATTAAGTACTTATTTATCACTGTATTCTTCCTTATAATCTATATGAACCACCACTATATTACCACACCACTGGCACGTGCATATCACCACCAAATCACTATTAAACGACTTAGCCATCACCAATATTACCAGCAAGTTATCACTCTAAGCAAAATCTCCAAAAGTTTCTATAATGTGGGGCATCCAAGATGGCAGAAGAGGCAGTTTAAGTCACACAGTTCAAGAATACTCATCACATATATCTGTATGAATCTATATAATCTATTTTAATTTATGGTGTTATTTAATGTTTCAAATTACTGTTAATTTTCTTTTTTATTTAATTTTAGTTGTTATACTTTCTTAAATAGTTTAATTTTTTTCTTTCTTTTTGTGTTACTATCTTTACTATTGATTATTCATGTAATGCAATTCAATATGTTAAGTTATTGCTACTGTTTATCATTAACCCTCCGGCAGTCGGGAAACCATGCCCTATAATGTATTGTTTATTTTAATTATAATTTATTTTTTGTTATTTTGTGTAAATAAAGCATTATTAATATTATATATATATATAATTTAATATTGGTACCAGAGGTAATCAAGTGAAAAACCAGTCGAACTGAAACTACTGATTAAAGAGGAAACTGGTCCCTTTAACAACTGTAACAATGTCAAGACTAGAAAGTGACATTTTTATAAACTTCTTTAGTTTTTACGTATTCCAAATCTGAGGTTTTTTTTATTCATAATCTATTCCAAAATTTGAAAATCATAATGAAAACTTAATACAACCTTCATATTTTATATAAATTCATTCTAACAAAAGATTTAAATTATGTTATAAATAAATAAAATATCGATCTTGTTATACAAACAAAATTTTTCTATTTCTAGGATATATTATTACTTATTCATATATAAACATTTATGTTTTCTTAACGTATTGTTCAAATAAGAAGTATAAACAAAGGGGGAACAAAACAATTGCATCACTAGGGGGTAACTAAAGACCACAGGGAACTGAGGGTGCATCTTCTTTAACCAAACTTATCTTTACAGGAAATTCGAATTCATTCTGCTGACTTTGCAGTCAACTATGGAGAATTGAATATATTTCACTGACAAATAGTAAACAAATATATTATATATATATATATATTATATATATATATATATATATTCCAATTATATTATATACTTTTCGTTTTATTATAGTGCCTATCATACAATTATTAACAACTGACTGCTATGAATGATTTTTTTTGTATATAGGAATTTTGCAAATCAAACTCATCTGTTTATCAATTATAAGATCTGTGCAAGTGCAGTAAGTTTAAGTTTATTAAGAAAACTCGTTTAGCCCTTTTTGTGTGAAAATTTATATAAAACTAAATATATATACATAGAAGAATGGAAAAAATTAAAAAGTGATAGTTCCGGTCGTCTGATTTGACTGATATCTTACTATCGGAATCCTCTGTACGTATACCAAAAGTATTATCAAGTTTAGACTTTCTACGATTTGTTTATTTTATGAATTATGTTCATTGACACTCACCCACTCACAAACACACGCAGAGCAATATCTAAAAAATATTTAGATGACTTCAAAATATTATTTCTTATGAAAATTATAAAGTTTTTTGAACTTTAAATGCCAGCCCGAACGAAATTATATTTAAATATAATTTACATTATTATTTTTTTTTTTTTCTATATAACAACCCAACGTTTCAACACTACGCATGTTTTCATCAGGGGTTTACAATTTTAGATCTGAAATACAAAATTTCATTTTATACTACTATGGTAAAAATTTATACATTACTACAATTTTATTGTCCACATATTTCACCAACCTTAGTTATAATGTATTATAAGCAAGTTGATTTCCAGTATCATGAGAGTCCAAGTTGCTTTTCCAAAGCGTCAATTGTTAAATTTTTTTTAAACATATATGTATGTTATTTGTTAAAAATTTATTTCTGATACTTTTGAGTCCACGTGGTTGTATATTTTATTTTTAACTTATGTGATGTTGAATTTTTATTTAATTTCGTGGATCTGTAATTAAAGATTTATTTGTATAAATTAGCTATTATTTAATACATTTTATATGATTAGAATATTATTAAATTATTTAAAAAATTTACTGTTATGTTTAAAAAAATTTTAACAATTGACGCTTTTGAAAAGCAACTTGGACTCTCATGATACTGGAAATCAACTTGCTTATAATACATTATAACTAAGGTTCGTGAAATATGTGGACAATAAAATTATAATAATGTATAAATTTTTACCATAGTAGTATAAAATCAAATTTTGTATTTCAAATCTAAAATTGTAAACCCCTGATGAAAACACGTGTAGTTTTGAAACGTTGGGTTGTTATATAGAAAAAAATAAAATAATAATGTAAATTATATTTAAATATAATTTCGTTCAGGCTGGCAGTTAAGGTTCACAAAACTTTATAATTTTCAAATCAATTCGTAAGCAGCCTATAAATACTTGTGAAACTAATATTATTTCTTACAATTATAGAGAAACTGTATTGTGTCTCTGAACTTTTACGTAACTCTGGACCAGTAGCGTTATATGTTTGGTAGTGAAAACTACCACACTGCTCTTCAAATAACGTAGATAAGCAAGATTTTCGAAATACACAAGGACATTATTCAATTTCTTCATTATTAGAAGCGTAACACAGTAAAGATTTTGAAAAAATTCGTACAAAACACTTTTTATGGCCTAGTAAATCTTTGCGTACACTTACGTAAATGAATTAAATGTCAAACTGCAAGATTTTTTTTTTATTAATGAAAAATGGTTTGCTTTTATTGAAAAATTAAAAACTGGCGTACATAGAGCTGAAAATGATAGCTTTACAAACTTTTTCTTGCTTGACAAAATCATTGATAGGGATAAGAATCTATAATAGATGTGAGTAGGAGAGAGAATTGGAATTTAGGAATGTTGAAGAAGAAATAAACTAGTAGATGGGCTAAAAACTGTATAATGAAATAGAAACACAAACTGCAAGGACTTTACACTGTTAATAAATGTTAGAGAATAAGGTAGCGAGAGAATAATAAGGAGAGAGAGAGAGAGAGAGAGAGAGACAGACTGGCTGAATGATCATAAAGTAAGAAGATTGTTGTTTGCTGACTGGTGTGGAAGATTGTGGTAAAAACTGTCTTAAAGTGTTCTTCTGTAGCCCTTTAAAAAACACGAATAGAATTCTACCTCCCTAGTCTGGCCTACGTGGGGAGTAACTAATGTTTGATTCAACTAATGTCTGATTCTTCGCTCTTCGGATCCTATGAATCTTTAATGATTCGGATCTGTAATGGTAAGAGAGAGAATTAAGAGAGAAAAGACAGACCCTCTCTGGTACTCTCTGACTTAAGCAGTCTGGAGTGGGAGAACCTGTATATAAGCCAGTGAGAATCTACCTAATGATATATATCTATCTATTTATCTATCTATCAGATTCAACCATACATCGCATCGTGTCATATCTCTACTCCCACCTTTTATTCTTTAAAATCATTACAAGTCCAGTGCAGTTAGTGTAAACTTATAGCTACATTATAACAGTGTCTTCATATCTCGTTTAATTAATCAAAACTTAATTTCTCTCCTCATCAACTCCATTATATTGGTATGATGTAATGGCAAGAGAGAGAATTAAGAGAGAGAAGGCAGACCCTCTCTGGCACTCTCTGACTTAAACCGGCTAGAGTGGGAGAACCTGTATATAAGCCAGTGAGAACCTAATGAACGATATATATCTATCTATCTATCAGATTCAACCATACATCGCATCGTTTCATATCTCTACTCCCACCTTTTATTCTATAAAATCATGACAAGTCCAGTGCAGTTAGTGTAAACTTATAGCTACATTATAACAGTGTCTTCATATCTCGTTTAATTAATCAACACCTAATTTCGCTCCTCATCAACTTCATTATAGGATCCCATTACAAAATCCATTTTAGATTTTGAGAAATTAGCTAGAATAAATGCTGAACACTGTATAATAAAAGAGAGACACAAACTGCCAGGATTTTACACCAATAATAGAAATTAGATAGCGAAAGATTTAGAATGAGTAAAGAGAAGGGTAGTAGTTGGTTGCTGACGGTTGTAAACTGTTGTATAAACTCTTTTTCTGTAGGGCTAGCTCGGCTGTATATATACGGAAGTCTTCTACTCTAGTTTCTCTCTGCTCTTCTTCGCATCATATTATACTATTATATCGAAAATTATAATAATACATTCTAACACTTTGGAGTGTCTTTTTTCATTGATATTTTTTCCAAAGAAGACATAAGCAAGATACTGATATATATAACGCACTACTGAAACTGATTTGGACTTACGCAATCAAACTGTGAGGTTTAGCTAAGAATTCCAATATTAAACATTCAAAAATCCTACACCGAATAGCCCATACACCATATTACGTCTCCAATTGATCCTAAAAGTAACTTTTGTACAAGACTTAATCATGGCCCAATACAAGAAAATTTCATTTTCGCCTTTCCTCTCATCAATAAACTTCCATCAGCTCGATATCTTCCTTTGATTCATATCATACATCAAATTTGTATTAACAATTTTTTCTTTTTACATCAAATAGTACTGAATATTTCAAAAGAAATGTCTAAAATTTCAACTACAAAGAAATTTGATTGATTTGGCTTTTGTAGTTTATTAAGTTATGTTCATTAAATTTAACCGTTACCAAAATGAAATAATGAACAAATGAATAATTCCATTTTGAATCACTTTTAATTTTGGATACTTATTATTAATATTCTACTATTCATTTATTTCCTTTGATCTTGTTTTAAACCAGATAAAACTTCTCTGTTCATTTATGATGTATAATACGTATATAACACATAGTATTGATTCGAGATTATAATACTAAATTATATGTTTTTTCCTTTTTTGTAAAAGTTTTTTTTTTTATTTCTAATTTATGTTTGCGTGTTTTACACTAACAAAATGAATATGAAAATCGAATCAGTTAAATTTAGAGCCAGATTATCAGAAAGAAATATCCTAAATTATAAATGATAATTTTAGAAATATTATTGTAAACGTTATTAGAGAAATCAATAATAAAATTATCTCTTTTATGATTAACTCTTAATATTTACACATTTTATCTCACAAAATTAGAAATAAAGATAAATACTAAATAATAAAATTATAAAGATAATAAGATGACAGAAAAATTGTTAATTAATTTATGACTTTCTCTTTATTACTGTTAATATAATTATGTATAAAATGATAAATTTCTTTTTTTACACTTCAAATTATACTCATCCATTGTAACATTCAATGTACAGATAGAGGGAGACCCCTGGCTGGTATAAGAACAATTGATTACAAAGTAGTCCAAAAAAAAAGAAGCGCCAATAATATTGAACCAACCCTTTAATAACATTAGAAATTTAATTCCTTAAAATTAGGCAAATCCCATTAAATCAACTTTTTTGGAAGAAAATCAATGTAAAAGTGATAAGTTTATATAAGTACAGTTATCATTCCAAGTTTGCCAATGAAAAACTGAAGTCATTTTCAAGAATATTCCAAGAAATTCACTACCCATCTATAAGTCCGAGTGACAATTGTGGCAAATATATCTAGGGTCATTTTTAACACATTTTGAATGGGCCCATCTTTTGCACTGCATGCATTCAACCCATTTTTCTCCACCTTTTGACTGCGACCATGGTTTCAGACATTTCAGCCAGTCTTCATCTTTTTCGTCGGAACTTGATGATGGCAAATTATTTTTTTGATTCTTCTTCGCAGCTTTGGAGACACAGATTTTCTTTTTGTTACAATTGCCAAGTTTCTCGTTTTTCTTGTTTTTGGCTTTATTTCTTTTAAGATCTGCCGTGATTTTATTCAAGATATACAGAGGGGGAAGTTGTTACACTGTAACAACATGCTCCAACCAAGTATAACAATTGTTGTGGTGGTTGGTTCTGCAGAGCTGGAAAGTATCAGAGACATTTTCCGTAGTAGCCTGCTTCATTTTGTGGTCATCGACCGGTTCGGGCGTTCGCCTATCTTCAGGATGCGTTTGTCAGACAGTGTGATAACACAGACTTGCTCAGAGCAAATTCAGTTAATACACTCCTAGTATAAACCTTCTAATATAAACTGAATTTGCTCTGTGCAAGTCTGTGTTATCACACTGCCTGACAAACACATCCTGAAGGAGGGCGAACGCCCGGAACCGGTCGATGACCACAAAATGAAGCAGGCTACCACGGAAAATGTCTCTGTAACAACTAACCCCATTGACGCTATTTCACTAATTAATCCGTAAACACATAGATCAAAAACTACTAGCGCAACCATATTGGATTGAAATTATTGTTAAGAATGTAATGCATTAATAGCTTAAGTGTGAAGGCCTTACCTTTAGTAGTTTTCAGATCATAGTTTTGGTTTCAATAATAAAATATAGCTTTCACTATGATATTTCGAGGATAGTCACACAATGCCGCCATATGCAACAGAATCTTAGCGGGAATTGGTTACAACAAACAGCAGTGGTGTATCTCTCAACTTTGACCATATAGGAAGTGCTTCTCTCAGCCAATTTTTTTTAAAAATTACACTGTAAACAACATGCCCGTGTAACAAGAAGCCCCAACCTCCCCTATATAATATACCTGAATATATGAATGGGACTGCAATGATGGATAACATCTGTTATTTATTTTATCCGTTGCAGCATGCATATTTATTTTGTTCCTGACTGATTTCGGATTATCATCAATCGTTAGAGCAAATTCACCAAGTTCGTGTAAAGAGTTCTTCCTCAACGTAATGTTTCGGTTACACTCACACTTGTTGGTTTGTGGATTGTATATATGTGGGGAGATTATGAGGTTATGTTCATTTGGACAAGTTTAAGTGTAATAGAAACATTACGTTCACGAACTTGGTGAATTTGCTCTAACAATGGATGAAAATCAGAAACAGGTTAAGGACAAAATAAATATGCATCTAGGAAGGATAAAACACCACATATTAATATTATGTAGGAGGGTACCGAACATTGCACCGAAATAGTATTTTACTGACTCTCTAAAGTTTAGAGGAAAACTGAACGCTTATATTGTTCCCTCAGAACCACCCAAAAAAATCAAATTTCCCAGAAAGCAAAAGTGATAGATCTTTATGTATGTAGATAGTAACGAAGTTTAAAGAAAATCGTTGAAGCGGTTTTCGAGAAAATCGCAAAAAACTGACCAAAAAAAAAAAAATCAGTAAATTCGCTGTTCCTATTAATGAATTATGCCCGAAACTTTCCTGTCAGTTGCTAAACGGAATACCAAAATTCGACTTCCAGCTATTTTTTCGTTTTTGATATATTTTTGTTTATATACACACACATAAAGACCATTCGCTAATAACATGTTTTTCATACTCAGGGGATCTCAAAACCTGTATGAAAACTCCATTTCAAATTTCAAACATGTGACACAATTGCAATTCTTCCACTTAAATAAAGGAGTAAATAAAAGTACTTGAATAGAATAAAAAGTTCGGAGAAAATTTCTACCCTTACACACGCAAACGTTCTCAGGGATCCAAAAACATATAGTTTCGATGACATATTCCAAAAACTACAACTATATTCCAAAATTTGACAAGATCGCAGTACTTCCTCTAATAAGAAGTAAATGTAAACAAAAAATTCAAAATAAATAAAAAAGTGAAAAAGGAAAAAAAACTTCGGCCTAGATGAAAAGCAGAAGTAGTAGCCACTCAACTGTACTGATGTTCAAAGAAATATGTTAGATAATTATAACAGGTTTGAGAAGGAGAGAAATTGGGTTAGATTAGATGAATGAACCAGAAGTAAAGCTGAACACTGTATAATGGAAAGGTAATACAAACTGCCTGGACTTTACACTAAAATATATAAAATGGTAGTGAGAGGTAAAGAGAAAGGTTGTTGACGCGTTGCGACTGCTGTATGAACTCTGCTGCAAGACACTAGAAGATTCTCCTGCAGCAGTTTCTCCCACTCTACTCTGGCCTAAGCTAGAGAGTGATCCTGTCTCTTTCACTTTTTGGATCCCTGTCTTCGGATCCAATTACAATAATATATAGAATAGTTTTTAACTCACTATTTAACAAACTGAGTTTTTAATTTGATTCATACGAAAATATATTTAACATGTTAACTTAATTGTAATCGGAACGAAATTTTAACAATTTTTGTAAGTGAGGGACTCTAAAAAAAAATAAAAAAAGAAAGTTGAACATATGTCATCCAAATTGTTCAAGGAAATAAGGGTTATTATTTGGGGAAGGAAATGACATAGAAAAGTGGGAAGATAACTTGTTTTGTATCGATTTTATGACAAAGTATACATAACATATGTTGGAGAAAATGAAATTTACATCTTATTTTCAAAAAGTTTATATTAGTATTTCAACCATGTCATCTAGGACATTAGTATTTTCGAAGGAATTACTTTTTTTATTGGATAATGTAATCAAAATTGTTATTTATTTGATAAGAGAATAAAGTATCGCTTTTACACACTCAAGTGAGCGCGGCAACTGAAAGAAATTTGTTAAAAAGGTCTTTATACTCGCGTTAAATATTATATTTTTTTTCTACAACGGTAAAATTAATTAAAAATGGATAATATAAAAACTGGTTACCTCCAAGAGAATGGACATTACACACTGTACAGAAGTAAATAAGCTGATGTTGCCTATATGTTTATGTAAACCTAACCCCACCCCTCCCACAAAAGTGCCCTTAAATGCATTTTCCCAGAGAAATGTTCCAAATAAAAATTGTAGATCTTTTGTACGTGTAGTTCATATTATACCAAGGTTAAGAAAATCGTAGGAGCCATTTTTGAGAAAATCGCAAAAAATTGAAAAAAAAAAAAAAACATCCAATGAAACCGGTATTTCCGGTTGAGGAATTGTGTCAGATAACATACTGTCGGATCCCAAGGTGATACCCAAACAGAATATCAAGTTGGAACTTTTTTGCGATTTTTTCATTTTTGAGTTCTGCTAATCCACTCATATTGTTCTGTATTTATCCGAATTTAAATTTGCCATCGTCAGAATATAATAATTTATGAATCTATAGGCTGCATCCTAAATGTAGAGAGGGGGTAGTCCCTTTTATTACCCTCTCCAGTCAGTCATTCATAAGCACTCGAACAAGCTACTTGTATGTAGCGGCACAGTCTACTTGTACAGTTTAGACCACTTCCACTTTTCTTACGTGAAAACCCAAGTTTTACCACTTCTGGTTTTCTTCGGGGTTAGTGTTAATAAGTGCGTCACTATTTTACACTCGTACGAGCAATATATATGCAGTAGACAGCACATTCTACTTATACAGTTTAGATTACTTCCGCTTTCCTTATACGTGAAAACCCAAGTGTTGCCATTCTGGTTTACCTCGGGGTTAGTGTAAATAAGTTAGTCTCTTGTCGAGTGAGTGTCTCCGGATTCTCCCGGCCTGGTAAGGTTTATTGTACAAGCACATGGTCTACTTCCGGTTGCTTCTCCGGCCTTGCAGTTTGCAGGAACCAGTTTAAATAATTTATCAAGATTCATCAGTCAAGCAGCAATGTGTGGATCAAGACTCTGGAGTTACAGGCACATAAGGTCTTATTTCCTTTACCTATTTTCCACTTCTTTCATCCCCGATATGGGCTAAGGAAACTTGAGTCTGCCAGCGTTGGTGTTAAGGTTTCTGCGTTTAAGGTAGGCGCCATTCCTTGAAGATAATAAATATTTTTGCTACTTATTTTAAATTTAATTTAATATTCATTTTGTTCATATTCTGTAAGCCCATTTGCACTTTCTTTATTCAATATACATATATACAGTCCACTTAATATTTTCACCCCTTTTCTTTTATTTTCATTTCTTTTTTTATTTAACAGAACCCACCAGAGGGACTGGAAAGCCTATAAGAGGCGACCCCCTCTCATTTTTAATTTTTTTATTTATTCCAGTTTTTTACTAAACACATTTATACATATAGTATATATACGAACACCATTTGCTAAAAACCACTTTTTTATGGACTCAGAGGACCTCAAAACGGATATTTCCGGTGAAAACTCGACATCGAAAATTTGACACGAATACAAGGGAGTAGGAGAAAGTAAAAAATCTCTAGACTTTATCCAGCTCTGCCGGACCCCACCACAAGTAATTATTTTACGTATTTCAAAAACAACATTATTTAGTTTTTCTTCTTTTTTTTTTTGTATACTGGAAATTACGCCATTATAAAGAAGTATGCAAGCGAGTATTCCATTGTTTTTAATTTAAAATGGAGTAAGTAAAATTAGTTTCAGTTAAACAAAAAGTTTAAATGTAATTCAGTGGACTACAATGGTATTAACAACTAAGTTAAAACTAAAATAATAGTAACAATAAAATGTATTAATACAAGTAAACTACAAAGTAATACTAAAAAAAAAAAAATTATTCAGTTTATTTTCATTAACCATTGTATCAATTAAGAAATATACAGAACAATTGCGCTTGAAGGCAAATGTAATTTTAGCTTGCTATATAGAGTTCTCCCTAATTGCGAACACTTTTATTAAAATTAACAGATTATTCTACATTTGAAACAAGATGTTGGGGAAAAGGAGTAACAATTACAAGGAGAACAATAAAAAAAAAAAAAAGGACAAATAAATTAATTAACCGAAGTTTTTTTAAGAATTGGAGAATATGCATCAGTTTAGCTTTGTTATTTTACATTTTAAATATCGTTTCAAAATTCATTTATCCTATTTTGTTTAAAGTTCTTCGCTTTTACAGTCACATGATGCTATTATAGGAAGTACTGCGTTCATTGAAATGCTCGAAATTCAGCTTTCACAGGTCCCTTAAATCCAAAAACCAGGGTTTTTTGGAAATTGGTCTAGGTATAAACCCAATGCAATCAGCATAACTTAAAAGAGGAAAATCACGTGAAGCTTCAAGTTGTGCTTCGTTTAAATGTTGGTCAGAGGACCCAACCAAATGGTTTTGGTTAACCGGAATGGTTTTGGTAAATCGGTAAACCAGAAGTTTTATTTTATCGAATAGATTTTTCCGTTTTTATTTTCTCATACTTTAGCAAGAGAAAGATTATTGCAATCTTGTCAAATTTTCGATATTGCGTTTTCACTGGAAATATGAAGGACATTCAATAAGTAACGAGACAAATCGCTGTAGCTCAGAAACGTTTGGTTTAATCAATACAATAGTTTCAGTACTTAGTTTCTCATCAGCTGTTCGAGATTTATTTGGTAAGCATAACCTCAAATGTATTCAGTTAACAATGGCGAGTCCACTCCAGCATTGCACCTAGGAAGAACAACGCTCAGTGATTAGATTTTTAGTTGCAGAGGGTATTAAAGGTAGTGGAATCCACGAAAGAACGTTTAAAGTATACAGGAATAATTGTTTGAACTGTTCGAACGTTTACTAATGGGTAGGACAGTTTAAAAGTGGCAGCGTAAGTGTCTGTGAAGAGCAACGAAGTGGACGACCGGTTGAATTACAACTTCCACCCTCGAAACTCGCATTAACGCGTTAATTCAGGACTAAAGGCATAATACTGTTGAACTGATAGCTGAAGAAGTGCACGCGAGTGTTGGGACCGTCCATAACATTATTCAGAATTAGGTGCAGTACAAGAAAACTTGTATGAGATGGGTTCCAATACAACTTACGGACGCCCACAAAGAAACCAGGAGTTGAAGGAACGATGTTTAACTGAAAAAGATTTTTTCCGTAGAATTGAACATGTGATGAATTTTGAGACGGAGGCTAAGCATCAAAGCTACGGGGCTCCTACTCGAAAGAAATCCAAGACCCAGCCGTTTGCAGGTAAAGTCTTCGCAGGGGCCTATTTATTGTGACTATCTTGAATATCAACATACCATCTAAAGCCAGTATTACAGTGATATGATCATAAACAAAATAAGGCCTGCCATTCGAACAAAACGTCGTAAACTCTTTACTAAAGGCGTGATTTTGCTTCATGACAACGCGCGCCCACACCAGGCACAGTTAACTCAAGAAACACTTCAAAAAATGGGGTGGGAGATCCTTCCACATCCCCCCTACAGCCCCGATCTCGCCCCATTAGACTTCTATTGGGGAGCATAATATTTGGACCCCCTAAAAGGCCCTACGTGGGAAACATTTTCAACCCAATGAAGAAGTTAAAAATAAGGTGCAAAAGTGGCTTCGAGATCAACCTAAAGAATTTTATGCCAGAAGTATACACAAATTAGAAAAACGATGGGACAAATGTATAAATGATGCTGGGGACTATGTTGAAAAGTAGTCAAAGTTTTGTATTGATTAAATAAATCGTTTCTGAGCTACATCGATTTGTGTCGCCACTTATTGAATGACCCTCGTACATGTTCTGAGTTGCCGCCGGAGTATGAAAAAAATTTTTTTGGCGAATGGTCTGCGAATGTATGTATGCGATCCGCATCTATAAGAAGATCTCGAGCAAAATCCAATAACCGGGAGTGTGTCTTTTCAAAGTTTTTTTTATACATATGATATTCTCGAAAACAGCTCCAATGATTGATCTTTTAAACTTTGTATCCATCTACATTCATAAATACCTATCAGATTTATTTTAAGCATTTTCATGGGAAAATTTGTTTTTTGGAGGATCTGGGGGGAACAGTAGTATTAAAGCTTTACTCTAAAGTGCCAGTTCAATTTATAATTTTTACCACGCACATAATATTGTAATGTTACCGCAAAGATAATGCAACCACAGCAGAGAGAAGAGAGGCCCTCTCTGGTTAACAGAGACTACTCTATGACTTAGGCAGGCTAGAGTGGGAGAACCTGTGTATATAAGTCAGTGGGAATCTTCTACAGGCTATCAGATACAACCATACAACTGTACATCGCATCGTGTCATATCTTTACTCTCACCATTCATTCTATCATTTTCATTATAAAGTCCAGTGCAGTTAGTGTAAACTTAGGTACATTATATTAGTGTCTTCATATCTCGTTCATTTAATCAAACCTAATTTCTCTCCTCAACAACTCCATTATAATATCAATATACATTAGAATTCCAAATTTAAAGAAAAACCTGTTTACTAAACTTGCGAATTTACAGTAAAGTTCTATAACGATTTACTTTAAAACTTGTAATGCTAACTGCACAGATAAAAACGTATTATTTTTTATTGTAACACTAGCTAACCCGGCCACGGCTTCGCTGTGGCTCAGTCTGATTTTTAGTAAAGTAAACAGAAGTATTACAGCTAACATAGATTCAGCAAGAAAACACATCATTCAATTTAATACCCTACTTTGCGTTGCTGTGAACTGAAAGGAAAGAAAGAAAAAATGTTTTTAACTGAAAGTCTTTGTTTATTGTAAAGCTAAGTGGATGGACTACATTTTTTTTTTTTTGTCTTGTCCGTTTTCTGCATAAACATAAAGATCAGACGGTTTACCGACTCTGGACCATGCGAAATATAATTGCCCATGAAAGAAGCATTTTTTTTTTTTAAATTCAAAACCGCACATTGCAAAGTTTGTACTTGCGCTTTATTGATAGTCAATAGCGAACGCAAGGCGTATTGGAAATTAAAGTCGTTTGAACTCGAACTGTGGCAGGTACGACTTCACCTTTATGAGGTCCAATGAGAATTGTTGCTTCAATTAGATTATTCATCAATTTTTTTAACTACTAATCGTGTACCATTGCATAACATTGGCTGATTGATGTTTCGAAGTAATATAATTGGCACTCCTATTTTCAAATTTAGAATGTGAGGCTGTAAATCCGGAAACATCGAGTCAATTAAAAAATTCCGTTAGAAAATTCACTGCTTCATTTTGGTGCCTCACGGAGTCAATGGATTTGTATGTCACTGTTTCACCTGCGATTCTGTTTAGAATGATGTTCATATCGAGTACATCGTCATTTTTAGCCTTGTCTAGCAATTCTTCTTTTGCAGAAATTCTTCTACAATGTTGCAGAAATTAGATGGGAAGGTGATTTTTCCCGTTTCTGGATTTCTAGGAGCAGTGCCGTTACCGAGTTCGAGTAATTGTCTTGAAAATATGGCAGCTGTTGGATCGTCTTGAAGTTGAACTCTCATATTCGTAGTTAAATGAATTTTTTGTTTACTGTGCTCCAAACAGTTGAATATTTCAACAGGCATGGAATTCATCAGCTAGTGTTGAGCGAGGTATCACTGGAAGCGTTTGCCCGAAATCACCGGATAGTAACAGTAATACCAATGCTCCACCAAATGGAACCTGATTATTTCGCAAGTCTTTCCATTTCGTATGGTCTAATGCTTCCAATGACTTCTTATGAGCCATTGTACACTCATCCCATACAATGATTTTGCACGCCCGAAGAGAAGAACCTTTCCCATTCCTGATGTTTTAGAAATGTTACATGTTGGGTTTTCTGTGATGTGCATGTTTAGTGACAGTTTAAGAGCTGAATGCGCTTTTCTACTTCACTGCATCAACGTAGCAGCAGTACCTGAAGAAACAAATGCTAACGCAATATGGCCGTTTGAACGGATTTTACCTCGGAATTTCCCGTTTCCGTGGGAACTTCGGAATAGAGGTACTTATAAGTGCCTTATAAGTTGAGAAAGAAGTTCAAACAGCGCGTCACCATCGCAACGCGTCTAAGTCTGTCTATTTCTGACAACCTCGCGAAGCGCTTGGAATTTCCCGTTTTAGTGGGAACTTCGGAGTAAAAAGTATATATAAACACTCTTATATAGAAATGTAACGTTTTGTAAAAATTTCAAGTCAATCTATCGACTACTTTTTGAGTTTTTGCGGTCACAAACATACGGATGCTGAATTTTTATATATAGAGATTTTTCCCCGACATATTCGTATTTTAAATTAGGACAAATAGGGAAAATTTGAGGTTTAAAAGAGAATTTATCATTTTTGGTACAATTGTATAGTAGTCATTAGCATAATTGTGTTAACAGGACTAAGAGAATGTAGTGTTGTGAGTGTCACACCAGATAATTTTACATGAGAATAAAAATGGGAATGTTGAATTGGCTTTCCATTTGATTGAATTCTTTATAAAAACAGGATATTAAGTATTTAATATTTACTTAATGCCTTTAATGAAAATTTATAATGATATATTGTATATTTAACAATTGATTTCACTAGAAATGATCTATATATTTACAACTAAATAAACAAAGTGCTTCCTTTATCAGGAAAAATTCAATATATATTTGTGATAGATGCAAGAAATTATATCTATTTTAATTGAAGAAAATTATGAGAGAAATGCGAGCTTGTTGGCAAAAAGAGTAACCCAGGTAGAAGAAGTACAGTTACAGGAAGAGTTCATGAACCTTGTTAGCATTGTCTACCCCTTCTTCTCACAAAGGGAGGATTTGAACGAACAATTAGAAGGCATTCCTTCAATACAGTCTGTTGTAGATACCGAAGCAGAACACTTCAGGAATCAGTGCCAGATATAAGTTAAAAAATAAGAGTTTATTCCAACTAATTTCAGTAAATTAATAAGCATATTGCTGTGTTACTGAATAGCTTTTAAATATCTTTAAAGAATATATTTAATTTAATCTACCAGTGTTTTCTTAATTATTCTTATTACTTCTTTCTCTTAAAACTTACAAACGCAAGCCCTTTTACTAAACCGCTCGTGCTACACCAACTACTACTACAAACACACAATAACTCAACACACACAAATACATTTTCATATTCTTTAAATTTTAAAACACTATCGTAAATTATTTATTTAAAATTACTGACCCTCGGAATCCGTACGAAATATTGTTCTAAAGTCCTAATAAATACAATAAAAAAAAAAACATAAACTCACACAACTTTTTCTTACTCCAGTTTTCAAAATTGAAATTGAAAAAATTTTATGGTTTACTGTACCACATTTAATGAAATTCGCCGAAGTTCGTTGAAAATTGAAAAAAAAACTGTTCAGTTAAAAGCGCACTTCCGGTTTACTAATTTTCCTGAAACTCGGAAATTCGGCGATTTATTTATTTTCTAATTAATTTAGTTTGGATGGTAGAATTGTATAATCAACTATGATAGCACTTTAGGAAAAAAAAACATAACCCCACCCTTCCCCCAAAAGCCCCCTTAAGTGCCATTATCAGAAGAAATGTTTCAAATAAAAGTTGTAGCTCTTTATAGTATAGTACATTTTTCACTTTAAAGAAAATCGTTAGAGGCGTTTTCGAGAAAATACCAGAAAAACTGAAAAATACCGATTTTTTTTGAAACTCAGAATTTCAACAACACATTTAATTCTAATTAAATTATTTGAATGGCAGAAATTGTATAGTAAACTAAAATAGCACTTTAGAGGAAAACCTAACCCCACCACTCCACCAAAACTGCCCTTAAATGAATTGATATCTAAACGAGAATATCAAGTTTTTGAACTTTATACGATTTTTTGTTTTTTGGGCTATGCTGATCACACACATACACACACACGCGCGCCATTTTTTCAAAATCGGATATTTCCGGTGAATACTTGATATGGCACGATTACAGTACTTCCTTTTACTAAGAGTAAGAGAAAGTAAAAAGTGTAGTAAATGGTATATTTTTGTTCACCTTCTCTTATTGTAAGTGGAATGTTTTCATTTAAATAAAGAAAGCTCTAATCATCAGAGACATTTTCCGGCTTCATCTTGTGGTCATCGACCGGTTTCGGGCGTTCGCCCATCTTCAGGATGCGTTTTTCAGACAACGTGTGACAACACTGACTTGCACAAAGCAAATTCGCTCTGTGTTGAGGAATTCTGAATTCGCTCTGTGCTAAGGAATACGCTTCCTGAAGATAGACGAACGCCCGAAACCGGTCGATGACCACAAAATGAAGTAGGCTACCACGGTAAATGTCTCTGATACTTTCCAGCTCTGCGGAACCACACCATAACAAAGCTCTAATCAATACTCCTTCTTTAAAAATTATTAATGAGTATTCTCTATAACTGTATGCAAAAATGGAAATTATTGACTTTGCTATTTGCATTCTTAACTGGAATTAAAATATTTATATTAAAAAGAAAATGTTGCCTTCAGAAAGGTCGTAAACGTGAGGTTAAAGTTAAGCAAAATTATAAAAATGGTTTCTTTATTTTATTTATATTTTTTAATTTAAGGCACGTCAAAATCTGTGTGCTTTCTCAATGCTCTGCCGGTCTCGAGTCAGTGTTTACATAGACACTTACAAGTCCATGCTCATAACCACTACACTAACACCCGCCCCTGGAGTCAGTGTTCTATTTCTCCATATAATACTGTCCTTCTACGTTCAATAAGCTGTAGAGCCTTCCTAGGAAGAAAAAATCTAAAGGGTAGCACTAGACTCGAACATGGGACCTCCGCATGAGAGTCCAACGCGCTAACCACTGAGCTAATCCCTTCCCCTTTTTTCTCTATTTAATTTAGTTTTAAATTGATTTTAAAATGTAAAAAAAAAAAAATTGTTTAATTTAAGAACTTCTATTTTACGTTAATATTATTAATATATTTTAGCAATTTCATTATAACCTTAAAATTTATTAATTGAAAGTTGGCAACACTGTCTTTTATCAGTTTTTTTTTTTAATCTCTAGAGTTCAAAAGTATAAAATTGTATCCACTGATTTTAGTGGCAAAAAACTGTCATATTAGCTGTTATTTACTGTTAGCTTATAAAATTTAAAACATATTATTTTTAATTAATTTTTCTCTTTCAATAACAGCTGATATCCTGTTTTAAACTAACATAAAATAACAATATCCTCAGGGCTTTAAATATAATTGATAATTCTGAAATAAGACTAAAAAGCTTTTTGTTCATTTACCTGAATAAAAGAGGGTAATCGAAATAATTGATCTAACTTCCCCTAACTGGTATGAGGAGGAATAACCCTTTCCTGGTATGGGGGGAAGCTGTCATGAACAGTTCGAAGTTTCTAAAAAGAGAAAACTTAAAATTTTCTTCCTAATTTCCTGTCTGAACTTTGAATTAATATAAAAGTAGATTAAAATCATAATTATCGTAGTAAAAATGAAGTATAAATACAATCTAGTGATGTACTTTCAATCAAGGAATTATGAATTAATGTTGAATATGTGGATGGGTCCGCATGCTGGATTACATCTGTTATTTATCCGGTCGTAGTGTGTATATTTCTTATATTCCTGACCGGTTTCGGATTTTCATTCATCGTCAGAGCAAATTTATTAGGTCCTTGTAGGGAATTCACTTCAACGCAATGTTTCTGTTACACTTGACACTTGGTTTGTTGATTGTATGTATGTGCGGGAAGTTACAAGGTTATATTACTATGTGTGTGTGTGTTTAATGACAAAATGGAATAATTATAAATTATGATTAGACATTAGAAAATAGTGTATAATAAATAGCAAGTTTTGAAAAGGATACTTTATAACTAAATTTTAATAATGGTGTTAAAATGCTCAGTGTTTTATTAAGTCATTTTTATTATAGAGGTGGAGGATAAGAAATTTTAGGAGTACACTACACTAATAAGAATCAATAAAGTTCGAAGAAAGGCAATGCAAAGTTTAAGGAAAGTCAAAAGCTTCTAAAAATAATAAATAAATATGAAATCTAAGCAAGGTTAATACAAGAAATTATGTAGGTAAATTGATATTATGTAAGAAGGTTGGCAGCAAACGGTAAATTGCGAGATGATATTAAAATAAATAATAGAGAAAGTCAAATATATTCGTTTTTACCCACAAATGCCCACCTTCAAATTATTAATTATTAATGAAGGAATTATTATTACCGCGGTCAAGAAGGGTTTCCTCCCAGTAACAGGGACGTGTCTAAGAAAACTAAGTTTTCAGTCTATAGGTCGACATTCCTCCCTATACTCACTTACTCATCGTAGTCCTGGACATTGACCAAGAAGCATAAAAGTAGAATACAGTCAACTGAGATGAGGTATTTGAGAGGGGAAGACAAGAAAGGGACAGGGTTCTTAATGTCACAAAAAAGATCCAGCTTGAATATACAGCCAACAGAAGAAATAATAGAAGAAAATAGGCTGCGCTGGTTCGGGCATGTTCTACGGATGGATTCCGTCAGAACGGCTAGAATGGCATATGAAGCACAGGTAGAGGGACGGAGAGGAAGAGGTAGACTGCGATGCCTGTGAGAAGAGGATGTAAAAGACGCATGCGGAAAAAGAGGAATTGCATGGGGGAGATAGGAGAGCTTTGCTGGAGGGCAAAAGAGGAATGGAGGAAGAGTTACCATATAAAGGGAGCCTCACACTGCTAAGGCGGTAGAAGAGGCGCGCGATTATGATGATGATGTTGATGATGAATTATTAATTCAGGTCCAAATCACAACAAGAATATGTTAAGAAAGATGCCGTGGGGCATATTCCAAGGCACCCTCCCCAATAGGGGGAGACAGGAAATTTCCAAAGTATACCATGCAAACACTCTGTATTTTAAACAGGGAAGAAGAAAATCTGGTTCACACAGGTCAGAACTCAACAACAGGTGCATGCATCATGCACTTTTTTTATTTTTTCTATGTTTGTGTGTGTGTGTGTGTGTTGTAATATAATATAAGGAATATAAGAAATATGCATGCTACGCCGGATAAAAAAAACAACAAATGAATAAAATTGTTAGACCGCTCGCTATTCTCATTGTTTTTTTTTTTTAAGACTCAATGTATTTTATGCATTTTTTTCCAAACTCTGTGTTTGCATTTACAAATAAGTTGAATGATATTGAAAGTAATTGATTTTATTTTATTATTTTTTACTGCAATGAAGAATTCGGATGGAGTTAACAAAAAACTTGGTGCTTTCAACTGTTTTAGGTTAGGCGCTGACATGCAACTTTGGGTTGTGCAACAGTTTAGTGGCGAAAATGAGTCCTACACAGTTGTATGATAACGCGTGCACATACAACTGATGTGCAACTGTCAATTTAAGCAACTAAACAGTTTGTGTTTTGACACAAACTAAACGATTGGGCAACTACGTGCAATTGTTTTATATCATTACAGGTTGTAACGTGTCTACGCTCACTTGTGATTAACAGTTGCAAGCTTAGTAGGTTTAGTGCCCACAGCTAAAATAAAACTGTGGAAAATGCCAGTTTGGTAGTAGGGTACGCTGCAGTCTATGAAACTCGGATTGATTTTTTTTTCGTTGACCCTTGTGGTGTTGTGAAATATTTTACAAAGTAATCTCTTGCTGTTATGGTGGTTGGTTCCGCAGAGCTGGAAAGCATCAGAGACATTTTCCGTGGTGCCCTGCTTCATTTTGTGGTCATCGACCGGTTTCGGGCGTTCGCCCATCTTCATGATGCGTTTTTTAGACAGTGTGACAACACAGACTTGCACAGAGCAAACTTAGTTTTCACACTAACTGAATTACTGTATTTGAAAACTAAACTCTTAAACTAGGTCAAGGGATATGGCCATCCGGGTGGGAAAACACGTGTTTGGGTTGTTAAAGGGCAAAACTATATAAAAAAATTATAACAATCGTTTAATTTTAAATGAATGAATGAATTTTAAATATTAGTTTAAATCGTTATTTAATTTAATTTAAATTTATTTTGTGTATTTTATATTCTATTTTGGTTAGTAGATCTCCCTTCAACAACAGAGTTTTAAAAATTAGACCCCCCACGTGTTGTGACCATTGTAAGGAAAATTTGCCCTTTATGAATCGCCCTGGCTATCTTCGTATTTTGCATCATCACCACAAAGGTCCTAACTTATTTTTCGGGTAAGAACGTAAGTCTTGCTATACTTATGAAACTGTCCTTTTAACAATCGTTGTGACGTGATTGGATGTATCCAGTATTTCTTCTTTCTCCGTTTTAATTCAAGAGTCCAAACCGACCGACTGTAGTTCGTAGAAGTTCATCTTCAAACTGAATCATTTAATAGCATGTATGCTAAGTTGATGGCACATGACGGTTTAGTTGCACATGTCAGTGTACTTTGTCATTCGCCGATCAAACTGTTGTACAACTATTGCAAAACTTAAAAATTGCATGCAACTTTTGGTTGTGCAACAATTTAGTTGCGAAAATGAGTCCTACACAGTTGTATGATAACGCGTGCACATGCAACTGATGTGCAACTGTCAATTTAAGCAACTAAACAGTTTGTGTTTTGACACAAACTAAACGATTGCGTAACTACGTGCAACTGTTTTGTATCATACAGGTTTTAACGTGTCTACGCTCACTCACTTGTGATCAACAGTTTGCAAGGCCCACAGCGAGATGTCTTTTGTAGTTTGAAGTTTGATACGTAATATAAGGTCATTCATTTAATATCAATTATTCATTTAAGGGCACTTTTGGGGGAGGGATGGGGTTAGGTTTCCATCTTAACTGCTATTTCAGTTTATTAGACAATTCTGTCATCGAAATAATATTAATTAAAATTAAATATGTTGTTCAAATGCCGAGTTTGAAAAAACGGATAACCGGAAGTGCGTTTGTTTTAACACTTTGCTAAATGATTTTTTCAGTTTTTCGTGATTTTCTTAAAAAATGGCTCCGACGATTTTCTTGAAACTTCATATATAAACTAAACATGCAAAGATCTACATCTTTTATTTAAGACATTTCTCTGGAAAGATTCATTTAAGGGCACTTTTAGGGGAGGGATGAGGTAACAGATTCTTCTAAAGTGGTTACCATTAGATTAGATTAGAAGCGGGGTGTGGCGAGCCTCATTTCACTGCGACCTGCAAATCGAGGTCTATTGTGGATCCCCTTAAATTAGAGCACAACCCCAAGCTTTGCCCTCCCGATCAAAGTGGTTACCATAAATGATTATATAATTCTATCACAAACAAAATTAATTAGAAATAAATAGATGGCCAAAATTCCAAGTTTTAAGAAAATTAGTAAGCCGAAAGTGCGCATTTACTGAAAAGTTTTGTCAGTTTTCCACGAATTTCGTTATATTTGGTAGACAAACTATAACATTTGTCAATTATAATTTTGAGAACAGGAGTAAGAGAAAGTTGTGTGAGTGTTTCACACCAGATTTTTTTTTTTTTTTATTCAGTTGAAATCTTGGAGTGCTTACAAGAAAGGTTTTTCTTGAACATGACGTTTCAAGCGTTTTTTTTTTGTGGTAAAGTTCCTAACCTTTGTCAAATTTGACAGCAGCTACAAGTGTAGACAATAGCACATTGAAATCATATGCAATACTTTCTGAAAATAAAATATCTAATCAATGCTCCCATGATTCTATGAAAATTATGTTCCTAAACTGAATTTTGTGAAACCAAATCCTAAACGAACTGAAATCAAAACTCATATTTCGACATTAACGATTTTATACTGTTTTGCATAGTTGCATAGGGAGAAAGTAAAAAATTTGCGATAAAATACAATGAGTACTTCATCTATTGTATAATAATAAGCTGGATGCTCTGAAAAAGTTTCTATTAAAAAAAAAGAAAAAAAAAAAGGAAAATACCAAAATTCACCCTGGTCACTAAGTGTATATTTAACAAGAAGAAGGAATACACAAAACCCTGAAGGCTGAATATAATGAAAGGGGCTAATTTTATTAGGATTAATGCCTGGTACACAGTAGCCAGCATTAATTAAATTAACATTTCTCTAGGGAATGGGCATGTGTAAACAGCATTTCCACATGTATGGAAACCTTCATTAAGTTCCAGTCACAGGGTGAATTGTACTACGTTACTGTCTAGAAAGGTCATAAAACTATCTGTAACTTAATTCCGCCCCAACTACAGGATTAGTACAGGGTCAATTTATATATATATATAAAATATATATATATATATATCCAATGTATGTATGTATACATATTATACACACATTCACATATATATCTATTTATATAGATATATAAAACACCCTTCCGATTTTAGACAGGATTACAAATTAGGGACTGAGAAGTTTTAAAAGGTTATCTAAATAACAAATGGCGAGTTATGTCTATCAAATTGCAAAAGCATCACAACAATACACGATGAGGAAAGTTTGGAATTTGGTTTAACTGGTAATAATAGAATATACGTGCCAAATTACTAAACAATGAATGTTAAAACATTATTAGACTGTATTAAAAGAGAACCACACTGCTCAGTAAAGCACAGTTCATTGTAAAAGAGAATATACAGACAGGAAGGGTTATTAATTTTATAAATTATTTAATTATACAGTAGCTGCAAAAAACTCGATCAATAGTGTATTGTTGATGTAACAGCACAAGCATTATGAAAATATAATGGGTTCAGATGTCTTGGTGAGGTGTTGTGATGCGATGAATAGTTGGGAGTTAGTTAGAGATTTTAGAGAGTTGTTATGCGGAATATGAATTAAGAATTAACGAAAATAGATATATGTATATTTTAACAATAATTTAAACGTTTGAGAAGATAAACTACAATTAATTTAGAATGATTTAAATTGTAACTAGAATGCACCAACGATTGTTAAATACTATATGTTTAAATACTTAGATAGGGACGCGCTCCGATGTATGAATTATGTCACTGGTAGAATCTTGATGTTACGCTGATGAAATACTGAAGAATAGTCCTCCCCACTTCCTGTAGAGAGATCTTATATTGCCATCACCACACATTGACAAGTCTTGTAATTACGGGTCACACTCAAACATCTCTTGCCGTGTGTTGGCTCTAGGTCTTGAACAGGTGTTGGCGGTTATCAAAGGACTGTAGCCAGGTGGTCGGTCTTGAGTGTTTGTTTAATGCCGTGTGTTGACCCTAGGTCTTGAATAGGTCGGTGAACAGGTGTGGCGACAGGTGATGGTAGTTATCCAAGGACTGTAGCCAGGTCGTCGGTCTTTTGAGTGATTTGTTGACCCTTGTGAAAGCGGTGTGTCTTTGGCGGGCGGTCCCTTTGACCGTGCACTGACCGCAGCCATTGTATTGAATAATAGCGTCTGGCTGGCACCACGAGTTATAATTTTTATAATTAAAAATTATATATTTCTGTTATCACTCCTTCTTGTTATCACATTACACTATCAATATAGCATCTCTGATATCATGCCTCTTATCTGTATCACAGTATAATGTCACTGATGCTATGTAGTGCGCGTCTGATACACTTGATGTGATGTAATTTATTGGCACTACGAGCTGATTTTTTATCTCTTTTCTTTTTCTTTTTTTTAAAGGGATTGCAATTTTCCAGGGGTGAGGAAACTATGATATCCAACAAAGATATTTTCCTTGAAAACCTGCTTCTTTTTGTGGTCATCGACCGGTTTCGGGCGTTCGCCCATCATCAGGATGTTTTTGTCAAAACAGTGTATAACACAGGCTTGCACAGAGCAAATTTAGTTGATAACACTCAATGTAAGTCGGTTGTACACTCAATGTATCAACTAAATTTGCTCTGTGCAAGACTATGTTATCACAGTGTTTTTTTTTTTAAAAAAAAAACATCCTGATGATGGGCGAACGCCCGAAACGGTCGATGACCATAAAAAGAAGCAGGCTATCACGGAAATGCTTTCCAGCTCAGTGAAACCAACCATAACACCTATGAAATTCATAAACCCAATGTATTCTAATTAATGTTACGAGATTTTAAATATGAAAGAAGCTACCAAAATTCTGTATTTATTATGAGTATAAATATTAGTTTAAGTTTACACGTATATTAAGTATTAATTAATTTTAATGTAATAATGATTGAGGAAGAATTTATAAGTTATTCAATTGGAAAATGTTGGACTAGTTTGGTGAACTATTGTATGGATGCGTGAAGATACAGCAATGCTCTTATCAGTGAATTTAATTACTGAAATTGGATAAATTTAGAGACAGTTTTGTATAAAAATTTATAATTTTTAATCAAGCAAATAAATTATTTAATTATATAAAATGAAATAAAGAAATAAATACATAAAAGAAATTTTAAAAAACGAAAAAATGGGACCTTATATTTGAGCGTGAATTATAGTTAAAGAAAAGAAATAATACAGAAATATAATATAAATCAGTGTTGTAATGGAATCAGATATTAGATGTAATGGAATCGTTTGATGTGTGATTCCTGGAGTAGCAGATGTCTTGAAGAGGGCGGAAGTTAGTTGAGAGATTTTGGGAAGTTAGTGCTCGAATAATTAAACGGTTTATATAAAAATAACTATAATTGAACAATACCTTGAACGTTAGAAATGGTAACTAATAATTATAATAAAATACTTAGTAATAAATAGAAGATAAATTAGTATGATAAAATAACTAACTAAAGTGCACAACTAAGAGAATGATAAGTTTGAATATAACTGTGTATAGACGCGTAAACTGCCGCTCGTGTATATAGACGTGCTCGTATGGTTGTAGATGATATAATAATCCTTTCGTCGTATATCATAGAGATTATATATACTGTTGTTCACACTCACACCAAGACATCTGTCTTAGTGTGCGGCCTTGTGCGACCTTCGTAGTTTTCTGACCTTATTTAGTGGCCGACATGGCAAAGTCATTGACAGTGTAAATAGATTTGATTTGTAGAAATTGGACACTAAAGTTTTAATTTTCATAATGCATAATATTTAAAATTTAATTTGATTTTTTTTTTTTGTCTGTTTTTGTTATAGCTAAAGATTTGGAATTTAATTTGATTTTTAATTGACTTTTATTTTGGCCAATATCATATGTAATTTTTTATTGTACTTATTTAGTTATAATTTTCCAATTTCATTTAGACATCCTCTCACTCAGACTATCTTTCGACCATGAGTTAAATGTGTCAGTCTTCTTTTAATGAGCATATTTATTGTATATTGTGATTTCAATAAAGACCTTTATTATTATTATTTCATTCATAATGTGGTAAACAATTCCAAATATTTACTCACCGTGTGTTGTGACAAGATGGGCGAATATTACAGCTAAATTAATCCAAAAACCAAGTCGATTTCCGTACATCTCTCTTATCTGTAAACATATAAATATGATTATTGTATATTTCAATAAATTGAAAACTTTAAATAATAAAGTTCTCAGTGGTATTAAAAAAAAAATATTAAACTACCCACAAAAACAAAATTATGACACAAAATCATTCTAAACGTCTTATCAAACTAAATCAAATTATTTTATTTTATTTTATTTATTTATTTATTTTTTATTTATTTATTTATTTATTTTTTTTGAGTGATTGTGAAACAAAATAAAATAAAAAAAAGCCTGATAAAAATTCCATTAATTCTCTTATCACTTATCGTAGGAGAAAGTAACAAATAAAATAAATAAATGGAAAACAGAGGAAATAAGATCATAAGTAATCTTTGTAAATTATTATTTAGATTCTTTAAGTTGAAATTTAAATTTATCTGTATTATTCATCAGTTAGATTTTAAGAATAGTTTCTTGGACCTTAAATCTTCCAATCCTATATTTTATCTCCGATTTTTTTACAAAATTTATTGTTGTCGTTTCTTTAGCCACTAGAGAGAAGCCAGTACGATACAAACGATGGAAGATTGTATTGAGAATGTTTCGTTTTTGACAATAATTATCTTGCGGAAGATTTTTTCCGCATTGTTAAAACAATAGCTGAGATTGTGTTCATCATAAGTGGTCCTGTCTTCAACAGATTCTGTTTTCTTTTTTTTCAGATTGTATAGAATTTGATTTCTAAATTTTAAAATTTATGTCAAAAAAAAAAAACTCAAACTGCTCAATTATTGTCAAAAATAAGTCTGTAATGACGGACTTACATGTCAATTATCGAAGGATTGTTTGTCCACCAATAGCAAAATAGTTGTTTGCCTAGATTGTAACAGCATACCTTCAGCATTGCCGACATCAAAATGAACGAGAACTCCACTTACTCAACTTACAATAAACTTGCGGTTTTTTTTTATAAATACACGCAAGGAGGAAGTCTAGAGTTTTTTAATTTCACTTGGGCGATTTGTTCAGAATCCTCAAGTTAGTTTTACTTCCACTAAAATCGTGTTTCCTGTTTTTATGTGCGAAAGTATTTCACAAAACAATGATTATATATATATATATATATATATATAAATAATACATGGAAAATCGTTAAGCCGCTACCAAGAAAATTTTAATAAATGGAAAACTCAGAAAAGCCCCTCTTTTCGGTAAATCGTTATTCTTGAAAAAACTCAAGACAGAATTTTTAGCAAGGCAAATATAATGGTCGTCAATGGTATGTCAAGATTGAACAAAAGATCATAAATCAGCCTTGGAAATTGAGAATGTTTCGTCTTAGTTGGCTCTTATTATAGATGATTTTGCACGGTTTTGATTTTCACCAAAATCATTCCCACATATCCTTGTCAGAGGCTTAAATGGTGGAGGCGGTGGCGACCATCATAACGTATAATGCCGAACTTTTGGATAGCTGCTGCGTATGCTAGTCTTAATTGAGAACTAACAATTCCCATCAGAGACATTTTCCATGGTAGCCTGCTTTTTGTGGTCATCGACCGTTTCGGGCGTTCGCCCATCATCCGGATGTTTTTGTTAAACAGTGTAATAACATACACTTGCACAGAGCAAATACAGTTGATACACATAAGAGTGTAAGACCCTCAATGTATCAACAGTACTGTACACTCAAGTTATCCAACTCAGTGTATCAACTGTATTTGCTCTGTGCAAGTCTATGTAATAACACTGTTTAACAAAAACATCCTGATGATGGGCGAACGCCCGAAACCGATCGATGACCATAAAAAGAAGCAAGCTATCACGGAAACTGTCTCTAATGCTTTCCAGCTCTGCGGAACCAACCACCACAAAAACCTTCATTGCATGGATGGCGTTCATACAACTCAAGTCATATATAAATATATATCTACCGTGTGTGCTCGTGTGTTTGTGTGTATGTGTGCACATACATGAATTACACTTTCATCACTTTTGCTTGTTGTAAATTGTATACATTAGCAATATAAATTTTTTTTTTTTTAATTATTGAATTTTTTTTCTTTGAAAATCGATTTTTGAGGGTTCTAGGAAAGCAGCGAACCTCCAGCCTATTGTTTCCATCTTCAGAGGACCCCATATTTCAATAATTTGACAAAATCAGAATATAATAGTAAAAGTTGGGATAAATTCTGTTTGCATTGTAACGCAGCCACTGGTGCCATCTAGGAGAGAAAGCAAGTACCTCAAGTTCTCCTAGTGGCCGCTAGGAAGCGCTGGTGGCGCCCTCTAGCTCTCTCTAGAAGAATTGAGAAAGTTCTAGACCCTTCTCCACCGGTATAAATAGTGGGACAACAGTGTGTTTGCAGAGTTTTCTTGTTACAAACGAAGTGTATGTTTGTGAAAAGTGTATAAAAAGTGAACAAAGTGAACTTTTGTGGATTAAACTGTGAATTAATTATTATTAAGTGTTGTATTTATAATTTATTGTATAAAACAATAAATTGGTGTTTTTCTTATTGAAGTTTAGAGTATTTTATCTAAACGAACCCACTTAAAACTGGTTGCAATAGCTAGTTTAGAGGGAAAAACGTTACAGTATGTTAAATCAACTACCTTGCGTTAAAGATACATGAGGAGAGCATTGTACGATATTTTTGTTTTATTGCTCTTAGATATTCTGCTTCAAATACTAACGTAAACTGAACATTGAATACGAGATTAAAAACAATATTTAACTTACAATAAGAAAGAAAGTAAAAATTTAAATAAATAAATAAATGTGCCACATTTTACAATTTATAAGGTGCTTCAGATAAAGGTGCTTCTAGAGGGAAAAAAAAAGATTGATGGGACATTTTTCCTTACTTTAATTCCCCGTGCACGGTTAGCACTGTTGGTGATTGTCTTTTACGCTCGCACACAGTTAGAATTCAACCGTCCACTTGAAAACATCTGCTTTTAAAAAAAATCGTGTGACCTATTTTCTAAAGCTAACTCTGCTAAAATTTAACATTTTTCTTTTCACTATTTCTCTATCAGATAATAATATTATCTTTATCTAAATCTGAACTGAATAATAGTTTATTCAAGGAATAAATTTATATTCAACAATTGTAATATTTTTGACAGACAATAAGATGATAAACTCCCTCTTCTTTTCTTTACTATTATAAAATATTTCATGAATCCGTCTATTATTTACAAATATCAGCATATAAAATCTGTTGGTATAATTTTTTTTTTTACTATCAACTAGTTAGATCGATTTTTACTAGAGATTTCTTAGTAGGGAATATTAAAATATCCGAACAGAATTTTCTTCAGGAAATGATGATAAAAGTCTGAACTTTTGCAAGTTTATACTTAAATTTCCCCAATCATTTACCACAATTTTTTTTGAGTAGTACTGCCAGATTTTTATTTTTATTCATTTTCTCTGGCTATCTTAGTGGAAAAATGGTGCGTGCTATCGTGTTAAAATCTGCAAAATATCGGGAAACGAGGGGACTGAAATCAATAATTATTTTACTTTACAAAAAGTCTTATCACGACTTTTTTTTTGTGTATAATTTTTGTTTTTTGAAATTTACTACTGCACGAAGTGGTACAATAAGTAAAGAGAGGTATGTACATATATGTGGCGTAACAGTAGTGAATGGTGGTCATCTGGCGATGAACGCCATTAGTTAACCAGTTGGTCGCGAGGCCAACAGCGCCTTAGCCGCCTTGGAGAATTGGAGGGCAGTGTTGTTGAGAAGAGGTTAGCTGCTAATGGATTAAGATGTGATGTTAAGTTTTGATGAAATTTATTGTAGCGAGTTTTGGTAAGTTCAGAGATAAATGGGATGTTGAGATCTGTGTGTATAGTATGATTGCTTACATAAAAGGCAGCATTTAATAAGCGACGAAATATTTTAGATTGAAGCATTTGTAGTCTGTTGATATTGTATCTTTTAGCCGTTCCATAAAGCTCAAGTCTGTAAGTCCATATTGGAGCAATTAGAGAAGTATACAATCGTCGTTTATTCCTGCAGTGTTATTATTGAGCGTTTGTCAAGTAATCTAGCTATTAGTTTGTATCCTTCGTTTAGCTCAGGACGTTTAAGACTTGTATGGGAGTTCCAAGTTGGTCTTTTGTCTTTGCATAGTTCAAGGTACCGCACAGGTTCGGCTAGTGGGATAGGAGACAGGTGCAAGAGTTCTTGGTTTAAATTTAAAGATTATGTATTTAAATTTTGTGGGTAACCCTCATACGAGACTTAAACGGGCTGAACTAAACAAACGATACAAACTCCTTGCTAGACTACTTGACAAACGCTCAAAACTAACACTACAGAACAAGCGTCGACTGTATACTTCCCTTCTTGCTCCAATATGGACTTACGGACTTGAACTTTACGGGACAGCTAAACGATCTAACATCAACAGATTACAAACACTCCAATCTAAAATACTCCACCGCATTGTAAACGCTCCTTTTTATGTCAGTAACCACTTCATACACACAGACCTCAACATTCCATTTATACCAGAACTTGCCAAAACCCGCTACAACAAATTCCACCAAAAACTATCATTTCACCCTAATCCTTTAGCTGCAAACCTATCCTCAACCACACTTCCCTCCAACCCCCGAAGACGGCTGAGGCGCCGTTGGCCCCGTGACCAACTGGTAGACTATTGATGGTCAACACTGGATGATCATCATTCATGATTGCCACGCCACTTTTATTATACACACAGCATATTTACTTATTGTACTGTACGAGTGCACGTGTAAATTTCAAATAAAAGTTAAAAAAATAAAAAAATAAAAAATAAAATAAAATTAAAAAATAAAAAATAAAAAAATTTTGTGGGTTAATTTTTATGCGCCATTTTTGTAGCCAAGGTTATAGTGAGTGAAGATGAGGTTGTAGATGGCGGACAGTATTACAGGAACAGCGTGTGTAGAGAGATTGGCATTGTTGTCGATATCACGACCCAGTTTTTTCTTTTTTGCCTTTAGAAATCCATTTTTTTTTATTTAAATTAAGAATGGACTATAATCTTCCAGTCAAACTATCAAAAATCACACCATGAGGGTTATTTTTTGGGACAAAATAAATCTATCATAAATAACAGTTATTCCATCAGCGGGAAAATTTTTCACTCAGAAATAAAACTCAATTTCATTTATTGACAAAGAAACGAAATTATCATATTACGTAATTATATTACAAAATAAGATAACGATATAGTAACGAAATTAATTGATGTCGAAGTAGTATATCTTTAGAGCACTTTTACATGCTGAGTCAAACATGTTGATATTTTCCCAACTGATACGTTTTTGCCTAATTTTTCACTGAAAACAATGAAAAAGAGCTGGAAAAAATGTAAAAAAATCTGGTGTGAAACACTCACACAACTTTCTCTTACTCCAGTTCTCAAAATGATAATTGACAAATTTTATAGTTTGTGTACCAAATTTAATGAAATTCGTCGAAAACTGAAAAAACTGTTCAGTAAAAGCGCACTTCCGGTTTACTAATTTTCTTGAAACTCGGAATTTCAGCCATCTATTTATTTCTAACTAATTATGTTTGGATGATAGAATTGTATAATGAACTAGGATAGCACTTTGATGAAAATCTAACCCCCCCCTCCCCTAAAAGTGCTCTTAAAAGAAATTTCCCAGAGAAATGTTTTAGATAAAAGTTGTAGATCTTTGCATGTTTAGTTTATATACCAAGTTTCAAAAAAATCGTCAGAGCCATTTTTGAGAAAATTGCGAAAAAGTGAATAAATCATTTAGTAAAGTGGTAAAGTAAACGCACTTCCGGTTATCCGATTTTTTTCAAACTCGGAATTTCAACAACATATTTAATTCTAATTAACATTATTTAGATGACAGAATTGTCTAATAAACTGAAATAGCACTTTAGATGGAAACCTAACCCCACCCCTCCCCCAAAAGTGCCCTTCAATGCATTTTCCCGGAGAAATGTTTCTAATAAAATGTAGCTCTTTGTATGTGTGGTTGATGTTTAAAGTTTAAAGAAAATCGTCGGAGCCATTTTTGAGAAAATCGCAAAAAAGTAAAAAATCCAACTAGTAAAGTGGTACTTCCGGTTGAGGAATTTTTACAGATAACGTACAGTCAGATCCCATGGTGACCTCTAAACGGAATATCAAATTTCAACTTTCTACGATTTTTCGTTTTTGAGCTATGCTGTTCACATACATCACACACACACACACACACACACACACACAACACAGACCATTTGCTAAAAACCACTTTTTTGGACTCAGGGGACCTCAAAACGGATATTTCCGGTGAAAACTCGATATCGAAAATTTGACACGATTACAATACTTCCTCTTACTAGGAGTAAGAGAAAGTAAAAAATGAAGTTATATGAACAAATTTATATATCTGCACCAAATCTTTATATTTTTAAAAAATTTATTGAACATATAGATATAAAATAAATAAAAAATATTCTGTATTTTTGTATGAATAAATTCAAATTAAAAGTTTTTGATGAATTTACAAAATTAAATTCCCATGTTTTCTTCACCATGGAGAGAAAAAAAAATTAAACAAGATTCTTTCTTTTCTTTAAAAAAAAAATTAAATACCTATTATTGAAAAATTTAACTAAATAAAATATATTTAAGAAGAATTTAATTTCAAAACAGTAACCTGCCCTAAATTGTAGACAATAGTCTGAACCGGAGAGTCATTCATCTGAATTTTACTGGAATATAAATTTATCTACTGTTTCTTTACAATCGCTTATTAACAAAAGTCAAATAATAAAACATACTGTAGTGGAAGAACGAAATGGAATAATAAGTGTTTTGGAAAATAGTTTTGTGAAAATTAGATAGTTCAAATAGTGTATTTAGTGATGGGGATAGAGCCAGGTATACTACAATCTAGTCAATGCAAACCAGGAGACAAAGGCGCAAGAATCCGTAAAAATTAATACAATGCCACTTGACCAACTGTTTTGTAAGAGAAGGCATTCTTTCGGACAGTCTGCTTTCAAAGCCAGAATAGTTGCTTCAGGAATCGCTCTCTTAAACTCACGCCAGTGATAGTTTGCCTTTATTCTAGATCATTCAGGATCGACAGTTGGTTGTAGACACTCAGAAGCAGAACAGTTGTTTTTTCGCTCTCTTAGCATCAGCGCAGATATTAATAAGTTTATAATATCTTACAAACACCTTGTAGTTATTATTTTAATAGAATATAATTTATTGTTAGCAGTGGTGACTACTTTCTTATTTCTGATACTTCACTCTCTTAATCATTTACTTACAAGCCCCTTTTACTAAACCGCTCGTGCTACACAAGCTACCAGCACACACAAACACACCGATCCGTTTATTAGGCAAGATTTTTATATTTTGGGTGAAATAATAAAAATCAGAGGATAACTCTTATTTCTGAGCAAAACACAAATCTCTCAACGGATAATAATTAATATATTTTTTTTTTTAAATAAGAAAAATGTTAACGATTAATTTTTACTTTTATACAAAAAAAAAATCTGGTGTGAAACACTCACACAACTTTCTCTTACTCCAGTACTCAAAATTATAATTGACAAATTTTATAGTTAGTGTACCAAATTTAATGAAATTCGTCGAAAAGTGAAAACACTGTCCAGTAAAACTGTCCGGTTTACTAATTTCCTTGAAACTCGGAATTTGGGTCATATATTAATTTCTAGTTATTTCAATTTGGATGACAGAATTGTATAATCAACTGTGATAGCATTTTAAAGAAAAACATAACCCCCCTCCCCCAAAAGTCCCCTTAAATGAATTTATCAGGGGAAAAGTTTCAAATAAAAGTTGTAGCTCTTTATATGTATAGTTAACAACGCTGGTTTAAAGAAAATCGTTGGAGCCATTTTCGAGAAAATACCAGAAAACTGAAAATTATATTTCAGTAAAAACGCACTTCCGGTTATCTATTTTTTTTCAAACTCGGAATTTCAACAACATATTTAATTCTAATTAACATTATTTAGATGCAGAATTGTCTAATAATATACTGAAACAGCAGTTAAGATGAAAACCTAACCCCACCCCTCCCCAGAAGTGCCCCTAAATGAATTTTCCTGGAGAAATGTTTCAAATAAAAGTTGTAGCTCTTTGTATGTGTAGTTGATATACAAGTTTGAAAGAAAATCTTCGGAGCCATTTTTGAGAAAATTGCAAAAACGTAAAAAAAACAACTAGTAAAGTGGTACTTCCGGTTGAGGAATATTGACACATAACGCACCGTCAGATCCCATGGTGATACCTAAACGTAATATCAAGTTTGAACTTTCTACGATTTTTCGTTTTTGAGCTATGCTGTTCACATACATACACACACACACACACACACACACACACACACCACACACACACACACACATACAGACCATTCGCTAAAAACCACTTTTTTGGACTCAGGGGACCTCAAAACGGGTATTTCCGGTGAAAACTCGTTATCGAAAATTTGACACGATTACAATACTTCCTCTTACTAGGAGTAAGAGAAAGTAAAAATCATATAGAATTTTTAAACAACATATCGATCAAAAATAATTCTCATTTTTCAAGTAATAAAGTTCAAGATTTTTCTGCGCAAAATTTAACTTAAAATTAGTTAAAGAGTTGATAAAGTGGACTTACTAACACGAATTAATTTTTAGTTTTAAAAATAACTCTTATATTCAATCCCTGCTGAAAACATTCATATTTTGAGTTTAACATGGTATGGAAAGAATGTTTTTAGCAAATGTTCTGTATGTTTTGTGTGTGTGTGTGTGTGTGTGTGAGAGAGAGAGAGAGAGAGAGAGAAAGTGAAAGCCAACAGAGACAGAAACAAAAAAATCTTACTCAAACTTTTTCTTAATGCAATTAATACCATTAAATTTTTTTTTTTTTTAATTTATTAATTTATTTTGCAACGGTATACAATGTACAACAAGCAAAAGTGATGAGTACGTATTTGTGTATATATATATATTAGTCAATATATACATATGTACATGTCACTTGAGAGATATGAACGACGACCATCCTGTGATAGAAGCCGTTAGTTTGCCACTATGGCAAGCTTACACAGTAGCTACCTTTCTGAGGTCGACGTTGTACGTTAAGATGGTCACGTGGCCACCGCCGCGTCAGCCTCCGACAAGGATTTTTGGGCAGTGTTCTGGTGGACATATTCTGGATCAGAGGATTATGGTGACAATTTAGTTTGGAGTGAAATTTTGTGAAACGAAATTGGGATAACTCTCGAGATGAATGGAACGTTAAGGTCGGAATGGATTGTGTGGTTGGAGACGTAGAAGGGAGCAAAAAACTACTGTTCTTAGGATCTTAGATTGTAGAGTTTGAAGTCGGTTAAGGTTGGCTTGTTTTGCAGTGCCGTAGAGTTCTATGTCGTATGTCCAAATGGGGGCTAAAAGAGCAGTGGAGGCATTTTCTTGTTCCTTAAAATCAGTTTTGAATGTTTGTTGAGTAGTCGTTTTAGCATTTTATACCTTAAGTTGCAGTCAATTCGTTTCAGTCTGGGATGAGGGTTCCACGTTAGTGTTTGTCAAGAAATAATCCGAGATATCGTACTTTCCGTTCGCAATGGGAAGGATAATATTGTTAAAGTAAAAAGGAGGAACTTTGTTTAAGGTGAATACTATGAGATTGGATTTAAGTTCGTTTGCTTTTGATCTTCCACTGCCGGAGGAGCCAAGGTTCAAGAATATGAAGATGAGATTGTAGAGCACGAGTTGCCATGACGGGATCCACAATTAATTTTAAAATTGGAACATTTACAAACGTTTAGTAGGTCAACCTTCTCCCCCCCCAAAAAAAAAGGTGGTTACGGTTATACATTGAGTTCAACTGGTATACCAAAGCCTTCCGCCTCAACCAACAAACAAAGCTTATAGCGACAATTTAAATTTAAACCTAACCGACTGGTGTCACAGAATCCTACTAAAATACGATCGCAATTACCAGAAGTAAGAGAAAATAAAAATGGTGAAAATCAGGTTACATGTGTTTTATTTTATACTATTTATTTTGTAACTAAGAGATGTATAAACTTTTTTTTTAATTAAGATTCTTTACGCTTCTGAATGTATGAACATTAACGAAAGTAACTTTCTCTTGTACAAGTTAGACACGTAAGTTTACAAAGTACAGAATAAGATATAAACTCTATATCGCTTTAATATTTTGTCGAAAATAATCAAATTCAAAGAAAAGCTTTATGTCAAAGCTTTCCCTAGAACTCCCTAAAATACATATTCTTGGAGGAAAAAGAAAATCTGCTATGAGACATATAAAAATCACTGAAATCAATACATTTATATATAAACCTCGATTTTCTTATTCCGTTTATTCTGTATATTATAATCTTTTAAATATCTGTGTTCAGTTTTGTAAGTAGCGGGAGTGTGAAGAAGGAATGAAATTGTTCATATAAGCCCACAAAATAGTGAGGATGCTTCGTCTAGTTCTGTGGAATAGAATTTGATCCAAAGAGAATAAGAAAATGATTTTTTTTTATTCTGTCATTGAGGGTATATTCGCCTATGGGGTGAAATTGAACCACTTCTCAAATAGTCTGCGAAAATGTGAGAGAGAAGAAGAGCTGGATAAGACGTCTGCGAAAGACCAGAATGGATAAATGAGGAACGTAGATATAAGGGAGGAGGAGATAGACGTAAAGAAAACAAAGGAAGAAAGAAAAAAAAAAAAAAAGGATGGGTATGGGCAACTTAGAATAAATGGAAGGAGATAGATGGCCAAAAAAGTTGAGAAAGTGGACTTCCCTGAGAAAAAGTTGAAGGTTTAGCCTGGCAAGAATATGGTAGGAGGAGATTGAGGAGATGATGGCTAGAAAGAAACTGTGAGATGGAGATTGACGGGACATAGAATTTTGGAAAGAAGAAGTGACTTCATTGCAACTCAAAGCAGGGAAACGCCTAGTAAATAAAGAAGTGCATTTTATACATATATACACAAAATAAAAAATAAAAACTTATATATAATCCCCCAGGAAGACTGAGCCAAGAAGACTGAACAGTAGGCTAACCTAAATGAATCAGACTGACGACTTTTTTTTTGTCAAGAATATCATTATCATTCTGACATTAGTGATTATTAACCTTCTGAAGATTCGAGTCATTTTTTTAAAGTTTTCTGTTCGTTTATGTCAGATTTGAATTTTTTTTCTTGTTCTAATTCAAGAAGTCAATTATCCTTAGATTAGGCTTTAATATAACGAATATACTCATAGCTACACGTAAAAAAAAACAAGTCCAGCAATTCGGCCTTCTCAGACAGATCATCTACAAGTTATTTAGTAGACGAAAGCCAACGGTAAAATGTCCAAATTACATTCTTGTTCCCTGCATACAGGTAAATACTTTGAATATGATTACACTGTAGTTAGCGCCTCAATAGTCCCCCCAAGAAATGTCTAAAAAGTAATATTATATATTTTCAGAACTCTTCCAAAATCAATATTTCTCATAAAAAAATAATAATAATAATAATAATAATAATAATAATAAAGCTAAGTATTCTAGCTTAACGCAGGCTGCTGATGTCGGTCGCGTCCTCGGTTCTGTTATACGGGTGCGAGGTCTGGGCCGACGCCCTTCGTAAGGAAAAATATAGGAAACAGCTCACTGCAGTGCAGAGGCGCGGGGCCCTAAGGGTGGCTAGCTCCTACCGCACAGTTTCGGGGGCGGCAGTCCTGGTGATTGCGGGTATGCCGCCTATCGATCTGTTGGCCAAGGAGCGGAAGCGGGTGTACGACTCGCGGCTGGTCACGGACCCGTTTGAGGCAAGGGTTGCTGCCCGGGCATCTATTGCCGCGGGTTGGCAGCGCCGCTGGGAAAGTGAGACGCGTGGACGATGGACGGCGCGGCTCATTGGTAATATCGAGGAGTGGACGGGCAGGCCACACGGCGAGGTGAACTACTATATCACCCAATTCCTGTCGGGGCATGGGTATTTTACCCATTATCTCTTCAGGATGGGCATAGCGGGGAGCCCGTCGTGTGTCTACGGCGATGCTGCCCAGGACGATGCCCACCACACGTTTTTCGTGTGCGATAGATGGGCCCGCCGTCGCTGGGTCCTGGATGGTTTGTTGGGAGGTTGGTCCCCGGAATCGGCGGTCACCAGTATGGTGGAGAGCCGGGAGAAGTGGGGATGGATCGCGGCATATATTAGGGATGTGCTTTTAACAAAAAAGAAGGACTTGGAGCGCGCTGGCCTCTGAGTAAGTAGGAGGGGCCGTGTTGCGGCCCCATCCGAGGTTATGCCTAACCCGGCGGTTCCGGATGGGGTCCCGCAGTTGGGAGGCGAGGGGTTTTTTAGTGGGGGCGGGTCCCACACACCAGGAGTGGCGCCCTGGCGCGCATAAGGCGTTTTCCCCCTCGGAAAAAAAAAAAAAAAAAGTATTCTAGCTTAAAGAAAATCTGAATTCGATTTTTAATCAAGTTCCTCTATAATTATTAGATACTAGGTGCTCCTCCATATTAGATTTTCCATAACTGAATAAAATGAAAAACGTAAAATTTAATCCATTTTTATGTAATTTATAGGATATCTGTTATATTATTTACCTAAACGTTTTATTATATTAAATAAACAATAAAATTGCCATACCCCCACGCCCCCTTGGAACTATAACACAGTTTTCTCTTTTTACTAAACATATTTTGTAGTAAATAGAATTTTTGCAAATAAAATTCCATGCATTTACATTTTGTATAGTTCATGATGCTTTGTGATCTGAATTTGTAATGTAAACGATAAGAGGCAGGGCTCTGGGCTGTGTGTGTCATGTGTTTGTTGGGACAAAGAAGGTTAGAGGAGCAGAATGTTGTAAAATGTATTTAAATTTGTAATACGTTCTTGTCAACTTTTTTTTACTTGAGGTCGTTTAAGTTCCCCCCCCATTTTTTATTTTTTTTTTTTATTTATGTATACTTCGGGTTGTATTTATACGGGTGTTATATTATTTTATTTATTTCCTTATGACAAGGTAGAAGTGTAAGCCCTTATATATTCCTTTTGTAAGAAATAACAATTTGTTAGGTTTAAACAATTGCAATAAATTGAAGAATTTCTCATAATAAATCTGAAGATCCCACTGATGTGAAACACATAACAAAGACGTTCTCGCTTAAGCTACAGCTAGACGGATGGATTTTAACAAAGGCTTTCTTATGGAAATTAACGGAACGTTTTATGACGTGAAGCTCTGGCTAGACTGTCCGAGAAATAATGCAATTATTAACGCGTTAAATGAAGAAGTAGGCTGCCCAGGGGAACGGCTACATCAGATGATCGATTTTTAACGTAGTACAGTATTTCCATCAGTGGAGGAGAACGTGTCATTCCAAAAGTATTTTGCAGAAATAAATTGTTTCAAAAAGTATGGCAAAGTTAAGTTAATTATATAAACATTGGAAATAGTTATATAATTGGTTGTAAGACGACGATGTTGCAAACAGAAACGACAGAGAAATTGGTAGGTGCATCCAACAATCAGTGATCCAGGTTATTATAAAAGAAAGTACATAAAACTACGTGATAAACTTCAAAATTACTCAGGTTTATATTTTGAATACTATCTTTGAGACTACTTTGGTCCTCAAATGTACTTCAAGAATTAATATTTTACTGTCAATGTAATAATCCATGTTTAATAAACAATGCAACCAAAATAATAGGATATCTAAAATATACTCAAACTCAAAAGCGAGTACAAGGGAGCTATACAAACAAAACAGGGGCGGGTGTTGGTGTATTAGTTATGAGCATGGACTTGTAAGTAGGAGGACCCCAGTTCGAGTCCAGCGTATAACTAAATTTTATATTTGTTTAAAAAATGTTAATAGTAAAGTAGATGATTCCGCCCCCGTCCACGACACCTAATTTGGTAGTTGGACGTTAAGCCCGCCTGAAAAAATAGGCATTACTTTACTTTACTTTACTTTACAAACAAAATGGGCAACCTCCGTTGCGTGGTTTTTCCACCCGTCTAGCCCAGTCACACTGCGTTATTTATCGATGAAGTATGGGCTCGGATCCATCCTTCTACATTATGACCTTGAGAAGGCGTGTATGTATCTACTTCGTACGATAATTTCAGAAGAGCCTGGCCACTTCCGCTAGTATCAGCGCAATCCATATTTCTTGCGTTATTTAACGTAAAATAAGTGTGTCAAAATTCCGTCCATCTAGCCGTAGCGGGTTACGTTTTCATCTAAAGTGGTATTTCAATTTATTAGACAGTTCTGTCATCTAAATAATATTAATTAGAATTGGATGTGTTGTCGAAATTCCGAGTTAGAAAAAAAGAGGATAACCAGAGGTGCGTTTACTTTACCAATTTATTAAATGATTTTTTCACTTTCTCACGCTTTTCTCAAAAATAGCTCCAAACATAGAAAGTTTTACAACTTTTATTTAAAACATTTCTCTGGGAAAAGTCATTTAAGGGTACTTTTAGGGAAGGGGTCGGGTTATGTTTTTCTCTACCGGAAGTACGCTTTTACTGAACAGTTTTTTCAGTTTTCGACGGATTTCATTAAATTTAGTACACAAACTATAAAATTTGTCCATTATAATTTTGAGAACTGGTGTTAAAAGAAAGTTGTGTGAGTGTTTCATACCAGATTTTTATTTTTATTTAATTTTAGAGATACTGGGTCAAATACTGTTTAAATGTATAATGAAGAAGGATGTTTTTTACCTCTTTATTTAGTTTACATATATTTATGTTTGCTTTTCCAACAGAAAGAAGGAAATGTATTGTTGAAATGTTACTATTAGCGGAAATTAAAACGGAATTCGAATGTTGAATACACAGTCAGTTCAATAAACGCATTAAATTGTTCGATAATGAAAGTTGCATTAAACTGCAACAAGCCTAATTATCACATAAAATAAAACTGTAATCAGGGACAATGTCCATGAAATACGAGGTTAACCTATTTCACAGTCTTCAATATTATTTGATTGGAATAACTGTATAATAAACTAAGAACTGCATTAAAAAAAAAGTCTAATGGGCAATATCTTCTTCAAAACTGCTTAAAATATACTTAATTCCCTTGGAGAAATGTTTCCAATAAAAATGATAAGATTTTTATATTTTTTGTAAGTACCAATTTTGAAGCAGTTGAAGCTCATTGAAGCCGTAATTAAAAAACTCGAGAAAAACTGAAAACACCAATGAAATCGTAGTTTCGGTTAACTACTACTTTGTTACAAAAATGTTTTGTGAATCAGAAACAATGCCGCTTTTAATTTATTAGTATATTCTGTAATCGAAGAAAAAAGAAAAAAATGTTATTGGCAATCTTCTGAAACATTAATGGAAAATCTGATGTGAAACACTCACACAACTTTCTCTTACTCCAGTTCTCCAAATTATAATTGACAAATTTTATAGTTAGTATACCAAATTTTATGAAATTCATCGAAAACTGAAAAAACTATTCATTAAAAGCGCACTTCCGGTTTACTAATTTTCTTGAAACTCAGAAAGTTGGCTATCTATTTATTTCTAATTAAGATTGTTTGGATGATAGAATTGTATAATCAACTATGATAACACTTTACAGAAAAATATAAACTTAAAACTGTCCTTAAATGAATTTTCCCAGAGAAATGTTTTAAGCAGAAGTTGTAAATCATTGTATATGTAGTTTATATATGAAGTTTCAAGAAAATCGTCGGAGCCCTTTTTGAGAAAATTGCAAAAAAGTAAAAAAAAAAAAACTAGTAATGAGTGGTACTTCCGGTTGAGGAATTTTGACAGATAATTTGCTGTCAGATCTCATTGTGTTACTTAAACGGAATATTAAGTTTCAACTTTCTACGGTTTTTTTTTTTTGAGCTATGCATATATATATATATATGCACACACACAGACCATCTGGTAAAAATTAATTTTTTTGGACTCAGGGGACCTCAAAACGGATATTTCCGGTGAAAACACGATATCGAAAATTTGACATTTTAGGAGACATACAAGGAGTAAGAGAAAATAAAAAAGTGTTTAACTTAAAGGCGGTAGCTGAAGAAATTTATACATTGGAAGTAAGAGAGGATGGTGAACTGAAATATAGGAGCATTTTGCTTTAGAGGTTTCAAATGTGTAGAGACTTCAAGGAAAATCAGGTCTTTCTTCGGCTGTCGATCATGAGGAACTGCTATGTGAAACAGGATCCGTATACGATCATTCGAGGATTATCTGCCATAGCAGGAGGCTGTAATTAAATGTCTGCAATTAATGATTAAGATCAGATCTTCATTGAACTGTTATCAGAGTGCCACACCGCATGTCCGTATGAAAAAAATTTGCTCCAAAATCCAAAAGATGATCGGTTTTGGAAAAGAATGATTACAAGCGATGAAAAGTGGAAATTTTTGCAAAATTCAAACAAGCGTATGCCATGGTTACCACAAGGCTTATTAGTCCTGGAAAAGTCATGCTTGAGTCTGATAGAACTTTGATGCGTTTTGTATTTTTAACTTATTCCAGACGGCAGAGCTGTTGACTGTTATCTTGGAACAGCTGGATAAAGTTTATGAAGTATTAAAAACCAATATTAAAAACCAGATAACCTTTTTAATTACGTGAAATAAAGCTATTTTACAACATGACAGTGATTATTCCACACCATCGTTCGCCTTTGATTCAGGAAAAATTAACAGAGTTGAAGGGAGTGAGCGTTTTGACTCACTTTTTCTATAGCCTCGATATTGCAACATCTCTGATTAAGGTCTTTTAACGCAAATAGGGCACTTAGTAAATTATGGAGGCCGTGCGATTAGGATACATCGAGTTTTTTCGTCTCAAAACCAAAGGAGTGGCATTATCTTCAAATTGAAAAGCAGATGGAGAGTAGAGAAAGTTGCTAGAAAATGAAGTTTTATATTTTGAGAAATAAGATTTAAGTAAACTTTTCTTTATATATATATATATATATTGTTTTCTTTTTCAGGATTTTCCCCAAATTGACGTTTTCCTCGCCAAACTACTTCATTGTTCACTCAATAATGTAAAATTTAGGAATTAAAAATATGTTCTCCATTTCTCTCTATGTAAAGCATCCTCCTCCGTCAATCCATAATCCTGTCATATCTTCCTCGACTGCTTTTTTCAATTCAAGTCTTGGTCACCCTCCCTTTCTTTTTCTTTCCGGTTCCCATTTCTAAATTTTCTTTGGCAATCTTTCATCCGCATTCACCTTACATGTCCGTATCATCGTAATCTTCTTTCAGCAATGCATTCCACACACAGTCTTCTTGGTATCCATTATTTCCCGAATATCTTCATTTCTGACTCTCTCCCGTCTTAGACTTTCTCGCCGATCGAATTATAAACTTTTTTTATATTTACTTTTACATAAAACTGTTTTTTATGTATTAAAACTTTTATATCAACATAGTGGGGAAGGGATTAACTCAGTGTTTGCGTGGAAGTTCTGGGTTTGAGTCCAACAGTGCTGCCCTTAGATTTTTCTCTTTCTTGAAACCTCTACAGCTCACTGTCCGGCTCATTTTAGGGAGTTAGGGAGTTTATCAAGGAAGTATTGGGGATAAAAGAGAGGATGGGGTTTATGTAAGTAGGTTACTGTAGTGGTTAGTACCTGATTAGAGTTAGTTAGGGACGGGGTGATCAATATTGAGTAGGTCACCCCGGAAAATTTTAGTTAGGAGTAATTAGTGTGAAAGTATTTATTGGAATGCGTGTATTTATTGGGATGAGTGTGTTAGGTTAAGGAATGTAGGGATTAGTGAGCTTTAGGGTTGGGTTGGGTACGGAAGACCTACCACACCTGGAATGGCACGGCAAGTCCAAGCGGGTGTTAGGAGGGTGAGCTGAAACCGTAGGAATTACTTCCGGGCCTATGACAATTCCGGACTTTTAAGCGGTAGGGAGTTGTCTCTATTGTCACAATGGTACCACGGGATCGTGAGACAGCCCGCCGGAGTTCTGTCTCCGGGCTCACGAGTTGAGGAAAGGTTTCATGGTGGTCGAGGTTTTGCAATGACGATAGTAGTGTCCCCGTGCTAGTTGGGAGGTGGGCTGGTTTGGAGTACCTGCGGGTCTAGATACGCCAGATCATGACTCTGCTCTCTTCGATCACATGTCCGGGGATAAGCAGTGTTGTCTGTAACGAGAGAACACTGTCGATAGAAACGTATTGATTACAAACTTGGAATTTTAACTCATATTTTTAATTCTTCTTATAATGGAGTTGATGAGGAGAGGAATTGGGATTGATTAATTAGACGAGATATGAAGACACTGTTATAATATAGCTATAAGCTTACACAAACTGCACTGGACTTGTAATGATTTTTACAGAATAAAAGGTGGGAGTAGAGATATGAGACGATGCGATGTACATGGTTGAATCTGTTAGATAGATGTCTAGATCTCTTACTGGTTTATATACAGGTTCTCCCCACTCTAGTCTGCTTAAGTCAGAGAGTATCAGAGAGAGTCTGTTTTCTCTCGGTCGAGCTTTTCTGTTCTCTCTCTTGCCGTTACATCCTTAATGTTATCTAGGTGATATTAAGTTAGGGGGATTGTTTTTAATTTCATTCAATCTTTCAAAAATTAATTTAATTGTTATGATTTTATTTATTAAACACATCCAAAAGTGATGGGAACTGAAGCTTACATTCAGATATTTAGTGACGAGAATTATGTGACGAGTAAGAAGCAGTGATTTTTTTTTTCAACAGAATTGATACCTTGATATTGCAATCAACAAATTCTTTTGTTCATATATTCTGTCATAAATATATAAGGAAGTTCGAACATGCAAAAAGACAATTAAAAAACTAAAAAAAATTGTTAAAGCAATTTCTAATAATAGTAAAATTAATACATTTATGTTATTAACGTAGAACAAATAAAAAATACAGTGTTACTAATTACAAGGGAACTTTTTTATATTCCTTGTTATTAGTATACAACACAGTATAAAGAGAAAAAAAAAAAGATGGCGTACAAGCCGTTAGCGGTGGTGGTGATTAGTGATATAGCGTGACAATTCAAATTAACAGTAACCGCACTTAGAAAACCCTTAATGTGCTTATAACAAATATGCGTTTACAGTTCTACTATTAATAACTACTTTTCAATGGCATAAAGTATAATAATTTCATGTCACATGTTATAAGACGCAAATATATCTAAATGCAATAATGGCTGTTTAAAGTTATAAAGGCAGTGTTACAATCGACTGTTCATTTCAGTATGCAATCGTAGATTTAGTTTCCGTTTAATGGTGGTGCCATATATTTAATTTTTCCTTTAAATTGTTCCATGTTTTCACTCCTTTCAACAAAAGCAATAGCTAATCTAATTTACATTTACTAATTTTGTAAACCTAGAACTACACATTTTTCGCTGATATGGAAATTCCCAGTGGCCAATCAGCTGATTATAGATTATGGGTAATATACTATAGAATGCGTGGTTAAAAAACACATTAATCCCATTCTGAAAACTGCAAAGCTGCGTAGTGTCACATCAATTTAGCTTTCGATATCAATTTAGCACTTCAACAATCTCATAGAATAGTGGGATTCTGTAATGGATGGATATAAGGCAGTAAATTCACTCCCCACATATGCTGGACTCAACAGTTTCCATAACAATTGCGGCAAATTGAGTTTTCATTAGAAATACATTGGTTTTGAGTTTATCCGAGTACGAAAAAAAAGTTTTTAGCGAATGGTCTGTGTGTGCGTGTGTGATCAACCACGCAGCATCTGATCGAAGATCGTGAGCGAATTTCCATCAACCGGAAGTGCGTTAAACCACGTATGCTATCTATACTAAATAAGATACTTATCACTTTCCACTGAATCATTTTGCCCGTGAAAATTTGAATTTTTTGTGGGATTTTGAGGAAATAGTAGCGTAAAGCTTCCCTCCCAAATGTCGCTGCAGTACAATGCATGGTTCTGCCAGCTCTATAATATTATTATACATTAGAAACACTGCTATAAATTCCTAATTTGAAGAAAAAAAAAACCTGTTTACTTTAACCTGTTAATTTGAAGAAAAAAAATTTGTATACTGGAAGAGAGAAGGGGTGGTGCACTGAAATATGGCAGCGGTATTGGTTTAGTGGTTTCAAATGTGGGCACACCAGAATTCAATTAAGGAAGATCAAGGTCTTCCCTGAGGAAGTGCTATGTGAAACAGGATCCGTATACGATCATTCGAGGCCTTAGCGAATGGGTGTCTGCAATTAATGATTAAGATCAGATCTTCATGAACTGTCAATAGAGAAACCAAACAGCATATCCATGTATGAAAAAAAATTTTGCTCCAAAATACAAAAGATGATCGTTTATAGAAAAGACTACTTATTACAAGCGATAAAAAGGAGAAATTTTGAAAAATTCAAATAAGCGTATGCAGGAGGTTACCAGAAGGCTTATTAGCCCTGAAAAAAGTCATGCTTACATCTTGATAGAACTTTGAAGAGTTTTGTATTCTGAACTTATTCCAGACGGCAGAACTGTTAGACTGTGAACTTTGAATAGCTGGATAGAGTTTATGAAATCTTAAGAATAATATAACATTTTTTAATTATTTGACAATGATTCCACCATCCCATCGTTCCCGTATTATTCTGGAAAAATTAAAGAGTTGGAAAGAGTAAGCGTTTTGCCTCGATATTGCAACATCTGATTATCGTCTTTTTAAGCAAAGTACGGCACTTTGAAAATTATGGAGGCTGTGCGATTAGGATGCATCGAGTTTTTTCGTCTCAAAACTAAAAGTAGTGTTATCGTCATCAAATTGAAAAGCAGATGAAGAGTAGAGAAAGTTGCTAGACAATTTTGAGGAATTTTGAGGTTTATATTTTGAGGAATAAGATTTAAGTAAACTTCTTTATATATATATATATATATATATTTCTTTCTTTTTTAGGATTTTTCCACAAATTGAGGTTTTCCTCGCCAAACTACTTCATGCTTCACTAAATAATGTAAAATTTAGTTGTTGTAGATTTACATAGAATGGTTTTTTCAGTTTTTTTGGGGGGAAAATTTACAAAAATGATTTCCTTTAAATTTGGAATACTAACTGTACAGATATAAGCGTATCCCTTTCATTTCTAATATTTTGCTGATAAAATTGTATTTAGGTGGTTCTGAGGAATGTGAGATGTAAAAATGCATTATGTGTTTTGTTCATGATTGGCGCTCTCTACCTGCCTCGGTTGGTAGATTGACGCACTTGTCGTTCTCACCCTCGTCGTTAGGAAAAATGTGAAGTTCAAAGAAAATATGTCATTTTCATATATTTAACTATATTATAAAAAAAAAATCGTTGTATGAGTGTATCATACACAAGACTATTTTTTACTTCCTCTTACTCTTAGTAAAGAGGAAGTATTGCAATCGTTTCAAATTTTCGATATCGCGTTTATACCGGAAATATCCGGTTTGAGGTCCCCTAAGTCCAAAAAAAAAAATAGTTTTTAGCATTTGGTCTGTGTGTAAATGCATCTGAACAGCATTGCTCAAAAAATGAAAAACCGTAGAAAGTTCAAACATGATATTCCGTTTAGGTAACTCCATGGGATCTGACAGTACATTATCTGTCAAAATTCCTCAACCGGAAGTACCACCTTTACTAGTTCTTTTTTTTTTTTTTACTTTTTGGCGATTTTCTCAAAAATTAGCTTTAACGATTTTCTTCAAACTTGCTATATCAACTACACACACATACAACGAGCTATAACTTTTATTCTGGAACATTTCTCTGGGAAAATTCATTTAAGGGCACTTTTCGTGGAAGGATGTGTGGTTAGGTTTTCATCTAAAGTGCTATTTCGGTTTATTAGACAATTCTGCCATATAATTTATTTATTTATTTATTTATTATATTTTTTTATCAACAAACGGCGTAAGCCTTATGGTTGAAGTCATTACATGTGATACATACAGTGATACATAAAATAATAATAGTAAAATAATACATGCTCATTTAACAATTTAATCTTCAAGTAATGTAAAAATGTTTTTTGAAAAGTCCAGATGCCATTTGAAAACCCACATCACCAGAAATATACTCATTCCATGACCTGCATATTCTACAGATGACGTCAGCGTTGAACAGCGCAGTAATCTTAACGGCAGGGACCACGAAATGCAAAGTACTGCGCAAGCAGCGAGGTGGTACATGAAAAGGAATGGCAGCAAATAGCGCCATGCAATCAATTTCACCATTCAAGAGCTTCTTTAAGAATAGAAGACCAGCATTACGTCTTCTAGACTCTAAAGAGCAGAAATGAGTAGCCCCGCTGGATGACCTTTTGTTAAAAGTCCTGATGAAACGGTTTTGTATAGCTTCAAGTCTAACTATATCCTTCTTAGTGCAAGGACACCAAATCAATGACGCGTACTCATTGATTTGAATACGCATAAATAATGATAATTAAAATTAAATATGTCGATGAAATTCCGAGTTTGAAAAAAAATTGGATAACCGGAAGTGCGTTTACTTTACCAGCTTTAACTAAAAAAATGATTTTTTTTTTTTTTTTTCTAGGTGGGGGTCTTTTTCGCGATTTTCTCAAAAATGGCTCCGGCGATTTTCTTGAAACTTCTTATATAAAATGAACATACAAAGATCTACAAGTTTTATTTAATATATTTCCCTGGGAAAATTCACTGAAGGGCACTTTTAGGGGAGGAGTGGGGCTATGTTTTTTCTCTAAAGTACTATCATATTTGATTATAAAACAATTCTACCATCTAAACAAAATTAATTAGACATAAATAGATGGCCAAAATTCCGAGTTTCAAGGAAAATTAGTAAACCGGAAGTGCGCTTTTACTGAACAGTTTTTTTTCAATTTTCGACGAATTTCATCAAAATTTGGTACACAAACTATAAAATTTGTCAATTATAATTTTTGAGAACTAGAGTAAGAGAAAGTTGTGTGATTGTTTCACACCAGATTTTTTTATACAATTTTTAACTCGACACCCAAGTGATTAACAATGTTAACGTTTAAAGTATGATTTTTGTTTTTTATTTTTGGAATTAGATCTCACAACTAAAATTGAATGTATATTCTAAATAATTCAATTGTATAGAACACAGCTAACTAATTTACCCAACTATTCTATAATGCTCATAGTCCAGCCTGGAATGTTGGTAGTAGAACAATTGCCAGAATTTGTTGGAAATGTGGTACATATCAAAGGAGAACTAACAACGTAACACAACTTAAACAACAATCCAAATGGTAATAACAATTCTAATAAAGGATGCAATATTGTACTTTTTATATATATTTTTATATTATTTTATTTCTTATTTTTTTAATAGGCCCCCATCTACAAGTTACTTTGTCGTCGGCCAATTCATTTTGTAAACTGTTGTCGTCGGCCAATTCATTTTTATTATTTTTTCTGACTATAAGATATTTAGTTTTTACTGGAAATAGTTTCAAGATTCATGCAATGCGATAAAAATGGTTTTAGCGAATGGTCTCTCGCTGACTCACTCACTCTCTCTCTCTCTGTTGTATGTGCGTATGTATGTACTTGAACAAAAAAAAAAATTATTTCGAGAATGAAAAAAATGAAGCTAGTTCAACAAACGCTGACATTATATTTGTCGTGAATATCTCTTGGAAAATGACTCCAAATTAGCTGCACAGTGACTCTTATCATCCCCCACCCCTACACCCCAATTTTTCAACAAAATTTACTTTTTGTGGGGGGGGTGATACTGAGTGAAGGTGTAACATTAAGTTTCCATTTCAAAGTGTTCCTTCTAGATAGGATTTTAATTTAGGTTAGGTTATTACTGAGGTGGAGGAATATCGAGTACTCCACCACAATTTTTTAACTGGGTGTAAGCTTGAACATATGTGTGACTGTATTTATAGTATGATCGTATTTATAGGCATGAATGTATTTATTAGGATGAATGTATTAGTATGAATATACGTAAATACTTGTTTTTTTCTTCTCAGGATTAGGTCATCAATGAACTCTAGTACTCTACCTCCGTTTCTTTAAGAATGTAGTAATTTCTGAAAGGCTATTCAATTTGTAGATAATCTAATGTTATGTTCAGCTAGTACAGTGTCATTGAGGACGATTATCAGGTGCGAAAGACCTTAGATGTTGTACACCTTAAAAAATAAAAAAATTAAAAAAAGTGTTCCTTCAATGCAATGAACGATGCTAGCTAAAACTCCCTAATGTAGGCATCCATTTGAGAGAAACTCGCGAGTGTTACTCTCGACAGTTACTCTCAACTGCCTGTCCATTCGAGAGCAATTAAAAATTGTACTCGCCTATAGAAACAGAGAGTAGCGCTCGAGAGTTTATATAGGAGGGCGTTTCTCAGCGACGTGTCCACTAGGCAACCTTGAGAGTATCTGCGTAAATTGAAACGTGAAATTTTGAAGTTCGAACATGGATATGCAAAAGTTTTGCAGCCGCTATTGTAGTGATATTAAAAAGGAAAGATAAAACGGAAAATAACACGAAGAAGTTGTTGGGTTAAACCGTAGGTTCAACAGAGATCTCTATTCGTACATTGGATAGTGTTGGTTTGGATGTGTGTCGGACGCCTACAAGAGAATTGCAAATTGAAGATGCTCAACAATTTCGTAATTTTGTCCGAATGAGTGCAGTAGAGGTTCAACAAAATAATAGAGTGCGTTGGACCAGTAGTTGGGGGAAAAAGGATACTAAAATGCGACAGGCCATATCTGTCTATGAGCATGTAATGGTCACATTAAGATTTTTCGCATCAGGATCGTATTTTTAACATGATAGTGTGTATTAATATTATTATTACCAATTTATATAGGTAATTTATAGAGGTGATTCATACAGTAGCCTTCAATATTTGTTTAGGATATCTATTCGCGAATTGTCAAGGAAGTAGCCCCTGCTATTACTACGCTCTAAAGGATACACACATGAAGTTACTTTTTTAGTAAACTGCCGGAGAGCATTCTCAGAATTCGAAATTGTTTCGTATTGTGAGAGTAGTTACTAGAAAGCGGTAATATTCCCTTTCCACTTGTGAGCAACTCTCAACATGTTTACTCTCCGAGATTTTATACGCGCTGCCTGATAGTTACTCTCAACACTATGTCCTCCAGTGAGAAACGCTCTCGAGAGTATTTCTCTCAAATTATAATTTTGAGAACTGGAGTAAGAGAAAGTTTTGTGAGTGTTTAACACCAGATTTTTTTTTTTTCTTCTTCTTCACTTGGCTCCACACCAGCTTGTGCGACTCTTGGCCTCCTCTATGGATGAACGCCGGTTGTCACGGTTCGATGCCGTCACCATCCAGTTGCGGACACCAAGGAAGCTGCTTGCATCTCTTGCCACTGCATCACTCCATCACAATTTGGGTCTCCCGACTCTGCGTACACCGTGTATGTTTTCTCTCAATAACTTGAGAGGCACTTCCTCGCGATTCATTCTTCCTACATGCCCCGCCCAGCGCAGGCATCCCAGCTTGATGTAGTCCACCACATCGAACATCCTTGTACAACATTCCTTAGTTCCTCATTACTTCTCCCTCTACATGTGTTCCCATCTAGGATGGCTCCATAGATCCTGCGAAGAATTTTCCTTTCAAATCTAAGGGGGGCAAGCTCGTCGTTTCTAGTGATGGTCCAACATTCCGAGGCATATGTTAGAATGGGTCGGATGAGAGTCTTATAGATTCTTATTTTTGTGGACCTGGAGAATAACCGACTTTTCATATAATCCTGTATAGACCGAAGTATGCCCTATTAGCCACCAATATACTTTTATTGATCTCATGACGTATACTATTATTATAATGATTCACTTGAGTTCCTAGATAAATAAAATTATTCACCCATTCAAAGGTATGATTCCCAAGTTCCACATCACTATCTCGCTGTACTCCAGATGAAACGTACATGTACTTTCGTTTTGGCTTGGTTCACTGTGTAAGGGTGTGATGATGTAGGGGTTTTGGTGAAATCCCCACCACTCATCCACTCTAGTGGAGAGAAACAGCCCCTCTCGCACAGAGAGGAGAGGCTCGGCCAGTGTATATATATATATATATATATGAGAGATAGACAGTCAGAAATCATTCTGTTAAATTCAGTTTTACACATCAGTTTAACATCACTCCGTACATAACATTTTAGCCACGTCAGTCTGTGAGTTCAGTTCTAAACTCTACAGTGTAAAGTCCTTGGCAGTCAGTCACATACATATATATCAAATTATATATCTTATACCCATCTTAAGGTGTTATTTATCACATCAAGCATATACAACCAACATCTCCTCACAACACCCTTACAACTGCAAGTCCTATTTCCTTTGGTAGCACTCTCCAAGTCCAGATAGGCATCTCTGATCGCATTTCTTGATCGACCAATCAGATCCACATCGTCCGCATAAGCTAGCAACTGGGTAGTTCTATTTATAAATAGATTACTAATTAAATTTATAAATAGTACTATTATAAATAGATTTTTTTTTTTTAAAGCGTTTAATTACAATTACATATTTTTTCTTCAATTTCTTTAAACAGTCTATTTTAATTAAAAATAAATAAAAAGTTACAATGTTTGATAAAATATTGTTTAATTGAAAACAATGCCAAAAAAAAAAAGTTACAACATTTCCATCAATTCAAATTTAAATATTCTATTATTTGAAAAAACAGAAGAGGTATTAAAAGTTATTTATGCATGAAATGTTAAGCCATTGTGTATATTTGCCATGACCAATTGTTCGATTAATTTGGATATATTTTTTTTTTTTTTTTGTTTCTTTAATAATAAGAGGGTTCTTAATTCAATAAATCGATTAACAATTATTCATTTGGCCGAAATAATAAACTTAAAACAATATTAGATTTTAAATATATGTCTTCTATTTTCAGTTTATTACATTATTCATTACTTTTTTTTCCTAGTTAACTCGGTAGTTGTATTTAGATGAAATTTTAATAGACATAATCGTCTTTAAATATACAGTGAATACAAAAAAAAAATTAATTGACCAAAAAAGAAATTAAACATAAACAAAAAAGTCATTTATGCATAATGTATGATGAATATGATCGGTTCTGAAAAGGAGTATCAATTAAATAAAAAATTCAAAAAGTAATTTCATTCCAGCTCATGGTGACTATAATGATCAAATATTCCTTGAACATGGAACTTTTACTACACGTTTTGGTTGCTTCTTATATTATTAAATAGGTGATGCAAGCGTATATTTTACTGACTTAACAGCTTTAAAGAAACACTAATGTCCCACTTCCCTCATAACCGCCTGAAAATTCATTCTTCCAGAATACTATATATTATATTATAATACATAATAGTATATAATATTATATAATAACTAACTAACAGCTAATTAGCCTTCCGCGGCGATTCTCATGAAAAACACGGTCACGTTTAAAGGTTTGAAACCTGGAAGAACCGCATGGCAATATGGGCGAAACATGTCGGTTTATAGCAAAACTCTGATGCGTTCCCAGCCTGAAAACTTGTGTTTTTCAAGTTTATATTTTTTTGTTTTTTTTTTTAGTCTTAGGCGAAGGCTAGGCGGACGAATTTTGACGCACTTATTTTACGTTAAATAACGCAAGAAATATGGACTGCGCTGATACTAGGGGAAGTGGCTAGACGCTAGACACTACTGAAATTATCATACGAAGTAGAGAACACGCGTTTTCAAGGTCACAAAGGCAGAAGGATGTATCCGAGCCCATACTTAATCGAGAAATAATGCAGTGTGACTGGCTAGATGGGTGGAAAACGACGCAAAGGAGGTTGCCGTTCTGTTTGTATAGCTCTCTTGTATTCGCTTTTGAATTTTGGTATACGTATTTTATATATCCTATTATTTTTGGTGCATTGTTTATAACAACATGGATTATTAAATTGACAGTGAAGTATTAATTCTTGAAGTATATTTGAGGACCAAAGTACATACGATAGTATTCAAAATATAAACCTGGGTTATTTTGAAGTTCATTATGTAGATTTATGAACTTTCCTATATAACGTCGATCACAAATTTATTGGATGCACCTACCAATTTCTCTGTCGTTACAGTTTACAATGTCGTCGTCTTAACAACCATTAACGAAATAACTACTTCCAATGTAATACTTAAGTTGGCCATACTTTTTGAACAATGTATTCTCTACAAAATGCTTTTGGCAAATGCTGATGGAACTACTGTACTACGTTAAAAATCGATCATGTAGCCGGTCCACTGGGAAACCTATTTCATTTAACGCGTTAATAATCGTGTTATTTTTCGAACAGTCTAGGCAGGGCTTCACGTCATAAAACGTTCCGTAAATTTCCGTAACAAAGCCTTCGTTAAAGTCTGTCCGTCTAGCCGTAGCCTTAACAGTAAAGTATATGCTTCCGCTCCCTGTCCACGATACGTAAATTTGGTAGTTGGACGTAAAGCCTATTTGAAAAAAAAGTAGGCATTACTTTTTTTTTATGTAATATTAAAGTCAATTAAATATTTCCTAAAGTTTCCCTGTCGCACTGGTCTAGTGACTCCGTTCCGAGAATGGAGTTCGATTTTCGTAAGGACAAAGACTTTGTGATCCAGCATTTTAAAAAAAAAAGTGAAGAGCTATAGTTAGTAGCGAACCCAGGTAGCAAAGGCGAGAACTAAACAGCGAGGATAATCGCGGCGTGATTAATACACTTCTGAAACATTTTCCGTGGTAGCCTGTTTCATTTTGTGGTCATCGACCGGTTTCGGACGTTCGCCCATCTTCAGGATGCGTTTGTCAGACAGTGTGATAACATAGACTTGCACAGAGCAAATTCAGTTAATACACTCCATTTTGAGTGTATAAACTGAATTTCCTGTGTGCAAGTCTGTGTTATCACACTGTCTGACAAACGCATCCTAAAGAGGGCGAACGCTCGAAACCGGTCGATGACCACAAAATGAAGCAGGCTACCACGGAAAATGTCTCTGATGCTTGCCAGCTCTACGGAACCAACCACCACAACACCAGAACAATTTATCTATTTAATTTACAATAAGTTGGTATTTAAAATATTTCATGACAAGACCGTATATTACTTGTGACATTATGCGAATTAACGTGCTAAATAGTTCAAAATGTAGCCAACTGAACTCAAGGAAACCACCTAACATTACCCATTGGTGTCTGCTTAGAATCCTTTTAACATTTACAATAGCAACAAGCAGCTTCCCATGGAAGACTTCAAAGCCTTAACTACGTATAGAAGCCAAATCAAGTTAAAATTATTGTACGAGTGCATATGTTATAATATTCAAATTATTGTTAATTTTTTGATCGATTTGTAATTGAAATGATAATACATTTAACATTATTTTAATATAGTTTTAATAATCGCTTTTTTTTTTTCTTTTTTTTTATTTGACAAAAGGTAAAGGTGCCATTTATACATAATACTCGAGTTCAGGTTTGCCCATTTGAGTGCAAAGAAGTGTGGCAATTGAACGAGAATTGCAATAGGACTTTTATTCTTGCGTTATATTACACACAAAATGATGAAGTTGTTATCAATAATTGATTAGTCAACACTAAAATGTGCATTCGTATATTTCGAGAATTCAGAGTTGGATTCCCGTAAGGGCAAAGACTGTGTTGACCCAGCATCGTAAAAAAAAAAAAAAAATGAGGAGCCACAGTTAGTAGCGAACTCAGGTAGCGAAAGTCAGAACTAAACAGCGAGGATAATGCGCGTGATTACAATACCTCTACTAAAAATGCCGTATAGTACAAAAAACTAAATCATTTTCTAATGGAAAATTACAATGAATAATTAACTGGCTAAACTGACTTTAACTGAAATATATTTTTTGTAATTTTAATATTTATAATTAATTAAAATCGTTAATATTGATTGTATAAAACGAATATTGAAAGAATTACTTTTTGGCATTGATTAAAACATGCATATCACAATTCTATTTTGCTCTCATGTGTAGCTCACTCAAGTTCTGTTGTTGGTGTCTATAATTAGTATTTGGTAAATCAGAAGGTCACATTTGATTGTTGTGGTTTTTATTCCGCAGAATTGAAAAGTATCACAGGTATTTTCCATGTTAGCCTGCTGTCCTTGATATAATACATAATGACCTCAAAAAGAAGCAGACTATCACAAGAAATATCTCTGATAACATTTGATTAACTATGGTTGATTGAATGTTCCTATAATATAAATGTTCAATTAACATTCACTGTAAAATAATTGTTTTTTGCATGTAGCCCTGATGAAGGAAATATATATTTCCGAAACGTTGGCAAGAATGTAGAGTTTCTTAATCTACCCACCCGGACCTCCCCGCCCTCCAAGCATATTGTTATGTTAAATAATATACTTTTCCTACAATACTTCAAATAATTTAACAAATAATATAAAAACAGTAGGTCATACGGTAACCACTAAATGAAGGAGAAGGTTACTTTCGCAGAAGTAGCAGAATAAAAGGTTAAAGTTAAGCAAAATTGTATTATGTTTTCTGATATTAAATTTATTATTAATTTGGTTTTAAAATTTTAAAACCAATGTTTAATTTAAGTAGTTCTACTTTTTACTTTTTTCTTTATTTTTTTTTTTTTCAGGAAGGCATTAGCATTGATGTCACATAACCATGGCAACTTTATAATAATATATCATCAGATCAGATTGGGTAGATTACACATTATACCCCTTTAACTAGTCTTAACTTTTACCCTAAATTAAAAATCTCTTTACAAAAATACGTTTTATAATCTTCATATTTAGCTATTTCATGATATATTCGGCCACTTTAATGTTCCCTCTTTCTAAAATTGAATGTTAATTAAACAGCTTTTTTAATTATAGTACTAAGTCTAATGAATAAAACGTTCCTTTGGTGACTGAAACGTGGGTATATCATAATTTTAACTTAATTGAAAGTTGGTAATAATGTAATTTTTTTTTTTTTAATTCAAGAGATTAAAAATTCACTTTTAATCTCTAGAAATTAAAAAAGTACAACATTACCAACTGATTTCAGTAAAATAACTGTCACAGAAAAAGTATTATATTTCTTAAAACTATATAATAATAAACTATAAATAATAAACGCTAATGTTTATCAAATAACGTAATGATAATTCTGAGGGTAAAGTAAAGAAGATAAAGTAATAGGGTGAATGTACGGATAGAGTTCTACGTCTTGACGAAGATGTAATTGCTCACCCTTTAGCTAACTAACTAACTCCTAGAGGATATTTTGGTTACGAGGGGGGCTGCCTCGATCATCTTCCTACTACCGCTGTTAAGCTCGTTATTTAAGCAGTGTAAACAAAGATTATAAAGTGGTAATAATTTACTTGTTCATGATAATAAAGGAAGTTAAGAATTTTAGTTCGATTAATTATTATCTATCACTCTCTAAAAATATCTGCTCTCTCTCTCCCTCTAATTTATAAAAATAAATTTCACATGACATCTGTATCGATTTTGAATGTTGAAATCCATCTTATGTGTAATGTCGCTTCATCGGTAAACTGTGAAACTGCGTTGAAATGTACTGTTTTTTTTTCCTTATTGCTGTAAAGCGAAGTTTATAATCGGTCGTGCAGCATTCTAATCGTCACTGACCTAGTTCAAATTGGATTATAATTTGATTAATATATTCGAATCCAGCCCAATACGGTTATATCCGGTGGGTTGTAGTGGAAGAACGAAATCGAAAAATAATAGTTTAGAGTTTAGAATATTTTATAGTATCCAAAATTGTATTTTTGTTAATATTTTATAATTATCTTAGAGCTGTGAATTTAACTTCAAAAAGAGTGTATTTTACTGTCAGGTACTGTAAATTAGGATCATAGCAAATAGAAAAACAAAATCCCGTTAGGGTAAACCTTTTGTACAAGAAAATTGCCCCGCTAGAGAGAGAGCAATTCCAAAGAAGTGAGTCTGCCATCAGCTTTCAAAGAGTACATAGTCTGAACTCAGCCTTCAAACTAGAGTCTCACTTCTGCTTTCAAACAAGACAGTAGTATTCTACTTCAGAAAGCCAGACCAGAACACTTCAGGAATCGCTCAGTGCCAATGATAGATATTTGCCTTTATTTTAGATACAGTTGTGATATTGTAATGTACTTAAATTTACTAAGAGATAATATATATATTTATTGTTAACAGTGGTGCTTTCTTAATTATTCTTAATACTTCTATCTTTTCCTCAAACATACAAGCCCTAATACGAAACCGCTCGTTCCACACAAGCTATTACAAATACACATCAACACCAAACACATTACAGGGTCCTATGAGATGAACTGTGGATGTTGAATAGAAAATTGCATGGACACAATGGTGTCAATAATAGAGTCGCAAAATGTGTTGAAACAAAATTAAGTTTATTTTTTACATACAATTATTCGCAATAAGTGAAATAAAGAAGAAATAGTTTGTTTAATTAACAGTTCAATTGTTTAAGCATTGAATGGAAGTACAGCTCGGTAGTTCCGTTTAACTCTCAAGAAGGAATCGTTTAATTTGGTTAAGAGTCCGTTTAAGAACAATGAATTAATTTGTTACAAAAAATAAACAAAAGGGGAAAAGAGAAACGTTTATCACCAACTAAATCGTCCCAGCTCACACTTGCCTGTTCAAAGAGTGGTGGGTGAATGCCAGTGCTGCCACTTTGCGCTCAAACATCCCTCCCCCCCCCCGTTGAAGGTGAAACCTTCAAAAAATCGGAAGTGGACAAAGCTTCGTCACACATTGCCTGGTGGTACCTATGCTTGTTTTTACTTGCGACTCTGGCCTTGCCGTCTGCGCCATAATGAAGATCGACAATACGTCCCAGCTCCCAATGTACAGGAGCCCTATTCCCTTCTTTGATTAAGACGAGTGTTCCTATGTCAGGAGGAGGAAAGTCCTTAAACCATTTTGCGCGCTACTGCAAACTACATAGATATTCCTTGGACCATCTCTTCCAAAAGGACTGATGTAGGCCTTGTGTCAGTTCAGCCAACGGATCATGCGGTTTAGATTTAGGTCAGCTTGATTGGGAATGGGTAAGGAAGTCAAGGATTGCCCTACCAAAAAATGAGCCGAGGTTAAGAGATCAGTAGACAAACTAGTTAGCGGTCGCGAGTTAACAGGGGACTTTAACTAATGTTTTCCAAACAATTTTTTGTAGCTATACAACGGGACCTTCCAGTTACAAAACTAAGCTCATAACTACTCTGCTGTTGCCGCTCCAACTTACTGATTATACGGACATTATATATGACATTGTATCAACTCTATATAATTTAAAATTTAACTTAAGAAATTCTGCAGTACTACCTATTTTTTTTTTTAATTTTGAAATTTACAGATATATATATATAAACATATACATCTGTATAAACAAATATATATATATTAATTGTATATATATACATACAATGTGTAATTAACTAAAAGACCCCACACCCACAACTTTATTACCAGATACAATTTATAAAATAAATTGTTTACAATGCCCAGCTACATACATAGGACAAACATCTCAATATTTAAGAAATAGACTGTACCAACACATATATGACAATAAAACTAAAAAAAGCCGACTGACATGACTACAGCACTAACGAAACACTGCATACAATACAAACATGAATTTGACATAGAAAACACTAAATTTCTCTCCATAATAAAAAAAGAAATATATTGGAAATGATTCATATTAAAAAAGATAAATTATCTATCAATTTTCGGAAGGAAGGCATGTTTTTAAAATGAACTTTATTAAAATATAAATATTTTACAGTTTTCGAAATATGGGTCATGAAGTATGGTTATTTAAAAACTCCTTATAAAACTTAGCTTTCCACTTCACTGCAATCTGTCGGAAGTCTTTCCAATGTGAAAGATTTACTCATCTTGCAAAACGTTTCAAACATTTTCATGGCCGTCGAAATTTCGCTGCCATCAATGAAAAAGAAAACTCGATACTCAATGTTAAAATTGATACATCACGGGTATCTATGTAAACCTTTACTAAACAATTAACATTAATCAATAACTATTAGAGAATGTTTGTGTCCTACAAAATAATAATAAAATACAATAAGTGAGAATTATAATATAAATAGCTCGTTAAATTAATGTGTACATTCTTGTTACATCTGTTGTTATACTTTGAATAAAAAAAAATAACAAGCGAAATATTGGTTGAAAGGTGAAAAATTTAATGTTCAAAAACATTATATCCGGCGGAAAGACGTTTACTGATCACTTTTCTTTTGTTTTCCTTTTTTTATTCCAAATACGGCAAACTGCAAGTATGTTGAAACATCCGTTTCTGGATCGTTTTAGGTACGTACATGCTTCCTTTTAGGTACCAATAAAAAGTTTTAGTCGAATTTCGCTAACAATATGACGCGAATTTAATGGCATACTTAGGCATATATTTATTTCTTTTGAGAAATTTCCCGTACAAATAGAGTTGTTAATTCATAGAAACACAATTTGTTCTTATTTTTTCTTAAAAATAAATATTTATTTATTTAATCATTTAGAAAACATGAAACGGTCCACGACTTTCTCTGATTCCGTTAATACGGTTATAGTTCAGGGTCTATAATTCGGCTCTCAGGAGAAGGGGGGTCAATTCCGCTGACTGCTGAAGAATTTTTTGAAAACGCACGGTATTGACAAAGGGAATCTGACTCAGCTGGTGGAACAAATAATCTTGGGTTCCCTGAGAATCCAAGATAAACGTATCTACGATCTTTGACAACAGTTTTAATTTAAAAAAACATATTAATTAAATTTGTCTATTCTATCTTTGTTCTTCTTCATGTTTGTACTGTTTATTTTGGTTTCTTAATTTTTTTTTTTTAATTTAAGAAGCGTCAACATCTATGGTCATTGGCACCCGGAGCCTTCTCAGTGCACTGACGGTCTCCGGACAGTGTTCTCTCGTTACAAACAACACTATTCATTACCGAACAGTGAGCTGTAGAGGCTCCTAGGAAGAAAAAAAATCTAAGGGCAGCATAGCTGGAATCGAACCCTGATCTTCCGCATGAAAGTTCAGTACGCTAACCACTCAGCTATTCGCTTCTCTTTCTTAATGTGCTTCCTTTGTTATCATGTTTGATTTTAGGTCTTGTCTCCATGAAGACTGATCAGTAAGTTGTATTTTTTAGCAATTACAATGGAACTGACCAGTCTTCATCACATTGATTTGACCACATTGACTTGATTTGTCACTATAATCACATATAAAATGATTCAAATTATTTGAACTCATATTTTACATATTTATTCTAACGTTGAAATTAGCGCTCATCTCAGCAATATTGATGGATTTTGAGGTTCGGTCATAAAAAAGAACTCTTTTTTAAATTTCTACCGACGTTTCGGCAAATTTATTGCCTTCTTCAGGGTAAAAATTTTTTAGTTAGAATTCCAGTAGTAATTAATTTAGTATAACCTGTGACATATCATCACCAAGTGTTGAATACAGTATTGAATACAGCGGTCGTAACGAACACCAAAAAAACATTTATTCTAACATAAATATTGAAGTGTTGTTGGGGGGGGGACAAATACCAACCAATCTTAGCAATTAGAGAAGTGATTATATTGTAGTGCAGTAGAGTGCACCACAATAACGCTGAACCAGCTGCATTATAATTATTTGCGGTGGAGTGGGGGGGAATCTTACAAATAAATAAACGTATGTAAAGTGATATGTAATTGAAGAAAATTTATATAGCTGTCTTCGAGAAAATTCCAAAAACCAATTCCGTAAAATAGCATACTGAATTTAGAAAATTTGGCATGATTATAATACTTCCTCTAACTTCCCTGAGAAACAGGAAGAGTATAAAAATCGAAATCTATTTGTAAACATAACAGCAAAGTGTAACAAACATTAATTTCGCCATGGAAATATAAAACAAACAACTATATTTGTTTTTAATTATATTATTATTTATATAAAGGTAAATATAATACAAAGAATTTGATAAATAAATGATAAAAGGAAAACTATATGGATATGGTTAAAGTAGAGAGAATCTGAGAGGCTCATGAAACATCAAAGTATGATGTTGGTATATGTGTATATATACAGCTTAGTGACCCTTTTGTAAGGCCGCCAGCCACCTTCGTGGTATAGAGCAGCCTGTCTATGTGGGTATAGGCTTTCAACTGTTCCACCTCTCACTACATCACTTCCCATACACCCCTGCTTCACATTCATTCTGTCTTTCATATTCTCTCCATCTTTGTTATCTAACCCTCCGTTCCACACAACCTTCGTTTCTCCTCTTAACGCTTCTATCACACTCATTCAACCATTCTCTATTATTCCCTTTCTTCTTACCATATATTATGTTCGAGTTATAACGTATTAATTAACTTTAATATTATACTAACCCAAAACTTTAGTAACAATATTGAGTATTAAAGTTTATCTCTACAAATTTTAATAGATATTTTTTTTATTCAATATTTTTTTGTTTTTTAACTTATTACTTTCTCTTACTCCCTAAGTAAGAGGAACTATTGTAATCGTGTCAAATTTTCGATATCGAATTTTCACCGGAAATATCCGGTTAGAGGTCCCCTGAGTCCAAAAAAGTGGTTTTTAGCAAATTGTGTGTGTACGTATGTGAACAGCATAGCTCAAAAACGAAAAACCATAGAAAGTTGAAACTTGATATTACGTTTAGGTATCATCATAGAATCTGACGGTGTGTTATCTGTCAAAATTCCTCAACCGGATGTACCACTTTACCAGTTTTTATTTTTTTTTACGTTTTTGTAATTTTCTCAAAAATGGCTCGAACGATTTTCTTTGAACATTAAATATTAACTACAAGTACAAAGAGCTACAACTTTTATTTGAAACATTTCTCCTGGAAAGTTCATTTAAGGGCACTTTTGGGGAAGAGGTGGGGTTGGGTTTTCATCTTAACTGGAATTTCAGTTTATTAGACAATTCTGTCATCTAAATAATGTTAATTAGAATTAAATATGTTGTTGAAATTCCGAGTTTGAAAAAATCGGATTACCGGAAATGCGTTTGTTTTAACACTTTACTAAATAATTTTTTTCACTTTTTCGCGATTTTCTTGAAACTTCGTATATAAACTAAACATGCAATGATCTACATAAATTATTTAAAAATTTCTGTGGGAAAGTTCATTTAAGAGCACTTTTAGGGGAGGGGTGGGGTTACGACTTCCTCTAAAGTGGTATCATAGTTGATTATACAATTCTATCATTCAATTAAAAATTAATTAGAAATAAATTGATGTCCAAAATTCCAAGTTTTAAGGAAATTAATAAGCCAGAAGTGCGCTTTTACTGCACAATTTTTTTCAGTTTTCGACGAATTTCGTTATATTTGGTACACAAACTTATAACATTGGTTGATTATAATTTTGAGAACAGAAGTAAGAGAAAGTTGTGTGAGTGTTTCATACCAGATTTTTTTTTTTCCGTTAAGAGAGGCAAGTTCCAGTTTTTACACTCACAAGTCAGGTTCAGGTTTGCTTGAACACTCGGTTCACTATTAAACTCGGTTACTTCACACTGGGTTAAATATTAAATTTTTACTTTTTCTTACTCCTTTGTAAGAGGAAATATTGCTATCATGTTATCAAATTTTCGAAACTGATTTGTCACCGGAAATACATACATGTTTTGAGATCCTTTAAATACGAAAAAAAATATATTTTTAGCGAATGATCTGTATATGCTTGTTTGTTTGAACAAAATATCTCAAAAACGAAACAAAAAAAAACTCTTAGGTAACTTAAACATGATATTCCATTTAGCCACTACCACCCCTTTGGACATGAAGGTTTGAAACAAAATCCATTATCCGGAAGTAGGACTATCCCGGGAAAATTGATTAATCTAGAGCTTTTTCCTCTAGAGTATTTACTTCAATTCAATGTTCTACCACACTAATTTAATATTAATGAAAAATTAGGAGTACTGCTAGCATTCTCGATATTTGAAACAAAAAAATCTGGTGTGAAACACTCACACAACCTTCTCTTACTCCACTTCTCAAAATTATAATTGACAAATTTTATAGCTAGTGTAAAAAATTTAATGAAATTCGTCAAAATTGAAAAAACGCGCTTCAGTAAAAACGCACTTCTGGTTTACTAATTTTCTTGAAACTCGGAATTTGGCCATCTATTTATTGCTGATTAATTTTGTTTGGATGACAGAATTGTATAATCAACTACGATAGCACTTTACAGAAAAACATAACTCTACACCTCCCCTAAAAGTTACCTTAAAAGAATTTTCCCAGAGAAATGTTTTAAATAAAAGTTATATATCTTTGTATGCGTAGTTTATGTTTCAAGAAAATCGTTGGAGCCATTTTTGAGAAAATCGCAAACAGTGAAAACAAAAACATCATTTAGTAAAATGGTAAAAGTAAACGCACTTCCGGTCATCAGATTTTTTTAAAACTCGAAATTTTTCAACAACATATTTAATTCTAATTAACATTATTTAGATGGCAGAATTGCCTAATAAACTGAAATAGCACTTTAGAGGTAACCTTAACCTCCCTCCCCTAAAAGTATCCTTAAATGCATGTTTCCGGAGAAATGTTTCAAATAAAAGTTGTAGCTCTTTGTATGGTAGTTGATGCAACTAGTTTGAAGAAAATCGTTGGAGCCATTTTTGAGAAAATTGCAAAAAAGTAAAAAAAAAAAAAATTAGTAAAATGGTACTTCCGGTTGAGGAATTTTACCGTATAACGTACTGTCAGATCGCATGATGATAGCTAAACGGAATATCAAGTTTGAACATTCTACGGTTTTTTAATTTTTGAGCTATGGCTGTTCACATGCATACATACACACAGACCATTTGCTAAAAACCACTCTGTTTGGACTCAGGGGACGTCAAAACGGATATTTCCGGTGAAAATTCGATATCGAAAATTTGCACACGATTACAATACTTCCTCTTATTAGGAGTAAGAGAAAGTAAAAATCAGTACAAATTTACAAAAAATAGATTTTTCGAGTTTCGAGAAATTTTCTCGAAAATGACTCTTAAGAATTTCTTTTAAACTTGAAATATACAGATACAAATGTTTATCTGTAACATTTTTGTGGAATTTGTGGCCGTAATTTTTAAGATATGGATTGGTAATTGGCTGATCAGGACTGCAATAATCACTTCTCTACCTGCCTAGGTAAGTAGGTTTGCACTTGTTTCCCCGCCATCACATCACCAGTATTTTGGGTTAAGACGAACGAGTAAAGTTTAATGTTTAAATAAAATTTGTCATTTCATATAGATATAATTGTATTAACAGGAGTAATAGAATGTAGTGTGAGTGTTTTACACCAGACGTTTTACTTCCTGTTACTGCTGGTAAGAGAGAACCCTGCTATCGTATCTGTAATAGGATACGAAAAGAGGGATCCAAAGCTCGAGAGAGAGACAAAATTAAGAATCTCACTCGCTACTTAGGCTAGACTAGAGTGGGAGACAGTATATATACATCTGCGCTAGCCCTACAAGAGACAGTCTTTAGAACAGTTTATACAGCAGTTACAATGTGTCAGAACCAACTATTACTCTTCTCTTTACTCAGTCTAAATCTGTAATTTCTATTTACGTATAAAGTCCTGGCAGTTTTGTGCCACTGTATTTTACTATACAGTGTTCAGCATTCATTAGCTTATTTCTCAAAAAACCCTTCCTCATTAATTTCTCTCCTTCTAAAACCCTATTATAGTGTCCATCTTTATCAAATTGAATTTACATCGAAAACACATATTTTGAAGTCCATATAATGGGTATGATAAAGGAGAGAAATGGTTTGGTTTGAATGAACAAACTAGATATGGCTTGAAATGTGTTTGGTGTGTTGAGTTATCGTGTGTTTGTAGTAGTAGCTGGTGTGGCATGAGCGGTTTAGTAAAAGGGCTTGTGTTTATAAGTTTTAAGAGAGAGAAGTAATAAGAATAATTAAGAAAACACTGGTAGATTAAATAAAATATAATATTCTTTAAAGATATTTAAATGCTATTCAATAACACAGCAATATGCTTATTAATTTACTGAAGTTAGTTGGAACAAACTCTTATGTTTTAACTTATATCTGGCACTGATTCCTGAAGTGTTCTGCTTCGGTATCTACAACAGACTGTCTTGAAGGAATATTTTCTAATTATTCGTTCAAATCTTTTCCTGTGAGAAGAAAGGGTAGACAATGCTATTAAGGTTCAAGAACATTCCCTGTAACTGTACTCTTCTACCTGGGTTACCCCTTTTTGCCAACAAGCTCGCATTTTTCTCATAATTTTCTTCAATTAAAATAGATATAATTTCTTGCATCCATCACAGGGTGAACACTGTATAATGTTAAAAGGTGACACTGGACTGCCTGCACTTTACACTAAAAAATGGTAGAATATGGTAGAGTGGTAAAGGGTAAGGTAAATGACACATTGTGACTGCCGGGTGAACTCTGTTGTATATCTATCTCCGGGCGCTGTATTTATGCAGTTTCTCCCACTCTAATCCTAGAGAGTGGTCCTGTCAGTTTTATCTCTCTTTCTCTGCTATGGATCCTATTACATCCATAAAGTATGAAAATAATATTTTAGCGATTAGGTTTGTTTGCGTATATGTATTATGTGTTGTTTTTACAAAATATCTCAATAATGAAAAAAGGAAAAATTGCAAATTGCAATACCCCCCCCTCCCATTTTGGCCAAAATTCACCAACTAGAAGTACCACCACTTCCATTGAATGTTTTGTTTTTTCTTTAGTTTTTGCGATTTCCAAAAATTTCATATCAGTATTTCACACCAAATTTCTTTTCCATTTATAGTTAATTATATATAATTACAAATTAAAGGATGTCAATTATTACTAACTGGACAGTCTATTATTTGATATTCATTATTTTCATTAAAAAAAAAAAAAATACGATTCAAAGAGAAACAGACTAATAAACTTTTTTCTTCAGTTGTTTGCAACTTTCACCAAAACAATTGAAAATGAAATATCTTTCATTTGAAATTGTATAGCCAAAACAAATATGGTATAAATTTCCAGTCAAATGAATACAAATTTTGGACATTATGGAATATGGCTAGTGAGGCTAGGCTAGAAGTTTAGTAGAGTGTTATACCAAGCTATGTGGAGGAGGGAAGGGAGTACTACTACTGTAGAATAGTATAGCAGTGTTCAAACCAGTTTGTTATACTCACTATGTTAAATAGAGAATCAACTGAGATACCCGAGGTATAACATGACTCTACTGAATAGAGTTGGTTAGAAATTGGTAGAGATCTATTATTTGCCAAACTAGTAGTACTATATGAAAATGTCCATTGTATGGGTGGTGACCTATCTTCGAAACAATAATATAGTTTATAATATTATTTGTAAAACATTTCCTTCTCCTGCCTCTACCGTTTAAAAGAACTAAATAATTTGTGAATTTTTTTTTTTTTTTTTTTTTTTGTGTAATATGTCAAATAAAATTAATTTATTAAAAAAATAAATAAATAAATAAAATCTGGTGTGAAACACTCACAAAACTTTCTCTTACTCTAATTAATATAATTTAATCAAGATTTAAATTTTCTTTAAAATTGCCATTGTTTAGTTGGGCCAGGCTATAAAAATGGTGGCGGAGATTTTACTTGTATACTTGAGCGGCTTTATATGGAGCACTCTACGTCAACAAATTTTCATCAGCTTGTGTAAATTTAAACTAACCCGACAGGACCACCACCCCCCCGCCCAATAACCCTCTAAAACCCATTTTATCAGAAATATGTGTGTTTCAAATAAAAGTGATACGTTTCTATCTATGCTGCTGCATGTCAATAGTTATTATTTCAGTTATAAACCAAAACTTGTACTGGACACCGTCAACATTCACACAACAGCATACACAGTGCAGAGATAGTTGAGTTGACATATATGCAATTACCTGAGTTTAGCGACTGCATGAGCAAACTCTAGCATATCATCCCACCCACACCACACACACACACACACACACACACACACACACACATACATTCACTGAAAGCTAGGTTGCTCTTGATTGCAATCTGCAATAAGAGCTTTTATTTAAGAAAAACTGAAATCTCTTGAAAATGAATTCCGTATTGAATTTAAATGGGTCAAATTTCATGTTGGTAGTGAAAGCAATAAAGAAAACAGATGAACTCTTCGCAAATAGGTCGCAATAAATCTCCACTTTCCTGAGATATACTCGTCAGTTCCATGCAACTACGGTCCTAAAAAAAAAAAAAACTAGCGGCAGATAGTACCTAGAATTGCCCGCAAGGGGTATCTGTTGCACAGCTCAGTAGACCATACACATCGGCAGGACAGGACACGATACACTTAAACTACATACACTCTACACTTTACAGACAAAGACAAACACAGTACACAACCTAGGGTCTCCGTCCCTAGTTTATTGGCGAAAGCCAAGGGGAAGGAAGGGATTAGCTCAGTGGTAGCGCGCTGGACTAGCAACGCGGAGGCTTATTTCCAGGATGCTGTCCTTAGATTTTTTTTTTCTTCCTAGAAGCCTCTACAACTCACTGTCCGGACAATGGGCAGTGTTGTCTTTAGTTAGAGAACTCTGCTTGGAGGCCGGCTGTGCATTGGAGAAAGCTCCGGGGAGAGCACAATAGATCTTTCAGGTCGCAGTGCTATAATCCCCTATAACATTTTACAATCTGATGCGGTTGTGATGGATGCATGAAACTTTAACTATTTTATTTAAATAAAATAAATTTATGAGAAAATGCAAGCTCGTACGCAAAAAAGGTACACGCAGGTAGAAGAGTACAGTTATTAGAAAAGTTGATCAACCATGATGGCAGTATAATACCCCCTTCTCCTCACAGGGAAGGAACTGAACGAACAAAGAGAAGACATTCTTTTCAAGACAGACTTGTTGTAGACACCAAGGAGAACACATCAGAACTGTGCCAATTTTAAGTTATAAGAGTTTTATCTATAAATTATAAGAATAATATATCTATTTTAAAAGCAGTGCGATCTCTTGATTAATTCTTAATACTTCTATCTTACCTCAAACATACTTACAAGCCCTTTTACAAAACCGCTCAAGCCACTACAAATACACATCTCACCAAACACATTTCACGGTGATAGGATCTAAAAGAAATAAATACTAAGTTTGAGCTTCCTGCAACTTTTCGTTTTTGAGATCTTCTTTTCATAACTGGGGAAAACTCAATTTCGAAAATCTGTTAACATAGCAAGACTTCCTCTTACTATTATTATTAGTAAGAGAAAGTAATTATGTTGCTAATGTGATGTGATGGCAAGAAGAAAGAAGATATAATTTTTAAATAATAAATAAATCTAAAAATTATAACTAGTGGTTCCAGCCAGCCGCTATCTGCAGGTCAAAAACCGCGGCAAAACCCTTTCAAACAGGGGTCAATACACAGTCAAAAAAACCGCCGCCGGCAAAACCCTTTCATACAAGGGTCAATGTATACCTGGCCTGTATTTCCTTCATACAAGGGTCAATGTACACTCAAGAGGCCACCTGGCCACCATCTTTTAACAAAGCGTCACCGCCCCGGCCAAAACAGCCTTTGTTAACTACCGACCTCCCCTAGGGTCAATATACTACGAAAGATATCTTAGTGTGGCACGTACTTATACATCAGCCGATGCGTGAGTGATGCAAATATAAACGTCGATCCCCACTGGAGGAGGGGATCAGTGACACACGAGTTAAGTGCTAGATCAGTTACAAATCAGTATACATCAGTATTCTGTCAGTCGTACATCAGATATACATCAGTATTCCATCAGTATTACATCAGTCATCAGTTAAGTGCGAGTTATCAAGCAGTAAAGTTTCACACATCGCGAGCGCGTCCCTATTCAAGGTTTTAAACACTATTTCTTTAATATTTATTAATATTCATTTCATAATTCTTATATTCATTTACAATTGTGCATCTTAGTTATCTATTTCATAACATTTTAAATTATTTGCTAAAATATAGTTTATTTTCATAAATCAGTAGTACGTATATCGAATAGCAATTCTCTAAAACTCTCTAACTAACAACATTTACTCCTCACTTCAACTCCCGATACCAAGACATCTGATTCCAATACACTAATAAGTGTAGTATTATTTTTGTTTCTGTTTTTAGTGGCTGACTGATTAGCAAGTTCTGCAAAGGATTGCTTTACTAATCTAAGGAAAAAATTAACAAGCGATGGCCTGAAATACGAGTTTAGCCCAATCATCCATAGTTAAATTTAATTCACATTTAACTTTATGATTCACTCTTCTCATCTACTTTCTTTTAATAAAGAATTATTTGATCTCCTAATATTTCCGGGATAAATATAACCTTAAATCATAGTAGTCAGTTAGAGCACAAGATTTAAATTCTGTTTTCCTGAAAAGTTCCAGAGCCGTTTTCAAAAAAAAATCTCGACTAAAATAAAAAAAGTAAAAAAGCCATTCTAAGAAATAGCATTCTCTCCTTATGCCGATATGGACTTACGGACTAGAACTCTATGGCGCTGCCAAAAAATCAAATCTAAACCGCATACAAACCTTACAATCTAAAATTCTTCGCCGAATAGCTAACGCTCCTTTCTATGTTTCAAACCTCACTCTACATACTGATCTCAAAGTTCCATTCGTAGCAGACCTTGCTAAATCCCGTTACATCAAGTTCCATGAAAAGCTCAGATCGCACCCGAATCCTCTCGTACAGCACCTTTCTTCCCGATCACTTCCCGGACATCCAGTCCGACGGCTCAGGCGCCGATGGCCACGAGATCACTTGAATTAATGTTGGCCACCACTGGGTGACCAACATTCACGTTAATTGCACGCCAATTTATACTTCTTCTCAACATATTTACTTGTTGTGCATTATGTTACACAGTTGTAAATTTCAAATAAAAAGATATAAAAAAAAAAAGAAATAGCAATTCCATGTTTATAAAAATGTTTAAAGATCAATTAAAAAATCCAATTAAGACAAACTAACACAAATGCAAAAATTATAATTCAATCGAGTGCAAGAAACACACACAAACTAACAAAAAAAAAAAAAAAAAACACCTTCAAAAAAATATAAATCAAGAATCTGTAATAAACATTTGAATGTTATACTGGGAAAATGGTATAAAAAATAAATAAAAAAGTGAAAAAAAAAAACTATTGCCAGTGTTTAATGCTGCGTTTAAAAGTGCTCTAACTATTTCAACAGTAATTATCAAAGAAAAGTTTAATTGCGCATCCAATATACTAGGGGGTAATAACTATTTGCAGTTATTGTGATGAAAAGAGACTTACTTGGTGACTCTAATTTTATACGGTAATTTAGCAATTTTATTTTTAACATATATCACAGATAATTTTTTTTTTCTTTATTTTAATTTTTTTTTTTACAATATTTAACTTTTTATTTTGCATCAAGAAAAAAAAAAATGAAGAAAAAGCACTGAGTATTCAAGAGAAATTCTAACTGATGAATGTTCATCATGTCGCCAAGCTTACATTATATTTAATTTCCCTAGAAAGAAGTAAGTGTCTTTCCTAGGTAAACAATATATTCCCCTTCATCATAATATTTTAATATTTTAGGCCTTGCTCTCTTTGTTGAACACTACAGAAGGTCATAGTACAGTGAAAAAGGTTCCAATGTGGTATCTCAATTCAATCTCAATAATTTACTATTTATTTATGCCGGCAGGAAACGAGATTCTTTTCCTTCAATTTTAAAACTAATTTTGTATGTTTTTGTTAATTTCATTTGTTGTTGTGAAACATGACGCCTTACAATGACTCCTTCAGAATACCAAACGAAAATATGAGTGGATCCAGCACAGATATATATAGGATAAGAAAAGGTGAAACCTTTTGATATGATGTTAAAACACCGAAGGCCAAAAGAAGCAAGCCAGTTAGAACTGTCAAAAGATAAGAATGGAAGAAGTGTAACATATGTAATGTGATAACAAGAAGAAAAAGATATAATTTTTAAATTATAAATCTAAAAATTAAACTAGTGGTTCCAGCCAGCCGCTATCTTCAGGTCAAGAACCGCGGCAAACAAAACCCTTTCAAACAAGGGTCAATACACGGTCAAAGGAACGCCGCTAAAACCCTTTCAAACAGGAGTCATTATACGGCCAGTGTACAGAAGCCACCTGGCCGGTATTCCCTTCATACAAGGGTCTACGAACACTCAAAAGGCCACCTGGCTACCATCTATTAACAAACAGTCTTTGATAATCACCGACTGGCCACCATCTGTCGTCACCCTGGTCACTGACCTAACTCACTCTGGTCAACATACAGCAAGAGATGTCTTAGTGTGGCAAGTACTTACACACCTGTCAATGTGTGAGTGATACCAATATAAACGTCGCCCCACTGGAGAGGGGATCAGTATTATACCAGTCTACATCAGTTATACATCAATACTATATCAGTTATACATCAGCATCACATCGCGAGCGCGTCCCTATTCAAGGTTTAAACATATATTTATCATCATTTCATTAATCATTTACTGTTGTGCATCTTAGTTACTATTTCAATCCCCTTTAATTAATTGTAGTTATTATTTCGAACACTTTAAATTATTGTTAAAATATAGTCTATTTTTGTAAATTCAGTAGTTCGTATTTCGAGTAACAACTCTGTAACTAACATCCACCTATTCTTCACTTCTACTATTATTCAAGACATCTGATTCCAATACACATACAATAAAATGAGATTTGGATATGATATTTTGCAGTCAGATAAATGAGATAATCGGAGGTACCTACCTATCGTTGGCGCAACCTAGGTAGGTTATTATACGATAGAAAGGCAGTGTAGAACTTTTCTTCAAAAGTAACCTTTGCGACGCTTGGAGACTACTTGATAACCAACCTAGGTAGGTTATTATACGGATAGAATGGCAGTGTAGAACTTTTCTTCAAAAGTAACCTTTGCGACGCTTGGAGACTACTTGATAACTGTATGTGACTCTGTGTAAGACTTTGCCCGCAAGAGGTATCTGTTGCATGCAGTTACTTGGAGAGTAGCGACTCCACGGGTTACCACAGCTCAGTACTCCATTCACTTCATCAGAACAGTACACAATACACTTAAACTACATACACTCTACACTTTACAGACAAGGACAAACACAGTTCAAAAACTAGGGCCTCCGTCCCTAGTTAATTGGCGAAAGCCAAGGAAGAAGGAAGGGATTAGCTTAGCGGTGCGCGCCGGATTAGCAACACGGAGGTACCGGGTTCGAATCCAGCATGCTGCCCTTAGATTTTTTTTCTTCCTAGGAGCCTCTACAACTCACTGTCCGGTGATGGGCAGTGTTGTCTGTAGCTAAAGAACGCTTTTGGAAGCTGGCTGTGAATTGGAGAAGGCTTCCGGTAGGCACAATAGATCTTTCAGGACGCAGTGCATTAATCCCCAGACTGACTATGTGCAACTTATGGTCTCTTATTTATACTAGTTTTGCCGCATTGTATTGGGGTCTTTTACAATAGAGTTTGGCGAAGTGTTTTATCTTCCACTAACGGTTCCTCACCCTTCGCTACTAGCCAATAGTCCAATTTTTGCCTCTAAACTTCTTTTTTTAAAATATATTTATTTTCTATTTCTTGCTTCCATCGCCATCTCCTTTGCAAAACATCAACGCAATGTACATTCGTTAGCAGTTTCCTGCGTCAAAAGTGTGTTGACGTTGCGAGTTGTCCTCCGCTGCTTTACGACCCCTTTTTTTGAACTCGAATAAGAAAATCGTTCAAATATGCAAAAAAAAATACATCAAGCGTGAAATACACGCTAAAATGATAACCATAACCTAACCATATTATTTAAGAAATAATTCCAAATATCAAAGGGCAAAATTCAACAATGCGCCACAATACTTTTCAAAACCATATTACTTTTGCATCAACTCCTATTGTTTCTTATATATAAAATATATGGTAGGGGGAAAAAAAAAAATTGAGTTGATAACTCTAAATTTATAATAAAGGCTTTTCAAAAACTTTTAAGCTGGAATAAAGAAAGAAATCAAAGATATATATATATAATATATATATATATATATATATATATATAATCCGACAGAAACTTGTCCAACTGTTGAAAGAATAATATACAAAAGCGTTTCCCACATTGTAGAATAAAGACTAAAGAAAGGAAAAGTTACATCTTATTGGGAATTCACAAAGTATTAAGGGAGAAGATTGACAGTGAAGAAAGGGATGTAATGAAAGAATAGAGGGAAGGGCAGGTATTATTGCTAGCAGTTTATAATCCACTTACCTATTAGATCTATGTTGTTTGCCAAACTAAGTTTGCCAAAGTAAGAAGCTACTTTTTTTTCTGCAAAATTGATCAGAGAAATAAGAAAAGTAAAAGGCTATATATTTTATGCGATACATAAGGAAAAACAAAGAAATAAAAACAAAAGTAAATAAAAATATAAAAAAAAAAAAAAAACTTCCAAGTTTAAAGCGATACAAAGCTACTTATAGAAATTACTTTATTAATTTTTTAAAAAACTGAATAAAATAACGTTTCAACCTCTATTAATAAACATTTGAAGTAATCGAGAGCATAATTATTAATTCAAGGACGATTAGTTATAACGACGCGATTTTTTTTTTATATATAAAAAAATACGATCGTAATTACAAACAAAATATTCTTTTAATCTTTCAAAAATTATCTCTCACAACTTTTTATCTTAATCAGTATTCGTGAATCTTCGTGAAACTAAAGTGATATACGTATGTGCTAGTGGAATATCCACCTAAGGAATAGGTTTGAAGAGATTAAATCATTATGATTATGATTGCTAAAAAAATGGTATGATAAAATAAGTGTATTCTTAAGAGGAATAGATTTATTAGATTAGTTTCTAACAGGGGAGGGCTATTGAGACTACCCCGCGGGTCTGATTGCCCCTATGGGTCTATTGTGGCACCCACAAATTTAGAGTACTCTTTCCAGTCCTATACCGAGCAGAGACGAATGGGGCTGTGACCCACCCCTGTTCGGTAACACGATCTGGTATACAGATGGATCCAAAACTCCGACTGGGGTCGGAGCTGGGGTCTACGGGGGCAGGCCTAAAGTTAAAATTAAGGCCAGCCTAGGAAGTACGCCACGGTCTTTCAGGCTGAAGTCGTGGCGTTACAACTCTGCGCTAGGGAGATTATAAGGCAAAGGATAGTGGGTAGAAGAGTGGCCATATACTCCGACAGTCAGGCCTGAAGGCACTTTCCTCACACCAAATAGTCTCAAGACTGGTGTGGGACTGCCTACTTGCCCTCACCGAGGTGGGTACTCGGAATAAACTGACACTCGCCTGGGTGCCGGGACATGCGGGGTTCCTGGGCAATGAGAGGGCGGATGCCCTAGCGAGGGAGGGTTCGCAGGATACCTTTATAGGCCCCGAACCCTTCTGCGGCTTGTCCAGGAGCCTCATTCAAACTTCTATCAGGGGGTGGATAGAAGATCAGCGTCTGCGTTGGTGGGAGGGAACACCAGGACAGAGGCAGGCAAAGCTCTTCATTAAAAGACATTTGCCTAAATTCACCAAAGACCTACTGAGCCAACCCGAAGGGATATAAGGTTAATTGTGGGTCTACTAACAGGGCATTGTAGGCTGAATAGACACATGCACCACCTACAACTTGCGGATAGTGCGGTATGCCGATTGTGCAAGGTAGAGGAGGAGACCCCGGCGCACATCCTTTGTGAGTGCGCCGGCCTGGCGAGGTTTAGGTTTCTTCAATTGGGGACGGGCAATCCCGAAGCTGAAAGCTTCATGACGGAGCCGCTCTCAGCTTTGCTAGGATTGATTACTGTAACTTAAGGGGATCCACAATAGACCTCAACTTGTAGGTCGCAGAGGAATGAGGCTCCCCCCCCCCGCTTCTATTCTATTCTATTCTATTCCAGTCCTATCTGTTTAATTAGAGTAAGAAGTCTGGAGAGAGAGACTCATATATAAAGCATGAAGACGTCACTTTCTCCCTTTTTTCCCCAAAGAGGAAAAATCTCAGCCACAGAAACCTCCTCAGACAGACGAAGTACAATGTAAGGCTGTTTCTTCTTTTTCCTGACAAAACTTACACATGCTACCTATTGTCATCAGGACCATGTGCATAACTCTGCAGTAAGCCTGGGCTATTAATAAACTTCATCGCCTGTTTCTGGCTAGCAGTTCACTGGACGTTCTGGTAATCGATCGTATACCCATGCTTTGTTGGCTCCAATCATGTGACAATTTGCAATAAAGCAGAAAGGTTCAGGTCCGATAAGGGTTTATCTATAGAGGCGTCCAGGGCAAGGCTATCAACCAGCTCGTTACCCTTAAAATCTAAATTCCCGGGTACCCAAAGTGGAAAATCCTTATTTTGGCTAATAATTTCCATGAATATATACCCAATCAGTCCCCTCGCATCAGCCTCGAGTTGGCCTGGATTATTAGAGAATTGTATCATTCTTCTGGCATATTTCCTATCAAAACGCATAAGAAATGATAAAACAATAAATTAAATCCTATACCAAATCTGTCTAATTTAGAATCAAATAAGTAGAATTAGATTAGAAGATTTTGTGTGGTTAGTTGAATCTATGGTGGATTCATAAACATACAGATATCCACCGATTGGGTTACCTAAGACGTCAACATTACAAACTTTCTCAACATTACATCCTATGGAAGTCAAGGTTCGCCTACTTACCTGTAGCAACAGAGTTTTCTACTAAAAGATAATAGTATCTTCAACCTTCAACAAGACAACACTCTTATTTAACCTGGTCTGGCATCCCGCTCCGTTCGAGTAGCCTTAAATGTTATTTCTCTGGTTTAACTGTGAAGTTATTGCAGTATCATTGCTTTATTCAATATACCAACGGAATCGTGAGTGTAGTTCAATTCTTTTAACCTTCATATGCCCCACAAAAAAATCTAATACTAATCTAACCAAACAAAATTTGTCACAAACTGATATGATCTGACAGGAAGTGTTGAATATCCTGAACTAGTAGGTGCAAAGTGCTCCTTTAGCTTTCATGAATAATTGTCCTAGTAGCTTAACAAATATATTATTAATAAAAAGAAATATAAGAGAGGGGAAATGAATGGAATTCTTTAGATAAACGACAATGATAAATACGTACTTATATTTTTATGTGTAAAGGTCATAATGGAAAATAGTTTGTAAAATGATCATTTAGATAAAGCTAATTAAAAACATTCATTTTTTTATTTCATTCATTTAAGTTAAACCATTCATATCCAAACGTAATCTAATGTCTAGATGGGAATATTCAATGTGTTTTTTGGTCATTGTTTCTTTCTGATAATCCAAGAGCGAAACCCCGGAACGTTGTTACGCTCCTTAGCTTGGAATGTCAATGGTAGGTGAGTAAGCTTAGGAAGAGTAGTGTTCGGAACTGACAGATATATAGCTTTTTTTCAATTTTCCTATCTAAAATACAAAGCCTTACTTAATTTTTTTTAAACTAATCAAAAAACACCAAAATGCTACAACTTTTATTTGAAATATTTTTCAATATTCATTTGTTCTGGAGAAGGGCTGACATAGACTATCTTCTAATAGCCATTTCTGATTCGCGATTCTAATGACTATATAATATTAATAAAAATTTAATATGTGACCTCACTGCGCTGCCTGCGATATCGATGCGCCAAAAAAAAAAAAAAATGTGTGACCAAAATTTCGAGTTGAAGAAAATCAATTTTCCAAAAGTCGACTTTTATATTATATTTTGGATACATATATATATATATATATTCATTTTTAGTTGAATATGAAATTTGAAACTGGGTAATACCCATTATTTATTAATAATAAATCAAAAACTATGAAAATTGCAGTAAATTCGTGTGAGTGTTTCAAAGCATTTTTTTTTTTTAAATTTTGCTAAATGCATTTATATAACCAATTTCCTTTTCCAAATTTATTATATATAAATCTATTTTTACTGAGTAAAAGAGGAAGTTCAAATCGTAATCGTATCAAATTTTCGATATCGAGTTTTCACTGGAAATATCCGTTTTGAGGTCCCCTGAGTCCAAAAATGTGGTTTTTAGCGAATGGTCTGTGTGTGTGTCTGTGTGTGTGTCTGTGTGTATGTGTGTGTGTGTGTATGTGAACAGCACAGCTCAAAAACGAAAAATCGTAGAAAGTTGAAACTTGATATTCCGTTTAGGTATCACCATGGCATCTGATAATGGATCATCTGTCAAAATTCCTCAACCGGAAGTAACACTTTACTTGTTTGTTGTGGTGGTTGGTTCCGCAGAGCTGGAAAGCATCAGAGACATTTTCCGTGGAAGCCTGCTTCATTTTGTGGTAATCATGATGACACGATGATACTTTACTTGTTTTTTTTTTTTTACTTTTTTGCGTTTTTCTCGAAAATGGCTTGGAAGATTTTCTTTAAACTTGTTGTGTATTAACTAAACATACAAAGAGCTACAACTTTTATTTGAAATGTTTTTCTGGGAAAATTCATTTAAGGGCAGTTTTTGGGGGAGGGGGGTGGTTAGGTTTTCATGTAAAGTACTATTTCAGTTTATTAAACAATTCTATCACCTAAATAATGTTAATTAGAATTGAATATGTTGTTGAAATTCCGAGTTTTAAAAAAAATCGGATAACCGGAAGTGCTTTTAATTACTATTTAAGTAAATGATTTTTTTTCACTTTTCGCGATTTTCTCAAAAATGTCTCCGACGATTTCCTTGAAACTTCATATATAAACTAAACATACAAAGATCTACAACTTTTATTTAAAACATTTTTCTGGGAAAATTCATTTAAGAGCAGTAGTTATGGGCGAGGTGGGGTTATGTTTTTCTCTAAAATGCTATCATAGTTACAGTACAATTCTATCATCCAAACAAAATTAATTAGAAATAAATATTTGGCCAAAATTCGAAGTTTCAAGAAAATTAGTAAACCGAAATTGCGCTTTTACTGGACAGTTTTTTTCAGTTTTCGACGAATTACATTAAATTTAGTACACAAACTATAAAATTTGTCAATAATTATAATTTTGAGAACTGGAGTAAGAGAAAGTTGTGTGAGTGTTTCTCACCAGATTTATTTAAAAGGAATTCGCAGCTTTGACCGGGTCTGACAAAAAAGGCCCAGGTGCAAACAAGATTAAGAACCCTTATCTCAATGTTAAGATAAAGAGCCTAATCCGCTCTCCCTGTCCTACTGAGTTTTCTTGTCTCCTTATCTATTTACGGAGAAATTGACTTGTTCAGTGGACTCCCTTTAGTAATCTCACCCTAAGAAAAGAACCACAGTTGACACCATAAACATTCCACATTATAAATAAGGGGTGGTCTGCAGAGATAGTTTAATGTGTGCAAATATTTGAGATTAGCAATGCCACAGGTAGATTGCAATTATCTAACCACATATTGCCATATTCACTTGCATGACTCAATGTAATTGTTATTTTAAAAACGCTGCGGGTAACAACCGAGCAGCAGTGATTTAGCTTGTTAAATACTTCCTCTATTTACCTACAGTTCATTAGGTCCGAGTTAAATTTTGGCAGCAGTAATGAGCTCGTAAGAGAAACAGAATTTAAAGAGTATGTGGCAAACAATTATAAGATGATTAGCTTAATTGATATCTTAAGTTCTCTGGACGAACTATGATTACTTATTAAATCTGATTTATTTAATCTGAAGGTCTATGATTCTGTTTAAACTAGCCTTTCAATAAAATCAGTTTCCGGCCTCTTTCAATGATTGAGAAAGTCGCTTTTCTCTGAAGCTATTTAGTGAAGACCAAGCAATGTACCGGGCCATTTATAACCAGGACTTAGGCTGGTGCAGAAGGTTAACAAAAGTAAACTCCGTTATACAAAAAAAAAAAAAATCTGGTGTGAAACACTCACACAACTTCTAGTTCTCAAAATTATAATTGACAAATTTTATAGTTTTTGTACCAAATTTAATGAAATTCGTCGAAAATGAAAAAATTGTCCAGTAAAAGCGCACTTCCGGTTTACTAATATTCTTGAAACTTGGAATTTCAGCCATCTATTTATTTCTAACTAATTATGTTTGGATGATAGAATTGTATAATCAACTAGGATAGCACTTTGATGAAAATCTAACCCCACCCCTTCCCTAAAAGTGCCCTTACATGAATTTTCCCAGTGAAATGTTTTAAATAAATGATGTAGATCTTTGCATGTTTAGTTTATATTAGAAGTTTGAACAAAATCGTCGGGGCTATTTTTGAGAAAATTGCGAAAAAGTGAAAAAATTATTTAGTAAAGTGGTAAAGTAAACGCACATCCGGTTACCCAATATTTTTCAAACTCGGAATTTCAACAACTCAATTGTAATTAGCATTATTTAAGTCGCAGAATTGTCTAATAAACTGAAATAGCACTTTAGATAAATACCAAACCCCATCCCTCCCCTAGAAGTGCCCTTAAATGAATTTTCCCGGAGAAATGTTTCAAATAAAAGTTGTAGCTGTTAGCATGTGCAGTTAATATACTAAGTTTGAAGAAAATCTTTGGAGCCATTTTGAGAAAATCGCAAAAACGTAAAAAAAAAAACTAGTAAAGTGGTACTTTTGGGTGAGGAATTTTGACAGATGACCCACTGTCGGATCCTATGGTGATACCTAAACGGAATATCAAGTTCGAACTTTCTGCGATTTTTCGATTTTGAGCTATGCTGTTCACATACACATATCCACACACACACACACACACAGACCATTTGCTAAAAACCACTTTTTTGGACTCAGGGAACCTCAAAACGGATATTTCCGGTGAAAACTCAATATCGAAAATTGGACACGATTACAATACTTCCTCTTACTAGGAGTAAGAGAAAGTAATAAGTTATCAAAGTTTTGAAATTATAAAGGATTGACAATTGGTGGTCCATGAACTTAACAAAATTTATCTGTAAACTCCAACCTATCGCCAACTGAATGCAGTTTTCTTTTTCAAATCAATGGCTATTTTCTTTGAGGGCCTCCGAATCAGGAATATTAAAGAAGTGGAGAGAAGCATTCAGCATTCATTGCAACCAAAGGAGAGGGATGTTACCAGCAAATTCCAGACTCACTTCTAAAAGAGGATTGGGTCCTACAATAATCATCTAGATAGGTCACATAAGATGCAAGGAGCTATCTCACCCTAGGCTCATGGAGGTATCAAAAATACTTCTTCAAGTGTTGTGCCAAGATTTGGTACGTTTAACAATTGAACAATCATAACTTCTTTATTAGAAAGACAATACAAGCTAAAATTGATAAATTTAAAAGCAAGTAAACATTGATAATTGCAATAATGATAAATAACAGAAAGTTAAGATAATGAAAGAAAGTAATTTAAATAATATCAATTCATCGTACCGTTAGAATTATCAGAACTAAAGATATATTTAATTTAGTCACCTCAATATTCGCCAATTATTTTGTTGAATATGGTTGTGGATGGGTCCCCAATGCTGGATAAAATCTGGGATTTGATCTGTCGTAGCATGCTTATTTTTGTTATTCTTGACCGGTTTCCGGATTCTCACCCATCGCCAGTGAAAAGCTATCAATTTTGTGCAGAGAGTTGACTCAACTTTACTAATTGGGATGCTAGTTCGTGGTTAGCGTACTGGACTCCCACGCGGAGAAAACCCGGGTTCAGTCCAGCTGAGCTCCCTTAGATTGTTTTTCTTCCTAGAAGCCTCTATAGCTCACTGTCCGGTGATGGACAGTGTTGTCTATAACGAATAACGAGAGAACACTGTCCCAGGCCGGCAATGCACTGAGAAGGCTCCGGGCGCCAATGACCACAGATGTTGTCGCGCCTTAAATTAAAAAAAAAATCTTATGGCGCAACAGCCCATGAAAGCCAAGGTTTGCCAGACGGCGATTTGAATAGGGGGAGTGTAGTAAGCACAATGCAGTTCCCACGCTGTTTAGTTCCGACCTTCGCTACCTAGGGCGCTACTAACTGTAGCTTTCCACTTTCATCACGATGCTGGGTCACCAACACCGACTTTGCCATCACGGGAATTGAACCCTGAATTCTCGCACGAAAGGCGAGTGCGCTAGCCACTAGATCAACGCGTGAGGACCTTAAATTAAAAACAAAACAAAACAAAACTTTACTAGTTGACTGAACTGTCCCATCACAGTTCAGTGAAATGTGAAGTATGGTATGACAGAAACACAACGTTGAAGTCAACTCTCTACACGAAACTGATAGCCTTACCCAAACGATGTATGAGAATCCTAAACCGGCCAAGAACAACAAAAAATATGCATACTATGGCGGATAAAATCCTAGATGTCAATTATTTTATTAAACAAAAAGTAAAATATGATATTGAAAACAATATTGTTTCGCTATTGTACAACAGGAAGTTAAACCCCTCAAAATTTCTTTTTCCATATCACAAAGATATAAAAATACTTTTTTAAAGTATACAAAATTGCAAATAATTTAATTTCAGGAACCAATTAAATTTGGATTTAATTAAAAATATTTTATAAGTTACTAACATTTCCCCTCATTTGCAGAGGCAACATATGTGCTGACTTTTTTTTTCAACCTTTATGACTTCTTTCCCCAGGAGCCATTCCATAAAAGTATGTAATTAGTAACCTAATTAGAGAGTCAGAAAGTAATCAGAAAGAGAGTTCAGTGTACAAAGGCCGCGTTAAAACAAATATCTCTGGAGTAAACCACCTTGTATTTTAAACAAAAAACAAAAAAAAAAAAGCGTATTAAATTTTAAATACGCTTTTAAAACTTAACCCCAAAATATGGTGGTAGCAAGAGCAACCAGATAATAAAAAATGTTTTTTTTATAATTTAGTAACATGGGGAGAACGTAGAATTAAAAACTAACAAATTATTTAAGGAGCCAAAATGAAACACTACAGTTACTTTTAGAACTTATTGAAATTTAGTTCAGTTTTTATAAAAACCCATGTTCAAATTTATAAAACGCTTAATGGTGATATTATTTGCGTTAATATTTATGTATCCTTTTAATTATGGCAATTAAATTTGACTTTTGAATTTAAATGGAGACTAATTTTCTTGTCTGTATTGTCTGTAGCGAGAGAACACAATGCGGAGGACCGGCAATGCACTGAGAAGGCTCCAGCCGCCAATGACTATAAATGTTTGATGCGTCTTAAATTAAAAAAACAAAAAAAAAAAACGAAATTAGAAATTGTGACTTTTTATAAAAATTAATTAAATTTATGTAAATGTTTAAAAGAAAATTCAACCTTATAAATTTTAAAAATGGATTAATTTTAGAAATAAAAATTATAAATGAAAACTGATTAATTTTACCTAGTTTTCGTCTTAATAGTATTACCACCTCTTCTGCCTATGCGTAAAGTCTCAAGTCTCCTAATAATCGAATAAAGAAGCGAACGAATTTTGGATTTTATCTTGCGAAATAGTATCCATTTCTGTAAGGAAATATGGGGCTCTGAAAGGAAATATGGGAATCAGGAGATTTGTAATCCTATCCAATAGCCAGGCCGCCATTAAAGCACTGAACTCATAAGTTATCAGTTTAGAAATAGTATTGGAATGCCTCGGCAAACTCAATGACCTAGGCAGGAGCCAAAGTGTCACCCTATTTTGGGCGTGTTGGAGTGGAAGGTAATGAGATGGCCGACCCCTGGCAAGGAAAGGCGCTTACGTTTCCCTTTTTGGCGCCCGGATCCATTTGTGGAATACGTGACCATTTCTAAATTCGAGAAGAATTTAGAAATGAGAAGAAAGTTAAAAAAGTGCCCTCCCTCCCATGACTGAAGCAAGCTAAGACCGGCCTAGGCGGTTGGTTATAAGCAGAAAAGATTTGAAGCGTCTAATAACAGTCTAAGGAAAAAAAAGGCTTCGTATGGTGACGGGATATTGTTGACATGGGGCACCTGAAGAAACTGGACCTAGAACACGATGGCACCTGTAGATTGTTTTGGGGAGATGGAGGAGATACTCCACTGCACCTCCTAACGAACGGCAATGCTATCATCCAGAAAAAATGTGGAAATCTAGCCATTTACCAGGCGTTGGAGGAAGATATACCGTTCCTATAACCTTCCCAGATCCTGAGATTCCTGACAGTTCTTAATCTGAAAGAGGTGCTGTAGATAAGTAGGCTTACCCTTGGCTCACCAGTAGGATAGCACAAGGACCTCTTTTGGTCGCAGTGCAATGTACAAAAAAAAAAAAAATGTTCACATAATCGACGACTTTCGTATATTTCCGACTTAAGTCGGCTGTAGTTTCTTCAGATGCCGATGTTCCAAGATATTTTTGGTCGGACACTACCTATATAAAATACATAATCTTATATAACCTACATTAAAAAAGAATTTCTTGAATGCCAAATTTGAAGAAAAAAAAACCGACATTGGGAATCATAGAATTGATTTCTCAGTATTTTTACTTTCTCTTACTCCTAGTAAGAGGAAGTATTGTAATCGTGTCAAATTTTCGATATCGAGTTTTCACCGGAAATATCCGTTTTGAGGTCCCCTGAGTCCAAAAAAGTGGTTTTTAGCAAATGGTCTGTGTGTCTGTGTGTGTGTGTGTGTGTGTGTCTGTGTGTGTGTATGTATGTGAACAGCATAGCTCAAAAACGAAAAATCGTAGAAAGTTCAAACTTGATATTACGTTTAGGTATCACCATGGGATCTGACGGTGCGTTATGTGTCAATATTCCTCAACCGGAAGTACCACTTTACTAGTTGTTTTTTTTACGTTTTTGCAATTTTCTCAAAAATGGCTCCGAAGATTTTCTTTAAACTTGTTATATCAACTACACATACAAAGAGCTACAACTTTTATTTGAAACATTTCTCCAGGAAAATTCATTTAAGGGCACTTCTGGGGGAGGGGTGGGGTTAGGTTTTCATCTTAACTGCTGTTTCAGTATATTAGACAATTCTGTCATCTAAATAATGTTAATTAGAATTAAATATGTTGTTGAAATTCCGAGTTTGAAAAAAAATAGATAACCGGAAGTGCGTTTTTACTGAAATATAATTTTCAGTTTTCTGGTATTTTCTCGAAAATGGCTCCAACGATTTTCTTTAAACCAACGTTGTTAACTATACATATAAAGAGCTACAACTTTTATTTGAAACTTTTCCCCTGATAAATTCATTTAAGGGGACTTTTTGGGAGGGGGGTTATGTTTTTCTTTAAAATGCTATCACAGTTGATTATACAATTCTGTCATCCAAATTGAAATAACTAGAAATTAATATATGACCCAAATTCCGAGTTTCAAGGAAATTAGTAAACCGGACAGTTTTACTGGACAGTGTTTTCACTTTTCGACGAATTTCATTAAATTTGGTACACTAACTATAAAATTTGTCAATTATAATTTTGAGTACTGGAGTAAGAGAAAGTTGTGTGAGTGTTTCACACCAGATTTTTTTTTTTTAATTTCTTGACAAAGATACATATTGTGCATTTTTACTTTCTCTTACTCCTAGTAAGAGGAAGTATTGTAATCGTGTCAAATTTTCGATAGCGAGTTTTCACCGGAATATCCGTTTGAGGTCCCCTGATCCAAAAAAAGTGGTTTTTAGCGAATGGTCTGTGTGTGTGTGTGTGTGTGTGTGTGTGTGTGTATGTGAACAGCATAGCTCAAAAACGAAAAATCGTAGAAAGTTCAAACTTGATATTACGTTTAGGTATCACCATGGGATCTGACGGTGCGTTATGTGTCAATATTCCTCAACCGGAAGTACCACTTTACTAGTTGTTTTTTTTACGTTTTTGCAATTTTCTCAAAAATGGCTCCGAAGATTTTCTTTAAACTTGCTATATCAACTACACATACAAAGAGCTACAACTTTTATTTGAAACATTTCTCCAGGAAAATTCATTTAAGGGCACTTCTGGGGGAGGGGTGGGGTTAGGTTTTCATCTTAACTGCTGTTTCAGTATATTAGACAATTCTGTCATCTAAATAATGTTAATTAGAATTAAATATGTTGTTGAAATTCCGAGTTTGAAAAAAAATAGATAACCGGAAGTGCGTTTTTACTGAAATATAATTTTCAGTTTTCTGGTATTTTCTCGAAAATGGCTCCAACGATTTTCTTTAAACCAGCGTTGTTAACTATACATATAAAGAGCTACAACTTTTATTTGAAACTTTTCCCCTGATAAATTCATTTAAGGGGACTTTTGGGGGAGGGGGGTTATGTTTTTCTTTAAAATGCTATCACAGTTGATTATACAATTCTGTCATCCAAATTGAAATAACTAGAAATTAATATATGACCCAAATTCCGAGTTTCAAGGAAATTAGTAAACCGGACAGTTTTACTGGACAGTGTTTTCACTTTTCGAAGAATTTCATTAAATTTGGTACACTAACTATAAAATTTGTCAATTATAATTTTGAGTACTGGAGTAAGAGAAAGTTGTGTGAGTGTTTCACACCAGATTTTTTTTACTGGAAACTTTTAAAAAGAAAAATTAATTATTGGAATTACTGTGGATTCTGAGACGTAATATATTCTAGTTTTATTAGTTTTAATCTGATGACTTTCTTCTAGATTTCTACAATGTCATCATATTCAAGTACTATCTGCTTTGTTTGGGTAATTAATATTTGACTAAATAGATAATTAATATTTGTGATTATAATAACTACAGCAAGGAAAAGTTTTGAGTGTTTCGAACCCAATTTTTTTTATCATAGATTTGAAAAAGAAATGAAAAGTTTTTATTATACATGTACATAGAGAAAGAATCCAACTACATACCAAAGCAACACACTCATGCACCAAATTACAATGCAATGCAATTAATTACGGTTTCATCTCCAACAAATCAGGAAGGATTACCATATGTGTGTGTGTGCATTCAGTATAATTCCCACAGCTACTATTTCTTACGGCAGAATTGATTTCACGCAAGATTTAACTTAGTCCTCTACACAATTAATAGTATATATATATATATATATATCAACTAGTGTTAATAGTTGCATAAGGCCGAATTGGTTTTTATCAAAAATCCCACATGTTTCTTCTTACCAATCCAAAATATCTTACTCCAATTTTTTACTTTCTCTTACTCCTAGTAAGAGGAATTATTATAATCGTGTCAAATTTTCGATGTCGAGTTTTCACCGGAAATATCCGTTTTGTGGTCCCCTGTGAGTCCAAAAAAGTGGTTTTTAGCAAATGTTGTATGCGTGGATGTGTGTGTGTGTGTGTGTGTGTGTGTGTGTGTGTGTATGTGAACAATACAGCTCGAAAACGAGAATCCGTAAAATGTTGAAACTTGATATTCCGTTTAGGTATTCCAATCGGATCTGGCAGTTCGTTATCTGTCAAAATTCCTCAACCGGAAGTAACACTAGTTTTTTTTTGTTTTTTTTTAACGTTTTTGTGATTTTCTCAAACATAGCTCGGATGATTTTCTTCAAACTTTGTACATCAACTACACATACAAAGAGCTACAACTTTTATTTGAAACATTTCTCCGGGAAAAATGCATTTAAGTGGACTTTTTGGGGAGAGGTGGGGTTAGGTTTTCATCTAAAGTGCTATTTCACTTTATTAGGTAATTCTGTCATCTAAATAATGTTAATTAGAACTGAATATGTTGTAGAAATTCCGAGTTTGAAAAAAATCTGATGACCGAAAATGCGTTTACTTTACCACAATTACTAAATGATTTTTTTTTTTTCACTTTATCCGCGATTTTCTCAAACAAGGCTCCGACGATTTTCTTGAAACTTCGTAAATAAACTAAGCATACAAAGATGTACAACTTTTATTTAAAACATTTCTCTGGGAAAATTCATTTGAGGGCACTTTTAGGGGAGGGGTGGAGGTTATGTTTTTCTCTAAAGTGCTATCATAGTCGATTTATACAATTCCATCATCCAAACCAAATTAATTAGAAATAAATAGATGGCCAAAATTCCGAGTTTCCAGAAAATTAGTAAACGGAAGTGCGTTTTTTTTTTTTTACTGATCAGTTTTTCAGTTTTGACGAATTTCAATAAATTTGGTACACTAGCTATAATATAAAATTTGTCAATTATAATTTTAAGAACTGGAGTAAGAGAAAGTTGTGTGAGTGTTTCACACCAGATTTTTTTTTTTTATTAATAATAGCATATTCATTAATATAATATAATTAATATAGTATGAATCAAGCTGTTGAAGCCATCGTAATTTTATTGATTAATTAAAAATGCCAGCGATCTTGTAAAAATCTATTTTTGATATCGAGTTTTCACACGGAATTACACTTCTGAGGTCTCCTGAGTCGATAGAAATTGTTTTTTAAAAATTTATCCGTCTGTGTGTGCATGTAGTTCAGCATAACACAAAAACAGTAAAATAAAATCACAGAAATTTCAAACCTGTTATATGTAACGACAGGAGAGAGAGCACAAGCCCGACCGAGAGAAAACAGACTCTCTCTGGTACTCTTTCACTTAAGCAGGCTAGAGTGGGGAACCAGCTAGCTCTCAACATCACCATCGCTAGCTTCACCATCCTTAGCTAGCTCTCAACAAGGCCATCACTAGCTTTCTGCTACATAAGCTAGTTTTCATCATCATAACTAGCTTTCAACAACACTGGCTAGCTCGCAACAGCATCGTCGCTAGCTTTCTGCACCAAAAGCTAGTCTATATCAACTTCAACAAATCCAGGCTAGCTACAACAAACTCGTAGCCAAACCAGATGAGCTACAAAGCTTTGAGCAGCACGCTCAAATTTTTCACACGTGAAAAATTTCTTCAAGAGAGGGAATGATGCAACGGCAAGAGAGAGAGCACAAGCCCGACCGAGAGAAAACAGACACTCTCTGGTACTCTCTCACTTAAGCAGGCTAGAGTGGGGAGAACTTGGATATAAGCCAGTAAGAGATCTAGACATGGATCTATCAGATTCAACCATATACATCACATCGTGTCATAACTCTACTCTAACCCTTTATTCTATAAAATCATTACAAGTCCAGTGCAGTTTATGTAAACTTATATTATTAACAGTGTCTTCATATCTCGTCTAATTAATCAATCCCAATTTCTCTCCTCATCAACTCCATTATATATATTATCGTTTAAATTCAATCCGGAAAAACCAGTTTTCGTCAACGGTCTACCGGTAAGACTACAATTTTACTAAATAAATTTTCTTTAGTTTTTTGGGATTTCTCCCAAAAACAGGTATAAAGTTTTCTTTTAACTTTATATCAACTACATATTTACATCTTGCTAAAGTGTTACATCTTTTATTTGAAACATTTTTCCAGGAAAACTCGTTTAGGGGTCTTCTGGGGGATAAGTGACGTCATGCTTTCCTCTAAAGTACCATTTTCATATATATTATATCATTCTATCTTCTATATAGTAGGGGAAGATGGGGCTTGTTGTTACAAATTTCATTTAATATTTTTTAATTGCTGTATGTTGCACTCAAAATTGTTGAAAATTTGATTAATTTGTTGTCTCATTTATTTCTACTAATTATATATTTTTTTTGTGATTTTTCAAAATGAAGTAACATTTAAATAATTCAAATACTTTTAAAATGTGCATACTGTAACAATGTGCGCTTCGGTGGGGCTTGTTGTTACATGCGGAGGGTAAGTTACAGTGTATAAAATACAAGTTTTGGTGTTTATTTTAAGGAAATAAAACTGAAATATGTTCAATAAATAAATTTATCAGATCTTTATTTTAATAATAATAGCTTGGATTATTACAATATTAAAATATTACAATAATCAGAGATATTTTCCGTGGTAGCCTGCTTCATTTTATGGTCATCGACCGATTTCGGGCGTTCGCCCATCTTCAGGATGCGTTTTGTCAGACAGTATGATAACACAGACTTGCACACAGCAAATTCAGTTTATACACTTGAGTTTGCTCAATTGTTTATACAATTGAGTTTGGACTGTATAAACTGAGTGAATAATTTGCTCTGTGCAAATCTGTGTTATCACACACTGTCTAACAAAATGCATCCTGAAGATGGGTGAACGCCCGAAACCGGTCGATGGCCACAAAATGAAGCAGGCTATACCACGGAAATGTCTCTGATGCTTTCCAGCTCTGCGGAACCAACCACCACAATATTACAATATTAAAACATGGATTATTACAAACTTAAATTTTTGGACATTCATTCTCTTTCTATTATCCCATCTCTAAGTCCGAGTTACAATTGTGGCAAATATATCTAGGGTCATTTTTTAACACATTTTGAATGGGCCCATTTTTTGCACTGAATGCATTCAACCCAATTTTCTCCACCTTTTGACTGCGACCATGGTTTTAGATATTTCAGCCAATCCTCATGTTCTTCGCCGGAACTTGATGATGGCAAATTATTTTTTTTTTATTCTTGTTCGCAGCTTTGTAGACACAGATTTTCCTTTTGTTAGAATTGCCAACATTCTCGTTTTTCTTGTGTTTTGGGCTTCATTTCTTTTAATGTGATTTGATTTAAGATATGCAGTGGGGCAAGTTGTTACACGGTAATAATATGTTCCAACCAAGTGAAACAACTAACCCCAAAGTGTAACTGACACTAATTCACTAATTAATCCGTAAACACAGAGGCCAAAGAATAATAACGCAACCATATTGGATTGTTGAAATTATTGTAAAGGATGTATGAATTAACAGCATAGGTATGAAAGCCTTCCATTCAGTAGTTTTCAGATCACAGCTTTCGGTTTCAATAATAAAAATGTAGCTTTCACTATGATATTTCGAGGAAAGTCATACAATGCCGCCACATGCAAAGAACCATAGCAACAGAAACTGGTTACAACAAACAGCATTCGCATATCACTAAATTTTGACCACTTAGGAAGTGCTTCTCTCAAGCGATTTTTTTTTTTTTTTAAATTACACTGTAACAACAAGCCCCACCCTCCCCCCACAGAAATAAAAATTAAAAATGTGAATCAAAATTCCAAGTTTGAATCAATTTGAATTCAAACTTTGAATAAAATCGGTTGACCGGATGTGCTTACATATTAAATGAATTTTTCCATTTTCTGCGATAAGAAAAAGCTTAAGAGTTTCTTTAAACTTACAGAAACCACAGATATAAAAACCAATCAGTTTTGATTGAATCATTTTTTGTTTTCCAATAAGTAGATTTTAATAGATTTCTGGGGGAGCTGAAAGGTTTACATTTCCCTTAAACGGAAAGTACAAAAAAAACTAAATAAATAAATAAAAAATATCAATATGTCAAGAAAAGCCATTGAAAAGTGAAATACCTCCATACAAAAAAGGATGTAAGAAAAAGAACATCAATGGTGATGATTAATTTACAAAATTATCTTCGAAAGTTATCGTTTTAAGTTATAAGATATAAAATAAGGTATATAATGGTTAAAAGCGTGCAAGTATAATGGAACTGAAGAGTGAGTGGGAAGCAGATGATAACATTAGACTAAATATAGGCGTTTATTTAAACTGGTCGATAAATATAGGGGAAGTTTCTATATAGAACGGGAGCGTTGATTATATGAGCCTTGATTTTATTACCCAAAATAGATGGAAATAATGGGATGGGTTAACTTAAGCAATTACACTATGGTGCAGTAAGGACTGTACCTCCCAGTGTAAAGCCCTTTATAGCACGGAAGGGAATTCAACTGTTATAACATTATTGAATGAAACGTGCCATTTTTTTTTTCTGTCTCTCTTTTTCACTTGTCGTCATCTCCCTCTATATTTAACAATAAATTGTTTTAAGTGATTTGGGACTTCAAGAAAAAGATAAATAAATGTTTCAAAACTAAGTATAAGAAAATAGAGAATAATTTAAAGTAGTGGGGGAAACCAATTTTTCCCAAGGTTGTCACAAATAGAGCGGAAAAACCAATTTCTTCACACTTCAATTACTACTGTATATTTCTCAATAAGGAAAAAAGTTGAAGATGTTTTCAAGAAGTGAAAATAGAAAATTTTTACCAGTATTTTTAAAAAGTTAAAAACCTCTATGGAAATATTTTAAATGGCGAAATTTTTTAAATATTATAATATAATCATTATAGTGAATTGTTATTTATTCACTAATTTGAGAAACTTTTCTTCAATTATCTCGAAGTAGAATAACTTAAAAGAAATTGAATGATTAAGGTTAATTCTTTTTTAATGAAATATTGATTAATTACAGTATCTTAGGAACATCCTCACATCCTCCAGACAGATCCACAATCTGTGGCAATTTCAGGTGATTGAGTGTGATTGTGCAATACGGCAATTCGCCCAACAATTTCTTTGGGATGTATCTGTGAGCTATGGCCTAGTCAAGCGCATTAGTTCTACATTATTAATGACGACTAATGACATTGTTATGTCACAATTTCATATCTGCACTTGTTGTTTTGCCTAGCTTGCAGTAAGGTGAGTATAGCGATTGAATGAGCGACTACGAGGGATTTGAGATTGATCGAAGAAAACATTCTTTGCAAGCACACCTTACTCTACAACCAAACAATAACCTCCTCAAACATTTAACCCTCCATTCTTCCTTAACAAGTTATCATATCTTTCTAATATTGTTAAATTGTTATATGTTTTAATTTTTTCATACAATTTTCTTGATATCCATATTTTTTGTTTTGTAGTTCTTAAGGAAGGACACCAAAGATGTCTGAAACGTCGAATAAACTTTTTTAAAAAATAAAAAGTTTCTTCTTTGGCCCCAGCCAACTAATTTTTTTAGCTTCTTTACTTGATATTTCATTTAGGTACCATCACTGTATTTGACAAATCAGGTTTTTGGCCAAAACTAATCAACCTGTAAGTGCGCCTTTCATAAATGATTTTTTCAGTTTTTTCGAAATAGCTCTAACGATTTTCTCTAAAATTTGTATAAAATCTACTTATATAAATACCTACCATTTCTATTTGAAACAATCTGCAGGGAAAATTTAGTTTAGGGAATCCCAACGCCTTCTCCCGTATGTTGAAAGAGAAATCGGTGGCTATCAGTGCGGCTTCCGACCAGGAAAATCGACCAAGCGTTCTCTTTAAGAATGATCCTCGAGAAAGGTTGGGAATATAAGCTACCAACTCATCACTAGTTCGTCGATTTCAAAGCAGCTTACGACAGCATCTACAGAGAAGAGCTGTACAAGGCAATGAAAGATCTTAATGTGCCGAACAAATTGATTCGCCTGGCCAAACTTATTATGACTGAAATTAGCTGCGCAGTGAGAGTTCAAGCTGGCATTTCAGAAGAATTCTCGACAAGAAGGGGAGTGAGGCAAGGTGACGCGCTAGCATGCTTGTTGTTTAACATAGCACTAGAAAAAGTCATAAGGGACACTGGGATCCAGGTCGGAGGCTCGGTGTTCAATAAATCAGTCCAAGTTCTAGCGTATGCCGACGATGTGGACATTATCGAGCAGTAGCAGAAGCGTTTCTTGCTCTCGAACGATCTGCCCGAATCATGGGTCTTAATATTAACGAGGGCAAGACAAAGTACCTAGTTATGGATTCAAATAGAAGGCCATAGACTCCGATCTCCATGGGCCATTATAAGTTTGAAACAGTTCATAGCTTCGTTTATCTAGGATCCCAGGAGAATTCTAAGAACGATATTTCTGCAGAAATAGCAAGCAGGATCGTAGCAGCAAATAAGTGCTATTTCGGCCTAAAACGGCAGTTAGGTACCCGCTTTGCTTCCAGGAAGAATAAATGCCTACTCTACAAAACTATAATCCGTCCCGTCCTTACCTACTGCTCAGAAGCATGGTGTCTCACCAGAGCGGATGAGAACAAATTGTTAGTGTTCGAGCGCAAAATTCTTCGACGCATCTACGGACCAGTTCGTTCCGACGACGGCGAATGGAGAAGGCGGACGAACGCAGAGTTAGCCACCCTCTACAAGGAGATAGATATTGTTAAATGGATCAAGTTGGATCGGCTTAGATGGGCAGGGCACGTGGCCAGAATAAACGATGATGAACTGCCTAAGAAGTTGATGCTGGCGCGACCTGATAGAGTTAGGCGGGTAGGCAGGCCCAGGCTACGATGGGAGGACTGCGTTAGTGAAGATTGTCGAGCCTTTTTGCGGGTAGCTAATTGGAAGACAGCTGCACAAGAGAGACAATCATGGACGAGACTGATTGAGGAGGCCAAGACTCAGCAATGAGTTGTAGCGCCCATGATGATGATGATGATGATGATGTGAGGAAATGGGTGACGTTAATTTTCAAGGTGACGTTAATGTTCAATTGGCGCTGTTTTCTGCAGTGCTACGTAATCAACATTTTTAAGTATTGCCTGTCATGGGTAGGTATATGTATCCCCCCACCACCACTTATATTTTATGTTGGCACAACTGAGTAAAAAAATTCATATTAAAGAAACATTTTTTTACAATTATTGAAGTAAGTGAAAGTTAAACCAGAATGAATGGAATTAAACTAATTATGAATGAATTATAGACTAAAATTAAACAACTAAATTGAATATAAATAAAGTTAAATCTTGTACTACACAACTTCAATTAATGGACATACTAGATAGAAATCAACAGAAATAGGGTATCAGATCTACAAAAGCGTAATTGAAATTAGTTTCACAAAAGAACAGATTAGATTTCATAAACAAAATAAAAGATACAAATCAAGAGAAAGAGCTAAAAGTAAAAAAAAAAATGAGATTACAAATTATTAAAATCGTTAAGAATTAAAATTAATATACAATAGGCAGTTTACAATAAAAGGTGAATTCAAGGTTTTTTTATTTTTATACTTGAACTCTGTTGCATAAGTTACTGTTAGACTGCATCAAGTCAAGGTTACTCCACAACTAAAAGAGGAAACATGACTTACTAGGAAATAAAGTTTGTTGCAATAATTCATTACAAAACAGCATTTTTTTGCTTTAAGAGGAGCGGTGTACATTTAAAAAATCGTATTTTTTAATTTGCTAAAATATAAATTAGGTGTTTTTTTGGTAGAGCTTTTAGAATCAATCGTTTAATAAAAATTGTAGTTTTAACGATGTTTTCTTGATAATTAGCGATACATTTAACGAAAAATTGATGGTCGCAATGAATTCTATAAAATGGACACTAACTGAGATTTTTGCCTTTCACAGCATGCTTCTAGCCATAAATTCTGATCGTTTCGTATATTTCTCCATCGTCAGTTTGGTACTTCAAGTTTGTATAGGGAAGCTCCCTTTTCTTTAATAACTTGCCAAAATCTTTGTTTTAATTTCTATCAATTTAAGATGTCCAGTAAATTCGTGCTAAATTAAGTCGAGCTTTTGGACATTTGTATGGTTGTTATTCACATCAGTGAATATTTTCGTGTAAGGCCGCTTCATTTTATGGTAATCGTCCATTATAAGCATGTCTTCATAAAACAATGAACAAGGTCGACAACTAAGGAAATCAATCAGAGACATTTTCCGTGATAGCCTGCTTCATTTTTTGGTCATCGACCGGTTTCGGGCGTTCGCCCATCTTCTGAGGATGCAGTTCTCAGACAGTGTGACAACACAGACTTGCACAGAGCGAATTCAGTTTACACACTCAGGAGTGACCACACTTCAGTATGCAGCAAGTCTATGCTATCTGTATAATAGAACAAATTCAGTGTATAATCTGAGTTTGCTCTGTGCAAGTCTGTGTTGTCACACTGTCTGAAAAACGCATCCTGAAGATGGGCGAACGCCCGAAACCGGTTGATGACCACAAAATGAAGCAGGCTACCACGGGAAATGTCTCTGATGCTGAGTGTGTAAACTGAATTTGCTCTGTGCATGGCTGTGTTGTCGCACTGTCTGAAAATCGCATCCTGAAGATGGGCGAACGCCCGAAACCGGTCGATTACCACAAAATGAAACAGGCTATCACGGAAAATGTCACTGATGCTTTCCAGCTCTGCGGAACCAACCACCACAAATACTAAGGAAATCAATGTTTCTCAAAAATACATATTTCTATGAAAACTGAATTATGAAAATTACATACGATCGCAGTATGGAAAATTAAAATTGTAGAGACTTATAGAGCTTATTCTCTTGCGTATATTGTTTCGTAAAAATTAGATTTATTCTTTTGCTGTAAATAATTTACTATTATTGTCATTATTATTAAACAAAATTAACAGATAGCGCAATGTATCGTAATTGTCTTTAGAGCTAACATAACTTAGCTTTTACAGATTTAATCAGATCAGTTAGCTGTTGTTTTTTTTAAAGAAAACTGTTAGCTCGCCCATCTAATCAATAAATACTGATAGCTGTCCATATCCCAGCACTGTTTAGAGCAACATTCGTTGCACTCTGAACGTCACTCTATCATTTTAAATTCAGAGCGCCAAGAAGTGTTTCTGTTAACATTCGTATTTTGATTCAATCTAGCTTATTTCATTATTACAATTAACTTGTAATTGTTATTACAATATTCAATCATTCAAATATATCTGATATTTTATCCGTCTTAGTATGCATATTCCTTTTATTCCTGACCGGTTTCGGAATTTCATCCATCGTTAGAGCAAATTCACCCAGTTTTTTTTTTAGAGAGTTCACTTCAACGAAATGTTTCTGTTACACTCACACTTGTTGGTTGGTTGAATGAATCAACGATTATTGATACAATGTTGTTGGATATTGTAACAGCAACCAAAGACAGTAAGAGAAGAGAAACAAACCAAAGCACTTTCTCGGATTGGAGTGGAAGAAACTGTATAAATATAGCGACGGACAGTCCATGAAAACACAGTTCGATACAGTTGAGGACGGTTCAATACATCCAATCACTACGTGTCATTACCCATTTGCCACTCTACCTTAAACATTTCTCTATTGTAAAGTCCAGGCAGTCTGTGTCTCTTAATATTAATATATTAGTTAACCAATGTTAACAAAGTCAATCTCATTTCATCAACCAGACAAATTCTCTCCACCTAACACATCCATTATAGATACAATCAACAACCAATTAGTATGAGTGGTAACAGAAACATTGCGTTGAAGTGAATTCTCTAAAAGAACATGGTGAATTTGATCTGTCGATGGATGAAAATCCGAAACCGGTCAGGAATAAAAGGAAAATGCATGCTACGGCGGATAAAATACCAGATGTTATCCAGCATTGTGGACCGGACCCATCAACAACATATTCAACAATTCAAATATAGTCAATTTATTGTAAGCAGTAGTGACTTCTTCATTATATCTTAAACATATCTTCTCTAAAACTTACACACACATATAAGCCCTTTCAATACCGCTCGAGCTACACAACATACACATTACAACACAAACTATACACTCAAACGGGAAGGAATTCGCTCAATGGAAGCGCCCTGGACTCCCACGCAAGATGCCGGTTTCGAATACAGTGCTAACCTAAGATTTTCACTTCCTAGCACATTCTATAGCTCATTATGCAGCAGTAGGCAGTGTTGTCTTTAAGGAGAGAACCCTGTCCGGAGGCCGGCAGTGCACTGAAAAGACTCGGATGCCAATGATTATTATATTGACGCGCATTAAATTAAAAAAAAAAAAAAATATTAGCAATTTTCTTCTACTATAAACAACTTTACCTGTTTCCTTTTTTTTTTTTTTTTAATTTTTTCTTTTTCTCAAGTAATTAGCAAAAATAAAAAAAAATACCTGCAAATAAATATGAACAATATAGCCACTCTTGACTGAAACTGAGAGCCATTGGACTAAATTGAGAGTTTAAACTAAAAAGTACAATCGGACATAAATAATATAAAAGTTTTAGAAATATTAAAAACTTCTCCTTTTCATAAAGTTTTTCTACAAAGTTTTCCAATGACTTAAAACAAAGAGAGAAAAAAAACAAATGAATTCTAATAAAGCAGAAAACAACTTATAGAAATAATATGGAAGAGTTGACCGTTTCATTGATTAAAAAAAAAAAAAAAAACCAAAATCGGGACAACTTTAAATCAAATAGTTTATCTATGATGAAAATGAACATTCAATTCTGTGAAAATGAATTTATTAATAATTTTCTCTTATCTCCTTTTATAGCTGATAATCTTTGGTTCAACATGAAATAATAATGTTTTAAGTTGTTATTAGTTCTTGTCAATATTTCGACCAAGTTCTTGGTCCTTCATCAGGGTTATATACAGAATAAAAACGTCCGGAAGCCGGCAGTGCACAGAGAAGGCTCCGGGCGCCAATGACCATACATATTGACGCGCCTTAAATTAAAAAAATATCAATTATCAAAACAAAAGTAACGATTATTACAACATAATTAATTAACCAAACAGAAAAAGAAGTGTTAACACTGATTAGACGTACGAAAACTGTATACACTAAAATAGTTTTCAAATATCTGTGTTTTATCACGTATTAATGATAGGATGGATGGTAGGTCTGGGGCTACCGTCTATTTTGAGACGGGAGACCATTTGGCGGTGCCTCTTAGTGAGTGAGCCACCGTTTTTCAGACTAAAGTTTATGCAATTCTTTGTTGTATTTTGGATGAGAGGGGGGCGTAACACTAATTTAAAAGGGGTTTGTATCTACTCGGACAGCCAGGCTGCGTTGAAGGCGCTTAGCTCATGTGTTCACTTCCAGATCGGTGTTGGAATGTTCTAAAAGACTGGAAGACTCTTCTTCATTGAAGGATGTGCTTTTGGTCTGGGTTCCAGGTCATATGGGAATGAGGAGGTGGATAGGTTTGCCAATTAGGCGCTCTCTCTCTTTCATGGTCCCGAGCCTGCGTTGTGTGCCTTCTGGCACATGTTTGTCTGTCTTCCAGACGTGGGATGACCTTGCAGCACTCATCCTATGAATGAGTGCAGGGGTTGTCGCAGTCTAAGATGCTCATTGGGGGTCCGAACGGAGCTTTGAGTAGCGGGTCCCCTTTTGTAGAGTTTGTGAGACGGAGGAGGAAACACCCATGCATCTGGATTGCTTGAGCTGTGAGGAGATTAGGTTTAGGAGGAGATAAGGTTTTTGTCAGATTTGTTCGGTCTGTGGTGAAACTTAGATGGGTAAAACCTGGGCCTGGACTTTTGTTCCAGACCCAGTAGTTGTTATTCCTTAGGGGTAGCTATATGGGCCCAGGGAGGATTTAGATAGCGTAGGGCTTTGCCCTCCCCTCCTTGAATAATAACAATAACGCGTATTAAAATAGAAAATTCTGTATAACATATTATTGTGCATAGTTATTTTCCTGCAATAGCCGTGTAATGAGATCCGAATCATTAAAAAGCCAGAGGATCCAAAGAGAGAAAAAGTTCATTAAATGAATCAAAAGTTTAGTTACCTAGGAAAGGACAGTTCGATTCATACAAATAGAGCGACAGCAGTACAGTTCAGGACAGTTTACGTTCAGTTAACATCCAGTCAGCAACCTATCTACCTTCTTATTACTGAGCCAGTCTGTCTCTTTATATTTCTCTCGCTACCTAACTTCTATTTTACTGAAAAGTCCTTGCAGATTATATGTTCTTTTTATTATACAGTGTTCAGTATATCATCTAGATAATTTCTCTAAAATCCATACTCTCTAATTCTCGTTCTTTCTCACTTCCATTATATACCTAAATCATTAAAAATTCATAGTATCCGAAGGGAGGAGAAGTACATTAAATGAATCATTAGTTTAATTACCTAGAAAGGGACAGTTCGATTCATATAAATATAGAGCGACGGTCTTGCAAATTTTTGTTTAATTTGAATAAAGCCGGCCAAAAAAAATATTATTTTGATTTGCTACGTCTTTTTCTCCATACATAGAGGACATAAGGACATAAGAACATAGAGGAACATAAGAATATCCGGAAAATCAATTATAAAAAAAAGTAAAATGTTTCCATTCTTGTATTATGAAAATAATAATTAATATTTACACGAAAAATCATAGATTAATACTTGTTTTTAACCTGCAGTTCATATAAAATTTTATAAATTCTTTTTTTTTTAATTTTAATTATGTAATGGCAAGAGAGAGAACACAAGCTCGACCGAGAGTAAACAGAATCTCTCTGGTACTCTCTGACTTAAACAGGCTAGAGTGGGGAGAACCTGTATATAAGCCAGTGAGAGATCTAGACATCAATCTATCAGATTCAACCATATACATCGCATCGTGTCATGTCATCGTGTCATATCTCTACTCCCACCATTTTATTCTATAAAATCATTCATTACAAGTCCAGTGCAGTTTGTGTAAACTTATAGCTACATTGTAACAGTGTCTTCATATCTCGTCTAATAAATCTAACCTAATTTCTCTCCTCATCAACTCTATTATAATTAAATAAGCGAAATTAATAAATTGATAATATTTCTTTTTAAGTTTCTTTATTCGAGGTGCGGGACCCACTTTGAGCAAGTGGCCCCCCCGTGGTTGCGTATCTCATGTACGTCTTGAGCTAGTCCTGGATGGCGGAATACAATTGCCACTTTATTCTTTTCAATGAATATTATGCAGATATAAATTGGATATATATATTTATTTATTAATAATAACTTGAACATAAATTAGGATAATGTTTAAAGCCTTAGTATTACAAGTCCCAATAGAAGTATTAAAAAACATATCACCAAAGTGTAATATCTTGTACAGGGTGACATCCTCCTGGGTGCTATTATATAGGTGGCACTGTTTCTATAAATATTATAAAAGACAGGTTCTAGATATATAAACCACAACTGTCAATTTACTCGTTTTACTATAGTATATCATTGGTAGGTTGGTGTTACCGTATATTTATATATGTATGTATACTACTAGACGTATGCACCACATCTCTGACTATAAATGTAAAATTTGTTTACAGTCTACATATGTCAAAGTCATATTTGATATTATTACTGGAGGGAGGGAAAAAAAGGAAGAAGATAGAAGTACTAGAGAGTGAGAGAAGAAATAGGGGAGACAGACAACAGTAATGGTGGGGGAGCATAACTTCATTCGTGAAATGAATAAAAAATTTCTCATTACTTTAAATTACGTTTTATTGTTCTTTTTTTTTTATTTTTTTTATTCTTATTTTCTCTTAAATATAAAAAAATATGAAGTAAATACAAATCAGTGATGTTTGTATTGTGTGTATACGTCACATTCATACAATATAATGTGTGTGTTTAAAAAAAAAAAATATATATATATATATATATAAAATAATGGTTATGCTAAACGGGTCATTTCTGTCCCACTAAACATTAAACGAAAATTTTTCATTTCCTCCTATGACGTTTTGTAAAAGTTTATGGCTAATTTTCTTTTTAATTGAAAAAAAAAAATCTGGTGTGAAACACTTTGATACTATGTATAGTTTTCTTTAAAATTAGATACCCATAACGCTCAGGGTCAAAATCAACAAAGCTTTCTGCAAATTTAAATTTAAACTAACTCACAAACTTCCAATAACTCTATAAATCATTTTTTTCTTTCCGAAATGTAATACGTTTCTATCTTTTCAGCGAGCATTCCATGTTTAAAGAAAATTGTTGCAACTGTTTTCGAGAAAATTCATATTAAAACCAGGAGAAATAGTTTACTAATTTGTTCTTGGTATTATTATTATTATTATTATTATTTTCCTCACAAATGCAAGACATAAAAAATACATAGTTACTGTTTAGTTTTTTTTGTATAACATATGTGTATGGCTTTAATGTATTTCTCCATTCTTCGGATCCTATGAACCTTTAATGATTCGGATATATTATAATGGAAGTGAGAAGGAAAGAGAATTGATTTTAGAGAAATAAACTACATGATGTGCTGTATAAAGAACACTGTATAATGAATAGAATGCACGAACTGCAAGGACTTTACAGTAAAATAAAAGTTAGATAGCGAGAGAAATATAAAGAGACAGACGTGGCTGAGTGATGAGGTGGAAGATAGGTTGCTGACTGGAAGGTAAATAGATAGGATGCTGAACACGGTATAATAAAAAGAACGTACAAAGTGCAATGACCTTATAGTGAAATAGAAGTTAGGTAGCAAGAGAAATATAAAGAGATAGACTTGCTGAGTAGTAGGAAGGTTGCTGACTGAATGTAAATTGGACGTTAACTGTTCTGAATGTTCTCTCGTTACAGACAACACTGTTCATTAGAGGGGCAGTAAGCTGTAGAGGCCCCTACAGAGAGAAAATTTAAGGGCATCCCAACTCGAACCCATGACCATTGCTAGTACATTTCTCTACCACTAAGCTAATTCCTTCTTCAAAGAGAATTTCAACAATTTCTTCAAAATGATGTTATTTCCATTTTTACTAAAGTTATGGCTCCAAATATGGTAGTAAACTGATTTCGCTATGTCTGACAAGTTTGGTGTTATCGCACTGTTTTATCAAAACATCCCTGATGATGGGTGAACGTCCGAAACCGAACGATGACCACAAAATGAAACAGGTTATCATGGACAATATCTCTGAGGCCTTAAAGGCCAAAACGTCGCATTCATTATTTTGTAATAAAGTAAAAACTAGAGGCTAGGGTATCAATTTTCCTTTCTATGTATTTTAAATTAAATTAACCAAAAAATTTATATACTGTGACTAATACAGCAAAATTAGGACGAATAATTTATAAAACAATAGGACCAACGAAAAAAAGAAAAGAAACTGGTCACAGAATTTTAATACCCTAATTTAGTTAATAATAATTTCTCATTAACGTCAACTAAGATTCTTAACTCAATTGTTACAGTTTTAGACCAGCTTGATATTTCATACAAAAATAATTAAGTAATAAGTTGAAATACTTTTCACTACAAAATTAAGTTATCATAATAAACTAAGTGCTTTTCTAAAAATTACTCCTCTGTCGCTAATATAAGTATGCTTAATCGTAAATCCTAAAGATAAAACAGTGATTTCTGTTTCATCATTCGGAAAATATTCCAAATATACCGAAACCGGTCAGAAAAAAATAAAGTCATGCTATGACAGATAAAATCGTGGATATTATCCAGCAATGCGGATCCAATCACACATTCAATATACGATTATGTATGCACATGTCAATAAAATTATTGGATCTTGGTCATGCGTATTACCGCGACCAAGAAAGTTATTTTTCCGGTTAACTAAATTTTACCGAAACGTTTTAGTTGAAGTGTGGCACGTTGATGAACTTTTTTTCTTTTCTTTTTTAATGTCCGTGGGGAGGGACCAAGCCCTATGCTATCCAAAACCCTTCTGGGGCCATTTATCTATCCCTAAGTTCGGACCCTTCTCAGTGCACTGCCAGCCTCCGGACAGTATTCTCTCGTTACAGACAACACTGTCCATCACCGGATAGTGAGCTGTAAGGCTCGTTTCACACTATACGGTTTTCACCGTACGGCCGGAATTTTTTAGTGGAGTGAAGAAAAGCATGGGACCTTTCTACATTTTACGGTGACGGCAAAATGCCGGTGCTGTGTAGCAGCCGTTCGGTGCCACTGAAATAGACCGCGCCGTTGACCCTACTGGCCTACATGGTTAAATGTATGCTTTCATATTGTGCGGCTTTGTGACGTACGGCAGCTACATTCTTTTTGGCGCCATTTGAAATAACCTTTTCTACTATTCACCAAAATCTAATATAAGCGGTTGAAACAGCATACCTGCCATATATAGTATTAGACATATATCAGTATTATTAAAGGACGTAATAGACATCCGGAAATAGTTGAAAAATTTAGTTTCGTCATTCTTCAGATCTTCAAAGAGTGTGCAAAACAATCCAACTTCCTCTCTCCGCTGATTGATGGGATGCACCCAAAATAGACGATTTCGTTTAACAAACTCTTCGGCGACGATGTAACAACCACAAAGCAATAATTTGTTTACGATTCATTGAAACACTTGGTTATCTCATTGACTAACGAAATGAAAATGTTTAGTTTACAACGGGGAAAAAAACCGTGCAATGTGAAAACAACAGTGTCACGGCAAAAAGGCGTACGGTTTGAAACGGTAAAAAAAACCGTATAGTGTGAAACGACCCTAAGAGGCTTCTAGGAAGAAAAAAATCTAAGGGCAGCAACAGGGCTCGAACTAGTGTCCTCCGCGTTGCTAGTCCAGCGCGCTACCAATGAGCTAATGAACTTACTTGGATTTTTTTTCCATTTTTGAGTTTTCCTGATTACAAATTCTCTCTCTCTTTTTGATTTATAACAATTACCTCCTCTAAAAAATGTTCTAATGCATTCATAATATGCCTTTACTGAACATAAAACTTAATTTACGTATATTACAAAACTATAAGATAAAAAAGTATTTGTTGACCGTTTGATGAATTATTTTATGAAGAAATTTGGTGAGGATCGGTAGAAAAAAAAAAACGGTTTAAAAATTCTTTCTCCACATCTTCACGACTATCTATACAATATTAAAGCCTTGATAAAGACAGGAAACTCTGTCGAAATGTTGGCATAATTGAATGTGTCCTTACTTGACCGATCCTCATCAAATTTCATCATACAACACAAACTATAAGTTCGAAAATTTTTTGTAAGAAACTTCCGCCCAACCCCAATTCTAAAGAAAAATATTGAAGTGGGCCAAAGCCGCATAGAAGCAATGAAGAAAATTCAGACAATAAGTTTACTTTCACTTACTCCTAGTTCATCATCTATTGGATTAAATCAGAAAAAAAAATAATATAGAAATCGAATAGAATAAATCGTTAAAATTTAGAACGTTTTTATTAGAATGACTTGTTAATAAAAATAAAGAAAAAAAACGTATCTCTTATTAGCCATTAATGAAACATAAAATGCATAAGAATAAATGAACAATAAATCGCTTTTTCATTAAAAACCTTGAGCTCCATTACATCATACATCAAAAAAACTTGCCTACTTTTTGCGTTCTTCACACTTGCAAATGACTTGATGAGAATCAAGATAAAAAAAACTGTCTATAATTACTTGATCCCATGCAAGTGATTATTTTATAGCTATAAAAAAGAAAAATAATAAAAGTCCTCAATTATAGAATAATTTAAAATAAGATTTCAAAAAGAATAAAAATTGAAAATAAAGTAAATGACCAATCGATACATTATAATGTGTTTCAATAATCCAGATAACTATCGCTAACATAATAAAATGTAAAATTGTGGGTTCGTGTATATGTTGATCATTTTCCAATATGGATGCTTCGTTTCTTATTATTTAATCATTTTTATTTATTTATTTTTTGATTTTTTTTTTTAATCTTTCGATATTACTTAAGTATAGATTCAATTTTGTTTCATTTCATTTATAAATAAAATTATAATTTTGCTTATTCGATGATTTTTTTTTTTTTTTCTTTCTTGTATATTTAACATCTTCAAGTGCTTCATACAATTTTCGAATAGAAAAATGTCTACTTACTCTTATAGCGATAATGTCGTATTTTCTAAGTTTGAGTTTTCACCGGGAAATACTTGTTTTGCGGCTCCTTAAATACGAAAAAAAATCTGGTGTGAAACACTCACACAACTTTTTCTTACTCCAGTTCTCAAAATTATAATTTTATAAGTTAATATACCCAAATTTAATGAAATTCGTCGAAAACTGAAAAAAAAAAAGGTTCAGTAAAAGTAACACTTCCGGTTTACTAATTTCCTTGAAACTCGGAATTTTGGCCATCTATTTATTTCTAATTAATTTTCTTTGTATGATGGAATAGTATAATCAACATGATAGCACTTTGGAGAAAAACACCGCATAATCCCACCGCCCCTCCCCCAAAAAGTGCCCTTAAATGAATTTTCCCAGAGAAATGTTTCAAATAAAAGTTGTAGCTCGTTGTATGTGTAGTTGATATATTAAGTTTAAAGAAAATAGTCGGAGCCATTTTTTTAAGAAAAACGCAAAAAAGTATAAAAAAAAAAACAACTAGTAAAGTGGTATTTCCGGTTAAGCAATTTTAACAGATAACGTACAGTCAGATCCCCCATGGTGATACTTAAACGGAATATCAAGTTTCAACTTTCTGCGGTTTTTCGTTTTTGAGCTATGCTGTTCACATACAAACACATACAGACCATTTGCTAAAACCACTTTTTTTCACTCAGGGGACCTCAAAACGGATATTTCCGTTGAAAACTCGATATCGAAAATTTAACACGATTACAATACTTCCTCTTATTAGGAGTAATAGAAAGTAAAATATTTGAGACGATTACAATACTTCCTCTTATTAGGAGTAATAGAAAGTAAAAAATTTAACACGATTACAATACTTCCTCTTATTAGGAGTAATAGAAAGTAAAAAATTTAACACGATTACAATACTTCCTCTTATTAGGAGTAATAGAAAGTAAAACATTTAACACGATTACAATACTTCCTCTTATTAGGAGTAATAGAAAGTAAAAAATTTAACACGATTACAATACTTCCTCTTATTACGAGTAATAGAAAGTAAAAAAATTTGAGACGATTACAATACTTCCTCTTATTAGGAGTAATAGAAAGTAAAAAAATTTAACAAGATTACAATACTTCCTCTTATTAGGAGTAATAGAAAGTAAAAAATTTAACACGATTACAATACTTCCTCTTATTAGGAGTAATAGAAAGTAAAAAATTTAACACGATTACAATACTTCCTCTTATTACGAGTAATAGAAAGTAAAAAATTTGAGACGATTACAATACTTCCTCTTATTAGGAGTAATAGAAAGTAAAAAATTTAACACGATTACAATACTTCCTCTTATTAGGAGTAATAGAAAGTAAAAAATTTAACACGATTACTATACTTCCTCTTATTACGAGTAATAGAAAGTAAAAAATTTGAGACGATTACAATACTTCCTCTTATTAGGAGTAATAGAAAGTAAAAAATTTAACACGATTACAATACTTCCTCTTATTAGGAGTAATAGAAAGTAAAAAATTTAACACGATTACAATACTTCCTCTTATTACGAGTAATAGAAAGTAAAAAATTTGAGACGATTACAATACTTCCTCTTATTAGGAGTAATAGAAAGTAAAAAATTTAACACGATTACAATACTTCCTCTTATTACGAGTAATAGAAAGTAAAAAATTTGAGACGATTACAATACTTCCTCTTATTAGGAGTAATAGAAAGTAAAAAATTTAACACGATTACAATACTTCCTCTTATTAGGAATAAGAGAAAGTAAAAAAATTTTTAAGCGAATAGTTTGTCTCATCTGTATAATCGCAGGAAGCTTAAAACTTAGTATTTCGTTTAGTTTAGTACCACACAGCAGCATCTAAACACAAAACGTTTAATAGGTATTTTAAAATCAATATGCTGGGTGTAATAAATGCTGTATAAAATAAGTGTAAGTAAAAATTTGATTAACTATATCCCAACTATTTGGCACAACTAAAGGATTACGGCAAGGCTGATCTCTTTAAAATTTACATACAAGTGATTCTCTGCTTGAATGGGATAAGATGTATGGACTAATTGGATAACATTGCGGGAACTATTTCTATTGGAAATAGGATAACCAGGTGATAATTGCACAGGACCCAGAAGATATGAAGTATATGATGAAGAAAAATGGTTGAAGTGTACCAAGAATTGGGATCTTTAAATAAACTATGCGAAAACGGAGTAAGTACATATAATCTCAACCAGAAATAACTATGACGACATCAAGTTAATTGGGGAATAGAATAAAATGGGTGTAAAATGCTTTAAATACCTAGGAATGCCTAGGTATTTATAAATGACCTAGGGACGGGCAACTCGGACATTTTGGTCCGGAGCGTCAAAATTTAGGGGCACCATTTTGGCTGTAAGTGTGAGAAACATATTATATTGATGTTAAATATTCAATTAATAGAAAATTTCACATATCGATTTTTTACGTTCGCTAAAAATTTTACCGTGCATAGCGTATTTATATTGTTTATGTCTAAAAGCTAAAAAATATTTACACTATTATTGAAAAATTAATGCAGAATTTGTAAAGAACAATCGTTGCTTCGGCTTGTTTGAACATGCATATACTTCTCTGAACATAATAGCATTAGCACACGAGCAGAGAGCGCTGCTTTAGCTTGTGTTTGAACATGCATAGACTTGCTTAAAAAAAAAAAAATCTGGTGTGAAACACTCACACAACATTCTCTTACTCCTGTTCCTAAAATTATAATTGACAAATGTTATAGTTTGTGTAACAAATTTAACGAAATTCGTCGAAAATTGAAAAAACTGTTCAGTAAAAGCGCACTTCTGGTTTACTAATTTTCTTGAAACTTGGAACTTTGGCCATCTATTTATTTCGAATTAATTTTGTTTGGAGGATAGAATTGTAAAATCATCAAGGACACACAAATGATGGCAATTTGGAGGAAGCTGTAACCCCTAAAAGTGCCCTTAAATGAATTTTCCCAGAGAAATATTTTAAATAAAAGATGTAGATATTTGCATGTTTAGTTTATATTTCAAGTTTCAAGAAAATCGTTGGAGCGATTTTTGAGAAAATCACGAAAAAGTGAAGAAATCATTTAGTAAAGTGTTAAAATAAAAGCACTTTCGGTTATCCAGATTTTTTTCAAACTCCGAATTTCAACAACATATTTAATTCTAATTAACATTATTAAGAAGGCAGAATTTTCTAATAAACTGAAATAGCACTTTAGATAAAAAACCTAACCCCACCCCTCCCACAAAAGTGCCCTTAAATGAATTTTCCCGGAGAAATATTTTGAATAAAAGTTGTAGCTCTTTGTATGTGTAGTTGATATATCAAGTTTAAAGAAAATAGTCGGAGCCATTTTTGAGAAAATCACAAAAACGTAAAAAAAAACAACAACACCGGTACTTCCGGTTGTGGAATTTTTGGAAGATAACGTACTGTTATCTTGATGCCATGGTGATAGCTAAATGGAATATCGAGTTTCAACTTTCTACGGTTTTTCGTTTTTGAGCTATACTGTTCACATACATACACACACACAGACTATTTGCTAAAAACCACTTTTTTTTGACTCAGTGGACCACAAAACGGATATTTCCGGTGGAAACTCGAAATCGAAAATTTGACACGATTACAAGGGGATTAAGAGAAAGTAAAAATTTATATATATATATATTCTTAAAGGGCGGCAATTCGTCTTTTTGTCGGAGGCGACGTAACCGCTAGAGTGGGCGCTGTTCACAGATAAAGAAATAAAAAGAAGAAGTAATATAGAAACCTGTATAGTATTTAATGTCAGAGCAAGGAAACTCCTTGCCATGGAAATGGACTTTTAGAGAAGATCAGCAGGAATTTTAAGACTCCAGATAAGGGGGTACGAAGATATCAGAGAGAACATGTTTATGCGTATTGAGGAGAAGAGATTGAGATAATGAAACGAGAGATGCAATATTGGGCGCCAGAAAGAAAAGAGGTAGACCCAAGCAAATTATAGAAGGATTTACTAAACGAGAGTCTAAAAAAAAGCGGCCTGCAAGAGACAGAGAGAGTTGGCAGGAAAATCTTTGGAAAAATTTCTATTAAAGAAAAGCTCAGTAATGAGGAAAATCCTGAAAAAAACAAAATAACAATAATAATATAATTGTAATAAAAAAAGACGTATGTTTATTCCAAACAGATTTTTTTTTTGAGGATTGATACTGGTGTTTAAATTTCAGCTACATATTTATAAACACAACATTTTCCCACTCCCTCAATGGCGTTCAAAATACATAAATCTGGGAAAAATCAATTTAGTGAATATGTTATTAGGAATAAAAGTAGTGAACACTTGAAAAAGATAATTTACATTTCTTAACATTAAGATTTCGATATTTATATTCTTTCGAAAGAGTAAACATTGCGATTACTTCGTTTTTGATTGTTTACGTCAAAGAATCTTCCAACTGGGTGGATTTATTTTATTTTCTTCTCACGGTATAATTCAATTGATTTTTTTTTTTTTTTTAGCACAATATCTCAAACAATTACGCACTCTTTAATTTTTTACTTTCTCTTACTCCTAGTAACAGAAAGTATTGTAATCGTGTCAAATTTTCGATATCGAATTTTCACCGGAAATATCCGGTTTTGAGGTCCAGTGAGTCGCAAAAAAAGTGGTTTTTAGCAAGTGGTCTATGTGTATGTATGTATGTGAACAGCATAGCTCAAAAACGAAAAACCGTAGAAAGATGAAACTTGATATTCCATTTAGGTATCACCATGGAATCTCACAGTACGTTATCTGTCAAAATTCCTCAACCGGAAATTACCACTTTACTAGTTAGTTTTTTTACATTTTTGCGATTTTTTCACAAAAGGCTCCGACGATTTTCTTTAAACTTTGTTATATCAACTACACATACAAAGAGCTACAACTTATATTTAAAATATTTCTCCGGGAAAATTCATTTAAGGGCACTTTTTGGTGGTGGGAGGGGTGGGGTTAGGTTTTCATCTAAAGTGCTATTTCAGTTTATTAGATAATTATTTCATGTAAATAATGTTAATTACAATTAAATATGTTGTTTAAATTCCGAGTCTGAAATAAATCGGATAACCGGAAGTGCGTTTACTTTACCACTTTACTAAATGATTTTTTTTTTTTTCCACTTTTTCGCGATTTTCTTACAAAATAGCTCCGTCGATTTTCTTGAAATATGAAATATAAACTAAACAAACAATGATTTACAATTTTTATTTAAAACATTTTTCTGGGAAAATTCATTTAAGGACACTTTTAGGGAAGCCAGTGGGGTTATGTTTTTCTCTTAACTGCTATCATAGTTGATTTATACAATTCTATTATCCAAACAAAATTAATTAGAAATAAATAGATGGCCAAAAATTCCAAGTTTCAAGAAAAATTAGTAAACCGGAAGTGTGCTTTGACTGGACAGTTTTTTTTTTCAGTTTTCGACGAATTTCATTAAATTTGGATATACAAACTATAAAATTTGTCAATTATAATTTTGAGAACTGGAGTAAGAGAAAGTTGTGTGAGTGTTTTACACCAGATTTTTTTTTTTGTTTACCGATTTTTTTAATAAACCATAATAAAATTCTTTAAAGTCTAGTTATAATATCTAATTTAAATAGGACATAGTACTAAATATTTAAATTATATTCGCAAGCAAAGAACACTAGTACCAAAGTTATCAAAAACTATGTAACATATGGTACGAAATATTTTTAGAATATTCTAATCGTACATAATGCTGGGCCAGATGTTACTTATAACAATGTAATCATATTCTTTATACATATATATTTTAAAGAATGTTAGCAAACAAACAAAATTACACCAACATATTGTAATTATTTTTATACTATTTAATTTTATTACAATACTATGTATATATTTTTTATAATCCTTTCTTTTTATTTAAAAAAAAAAAATTTAAAAATTAATTAAAAATCCATCTATCAATATTTAAAAATGGGAAAAGTCGTAGAAGCGAAAAAAGAGTGAAAAAAACGTGTGCTAAATATATATATATTTTTTTTTTTTCCTGGAAACCACCAAAACATGTAGGTATTTCCGGTGAAAACTCAAATTTTGAAAATTTGACACGTTTCGCAATATATACTTAATTCTGCAGCAGTAAGTGAAAGTAATAATTCAATGCAATATAATATCATCATCCTAAACTTGGAAATTCTTTTAATGTAAATAATTATCTAAAGATAAACAATCTGTCATCTGTTTATATACTTCGATTTTTTATTTATTTATTTATTTTTTTGTTTTTTACTATCTCTTATTCCTAGTAAGAGGAAGTATTGTAATCGTGTCAAATTTTCCATATCGAGTTTTCACCGGAAATATCCGTTTTGAGGTCCCTTGAGTCCAAAAAAATGTTTTTTAGCAAATGGTCTGTGTATGTGAACAGCATAGCTTAAAAACGAAAAAACCGTGGAAAGTTCAAACTTGATATTCCGTTTAGGTATCACCATGGGATCCGGCAGTTGGTCATCCTGTCAAAATTCCTCAACCGGAAGTACCACTTTACTGAATGTTTTTTTTTTTTTCACTTTTTCACGATTTTCTCAAAAATGGCTCCGAAGAATTTTCTTCAATCTTTCAATATCTACTTGGCATACAATGTTCTACAACTTTTATTTGAAACATGTAATGTATGATGTGTATTTGTAGTAAGTAGCACGAGCGGTTTCGTATTAGGGTTTGTAAGTATGTTTGAGGAAAAGATAGAAGTATAAGAATAATTAAGAACACACTGGTAGATTAAATTAAATATATTCTCTAAGAGAAATTAAGTACTTTGAATATTACAATAAAAGCTTATAATAAATTCTTATAACTTGATACTGGTATAGCTCTGATGTTTTCACCTTGATTTTTAGAACGAGTCTGTCTTGGAAAGAATGTTTTCTCTTTGTTCGTTCAGTTCCTCCCCTGTGATGAGAGAGGGGGTAGTATAATGCCATCAAGGTTAATAAACTTTTCCAATAACTGTTTTCTTATATCTTGCGTGTATCTTTTTGCAAGGGAATTGTCACTATTTTGATATTTTGATTTTTTTTCTTAATTTAATATATTTCTATGTTTTGCGTCCATCACATAATTCATTTAAGGGCACTTTTTTGAGGGAGGGATGGGGTTAGATTTACCCCTAAAATACTATTTCACTTTACTATACAATTCTGTCATCTAAATAATTTTAATTTGAATTAAAAGTTTTTTTTTTTTAAATTCCAAGTATGAAAAAATCGGATGACCGGAAGTGCGTTGAATTTATATCATTTTACTAAATGATTTTTCTCACTTTTCCGCAGTTTTCTCCAAAAATGGCTCCGATGATTTTCTTGAAACATGCTATATCAACTACACATACAAAGAGCTACAACTTTTTTTTTGAAACATTTCTTCTGGTAAAGTCGTTTAAGGCGGTTTTCGGGAGAGGGATGGGGTTATGTTTTTTTTTCTCTAAAGTGCTATCTCCAGTTGATTATACAAATCTACTATTCAAACAAAATTACTTAGTAATAAATAAATGGCCAAAATTCCGAGTTTCAATAAAAATTAGTAAACCGGAAGTGCGTTTTTACTGAACATTTTTTTTTTCAATTTTTTCCATAAAAACGCCCACCAAATTTCATTAAATTTATTATATTAACTATAAAATTTGTCAATAACAATTTTGAAAACTGAAGTATAAGAAAGTTGTGTGAGTATATCACATCAGATTTTTTTATTTTTTTTAATGTTAATGATATAATTTAACTAACAATTAAAGCCCATAGAAACAATAAACATAAAATATTTAATTTCGAATAAAAATATTATAATAAAACATCCAAAAATGCTATAATAAGCACTTACGGAATCACTGGCAAAAGGGTGTAAGGCTATAATGATGCAATAACTTTAAAATAGCCTAATAACTTTAGCTTATATGGGCCGTATAAGTAATCTATATGGGCAATAATAAGGTATAATTACTTGAGGATAGAAATTAAACATTAATTGAATCCAGAAAAAAAAAACCTTATTATCAAGAGAATACTGAGTGGCAGGATTGTAAGGCAATTTTGTAGCCGAAGGAATTTCAAGGCTTTTAGTGATTGTTAATTTTGTTAAATAATTTTACCTTTTATTTTGTTATTAAATCAGTAATAGAGAAATAAAAAAAAAAATTACAGTCTTCGTTTTAATAGAGTTTATCGTAAAACTGATAAAAACAAAGTGGCTTAAGTTTTTTAAATGAGCAATATTTCTAGACAATATATTAAAAGTGGAAAAAAATTTGGTGTAAAACACTTATACGTCCTTTTTTTCTAAAACTTCTGATGCGGTGACATAAGTTTCTAATATAAAAAAAAAATCTGGTGTGAAACAATCACACAACTTTCTCTTACTCCAGTTCACAAAATAATAATTGACAAATTTTATAGTTTGTGTACCAAATTTAATGAAATTCGTCGAAAACTGAAAAAAATGTTCAGTAAAAGCGCACTTCCGGTTTACTAATTTTCTTGAAACTTGGAATTTCAGAAACCATCTACTTATTTCTAACTAATTATGGTTGGATGATAGAATTGTATAATCAACTAGGATAGCACTTTGATGAAAATCTAACCCCACCCCTCCCCTAAAAATATCCCTTAAAAAAATTTGCCCAGATAGATGTTTTAGATAAAAGTTGTAGAACTTTGCATGTGTAGTTTATATAGGAAGTTCCAAAAAAATCGTAGGAGCCATTTTTGAGAAAATTGCGAAAAAGTGAATAAATCATTTAGTAAAGTGGTAAAGTAAACGCACTTCCGGTTATCCGATTTTTTTCAAACTCGGAATTTCAACAACATATTTAATTCTAATTAACATTATTTAGATGACAGAATTGTCTTACAAACTGAAATAGCACTTTAGATGGAAACCTACCCCCACCGCTCCCCCAAAAGTGCCCTTCAATGCATTTTCTCGGAGAAATGTTTCAAATAAAAGTTGTAGCTCATTGTATGTGTGGTTGATGTTTGACGTTTAAAGAAAATCGTCGGAGCCATTTTTGAGAAAATTGCAAAAAAGTAAAAAATCCAACTAGTAAAGTGGTACTTCCGGTTGAGGAATTTTTACAGATAACGTACAGTCAGATCCCATGGTGACCGCTAAACGGAATATCAAATTTAAACTTTCTACGATTTTTCGTTTTTGAGCTATGCTGTTCACATACATACATACATACATACACACACACACACACACGGACACACACACACAGACCATTTGCTAAAAACCACTTTTTTGGACTCAGGGGACCTCAAAACGGATATTTCCGGTGAAAACTCGATATCGAAAATTTGACACGATTACAATACTTCCTCTTACTAGGAGTAAGAGAAAGTAAAATTTCCTTCGTTTTCAATAACTTTTTTGCTAACGATCATACAAGGTCCTAGATCCCCCTCTAACAAAAAAATCTGAAGACTTTCCTCAAAAAAAAAAAGAAAAGAATCCAAATGCTTCTTTTCTTTATTGATTTTTCAGATGTGAATAATTTTCCATTTAAATGATTTTGTAAAGAAAGGAACAGATGAAAATCTGATGGTGTAAGAACAGGGGGGAATAGGGTGGATGAAAAAGGATGTCTCAGTTAAGCTCTCTGAGTTTCTCCCTCTAGTTTGCTCTAGATGTGTGAAATCTGGAATTATCGTGCTGAAAAATACAATCCACTTATCGATTGGCTAAAGCAGATTCTCTTTTTTGAATTGCCGCCCTTAGTTTATCTAACTGACGATAATATTTAATAGAATTAATTAAGTTGCGAAACAATTCGTAGAAGATAACACCCCGTGTGAAAATCCCATCAAAATTGACAGCCAAACTTTTTTTTTAGGATGCAAGCCAGATTTTTCACGTCGATTGATCAAGATCTACTTTCTAATGAATAACTATTGCGGGAAATGTTTGCCTACTTAGTCCAGTTATTTCTATTGGAAATAGGATACCAGGTAATAATTGCACAGGACCCAGAAGTTATGAAGTACATGATGAGGAAAATGTTGAAATGGGGGGGGAGGGATCTTGAAATAAACTATGCGGAAACGGAATAAGTACATATAACCCTAACTAGAAATGACTACGACTACGTCATGTTAATTGGAGAATAGAATAAAAAGGGTGAACGTTTTAAATAGCTAAGAATGCGTAGGTATTTATTAATCAAGCGAACTGCTCCTCGGATAAAGAAATGAAAAAAAGAAGTAATATAGAAACCTGTGTAGTATCTAAAGTCAGAGCAAGGAAATTCCTTGCCATGGAAATGGACTTTTAGAGAAGATCAGCAGGAATTTTAAGTCTGCGGATAAGGGGGAACGAAGATATCAGGGAGAACATGTTGACGCGTATTGAGAAAAAGAGATTGAGATAGTGAAACTAGTGATGGAATATTGGACGCCAGAAAGAAAAGAGATAGACCCAAGCAAACCATAGAAGGATTTGCTAAACTAGAGTCTAAACAAAAACGGCCTGCAATAAAGGGGATGCAAGAGACAGAGAGACTTGGAAGGAAAGTCTTTGGAAAAATTTCTATTAAGGAAAAGCTAATTAGGAAAATCTGGAAAAAGATATAATTATATTTTTTCCAGCTTCTTGATCTCAATAATTTGTATTTAAAAAAGTGATTCAAACAAGGATCACGATTTTGTCTCTCTAGCAGTGTACGGCAAGCAGCGGGCTCAGGGACATTTTATTTCCTTCGCTTTGAAAGTGTGGGTCCTAAACATCTGTACATATGTCACAGCCTTTTCTAGTGATCTCCTGAGTTGTTATTCGAGAATTTTCGATGATCAAATCTTGAACGTACATATTATCAACTTCGTTAGGGATACCACTAGAGTGGCACGCTGGCGGTGTGTTCCTGGACCACCGCCACGTCTTGCCACTCCAACTCCTGATTTGAGTGAGTGTCGCAGTGTTTGGTTGACTTCTTTGGACACCAGAATATCTGAAGGGGATTCCATTATAAATATAGCTAATGATCTGTCCCAGATAACCGATAGTAAGACACTTTATGGTGGAGACATGATGACTACAACGAAAATCATGAAACGTATGCCAAAAAAGATGCAAGTTGATATACAAACATTTCCAGATCCACGGCAGCGTGAAGCAATTGTTACAGAACTTTTACACACGTAGGAGTTGTTAGAACTGGTAGTAATTTATTCGAAGCTGGCCAATTATCATCATGGCGTGATTTATCACATCGTGAACAAATGAGAGTGGCTACATCATTACTGGTGGGCATTGAGGAAAATTCTTTTCTATTAGCTAATACAGTTATCAGAGAGAAAACTGTCGCGCATACGGAGAAAAATATATTTTTGGCTGTAAGAGTTGTTGAAGTTTCAAACGTTGAAACAGAAGAATTTCGCAGCCATAGTACAAGAACTGGATCTGACGAAGAATGGGGCAACAATGGTGGTACAAGTGACGGAAGTGTGTGGCAGCGTCGGAGGAGTCAGTGGAGGTGCTGTTCGATCGTCTATATTGAGGCCTGTCAATACTTCAAGAGTTGTTAATTCTAAGGTAATTTCTGCATCATTCGGCCAAGGAAGATACACTCAGTTATCTACCCTGTAACTATATGTTTGAAACATATTAGGACGGAAAATGTTACAAATCCTACGTGTGTATTTTGGGATTATATGATGAGTTCATGGTCGGAAGAAAGTTGCAGAAAAGAATCAACAAATACAACGTATACAAAATGCCTTTGTGATCATTTAACAAATTTTGCTATACTAATGGATGTACAGCAAACTTGTCTACCGCCGCCTCCATGAGCTTGCATTGCAAATTATCACCTATAATCGGATGTATAGTTTCAATAGTATGTCTTATATTGGCTATAGCTGCATTCCATTTGTTTAGGGGTCTTAAATCTGACAACTATTCACTAAAAATTTGTGCGGTTGTCTTCTAATAGCAGAGACACTGTTTTTGGCCGGTATTGGCCAAATTGATCAGGCCTCAATTCGACCACTGTACTGGCGGGTCTGCTACATTTTTTCTTTCTTTGCGTCTTTGCTTGGATGTTCCTTGAAGGTTTTCAGTTGTATGTAATGCTGATAGAAGTATTTGAAGCAGAGAAATCTCGAGTGAGAGGTATTACTTATTTAGTTAATGAAGCCCCATTAGTGATTGTCTCCGTATCCTCGCTTATCGATCCCCTCAGTTATCGCATTGAACGGTACTGCTGGCTACGAGCTGATAATTTCTTTATCTTCAGCTTTGTTGGCCCTGTTATTGCTGTGATACTTGCTAATCTAGTCTTTTTAAGTATGACCTTGGTTGGTCTTTCGAGTCGAAATTTTGGTGCTTTGTCGAAATTTTGTAAACTATCGTAAATATCTCGCATTTTTTAAATATAGCCGGCACACTTGAACCCTTCCGAAACTCATACAGTATTACATGTCTAAAATGCATGTTTTCAGCACTCATATTTTAAACTTTAAATCGCCCATTAAAAGTGTGGAAATTCAACTGAATTAGTTCCAAAGTGTCCCCCCCCCCCTTCTGACAACTTTTTCTTGATATGAATGGGATTAATTTTGTTTAAAATTATTGGTAAATGTTCAAGGGATTAAAGTCCTATTGAAAAACTTCGTATTTTAGTGCCATTTTATGTTAGTTACCATATGTTTAAATGTAACTTTTCTCAATACTGTATTTCAACATTGTTGTGGTTAACTGTATCTTCAAATTTAATGCAATTATTTGTTTCATTATTTATTACTTAGTTGCTATTTTACTGTTGTACTTTATTCTTATATCGTAATTTGGTTAACTAATATTTCAATAATTATTTATTTCTTTATTTTATCAATAAATCTTAGATTTTTTTCAGGTCAAATTCGTACATAATTAGGAAGTTGAAGCTTGTAAATTCTCAATATGGGTTCGGAAAGTGAAATTGAATAATAAACTAAGTGAAATTGAATGATAAACTAAGAATTTTAAGACATAAGCGAGGGATGTGTAAAGGAAGATTAACACGAATTAAAACCTATCTTGGAATCCTTTGATCCCAATATTTCCTCAATATCAAATCTTACTTCACGTTTACAAAAACTGTTTACAAAAAAAAGAACGTTGGTCACAATTTGACGTAATATAATCAGAAATTCAATTAATAATAGCTGATGAGGAAGATGATACAGAAACAGCGATGTTTGAAGATGATTATTTCGTAATTAAAGGTAACATTGAAGATATATCTTTCTCTTCACAACATAAAATGCAATCAAATGCTATATAGTTGAGCCTACATAGCAGAATCAACAGTCTGATACAACTGATAACATTAAACTCCCTAAAATACCTTTACCAACATTTGCTGGAAAATATGAAGATTTGGACCGATTTTTATGATACTTTTGAGGCAATGATAAATAGATCAACCAAGATTACAAAAATTCAAAAATTAGTGACAAGATCAGAGACATTTTCCGTGGTAGCCTGCTTCGTTTTGTGGTCATCGACCGGTTTCGGGCGTTCGCCCATCTTCAGGATGGTTTTTCAGACAGTGTGCCAACACAGACTCGTACAGAGACTTAGTTTCACACTAACTGAGGTGTGTTTTTAAATACTAAACTCTTAAACTAGGTAAAGGGATGTGGCCAGATGGGTGGGAAAACACGTGTTTGGGTTGTTAAAGGGCAAATTCTTTTCTTACAGTGGACGCGGGGGTCTAATCTTTAAACTCTGTTTTGGAGGGAGACTTACTTCACGATTAACTAACCAAAATATTTTTTTTTTTTTTTTTTTGCCTCTTGTACGGAGCAAATTAGCCATTTTAAAAGTGATTTACCAATGAAATAGGTTCAGGAAGGCGGGCGTGTATTGTGTGTTGGGGATGGTTCTAGTACAATTTACTATACTTTTACTGTGTTTACAGATTTAATAGTTTGAATAATTTATTTATTTAGGCAGTTAATATTTTTTCTTTTGGTTTATTAGTTTTAATCGCTAACTGGATTTGCAGGTTTAATAGTTTGAGTTATCAGTTAATATTTTTTTTTTTTTTTTTTTTCATAATGTTAGGCCTTTGCTTCGTATAAATTCAAAGATTTCTGTATAAATATTGTCATCATCATATGATAGTATGGTGTTCAAGTTAGCGGGCAGGGGACAGCCAGTCCTGAGAACAGCCTTCCACAACCGGTCCCTACCTTTAGGGTTTTTGTTACATTCCAGGACTATGTGATTGGAATCTGCAATACTTTTAGAGGAACAGGAACAATTTTGATCAATGTTTACACCAATTCTGGCCAGGTGATGTGGTGAATAATTGTGGTTAAATCTCAACCTGATTATTGTACTTTGAAATTTTCTATTGGCGTTAGTATATTTGGCGAACCAAGGGGTTCTGGGGATACCAGTTTGAATGGCTGTATAAAACTGGCCTTTTATTTGCTTTGACAAGCCATACACCCTCTCCCATTCGGTATATCATAGCTTTAGAACCAAAATATTAAGAATATACAAAAAAAATAAAAATAAGATGCACAAAATAAATCTAAATAAAATTAAACAACGATTAAACTAACATTTTAAAATTCATTCATTCGTTTAAAACTGAACGATTTTTTATATAATTATACTAAGTTTTCCCAGTTCCAAAGAATTAAGAAATTCCAGTCATTCTTTCACTTTTCCACGCAACCCTCACATCCTCGCAAGCATGTATACCTAATTATGTTTTCTTATATAATTAAGTTTTTTATTATGCATCCCACAAACCATGTCACATCATCCAAATACTCAATATAACATCATCCAACATATTTTTACTCAATAAAACATCCAAATATTTTTTTTTTTCTTTAATATATATATCTAAACTAGTAAAGTTATATATGCATAGTAGATTTAAAACTAAACCTAAACTTAAAATCTATTTAAGAACTATTTGTTGCGTGTGTAATTGTGTTTCTGTTGCTATTGTGGGAAGAGTGTTCTGAATAATGGTTCACTAGCAAATTTTGTCTGTTCATTTATTAAGTTTTGTGTTTTTCGTTTATATATTTCGAGTTGTTCTACTATGTCAAGTCGTCGTCCTTTGTGGCCAGAGTGTATTAGTTTCATCGTGGTCGTTATGTCATCGGGTTTGTGTTTGTTAGTTTTTAGGTGATTGGCGTAATTTGAGTCAACTTTGTCGTATTTGTATGATCTGATGTGTTCGGTAAATCGTTCCTTGATTTTTCTGCCGGTCTGCCCCACGTAAATGTTGTCACAGTCCGGGCACTTCAACTCGTAGACCCCACTGCTGTCATACACGTCAGTGAACTCGGTACGAGTGCGGAGTTTGTTGCCTAATTTGTTGTTTGTTCGGAAGGATGTCTTAATGCCCAGTTTTTTGAAAAAATTTGTGAGTTTGTACGTGTGGCTTCCAATATATGTGAATGTGGCGAATTTGTCTGCTGTTTTTTGTCAGTCCTATTTCGGTGGTGTGGTTCGTTTTTGAGGAGTTTATTAACGATGTTTGTATTGTACCCATTGTTTTCAGCTATTTTGTAGATTGTCTGCAATTCTTGTGTGTGGTTCGCGGGTGTGAGGGGTGTGTATTTAAGTCTGTTCGTTAGGTGTCTAAGTGCAGCTAGTTTGGGTTGGGTGGGGTGGTTGGAATTGTGCGGTGTTGAAGATGATTATTTCGACATTAAAGGTAAGATTGAAGATATATCTTTCTCTTCACAACATAAAATGCAATCAAATTAACCATCACAACAAATTAGTGACAAGACTTTTGCAATGTCTATATTACAATATAATACAAAAAATTTGTTTACAAAACTTTAAATGTGCTTGCCGTAAATAAACAAAAGGTGATAGAGGTTATCATGTATACTTGAATGTATCTAGGATGTGATCGTCCCTCTGTTACAACTAAAGCTTGTAGCGACAGATTAAATTTTAACCTAAATGATGATAAAAAAGTATTGTGATGTGTCCAATTTGATATTGAGGGGAAATATAATTTTGCAGCTCCCACAGAAGAGACAAAATGTTTTTTTTAACAAATGTTATGCATGTTTTTGTATGTCTATGAACAATATCTCGACAAGAAAAATCACAAGGAAATTAAACTTAACAATACAGTTTGATCTGAAACCAAGGTTCAACCAACCAGGTGAAAATCTGTTAATCAGAATAACTATTTTTTGTTTCAGTTTTCTGCCATTTTTTCTCAAAAAAAAAATAAATAAATAAACTCGAAAATTCAACTTCTTTTGCATATTAAGCGTATCACATTGATTTCAATTAATTTTCCCACAAAAAAATAAATAAATAATAATTTTGTGGGTTCTGGGAGCAGGGTATGCCCTCTAAAGAGCTATTTAAGGAAAGTGATTAGCTCAATGTTAGCAGTCTGCGCGAGTTTCACTGTAATGGACAGTGTTGTCTGTAACGAGAAAATGCTGTCCGGAGACCGACATTGCATGAGAACGATCCGGGCGTCCAATGACCATAGATATTGACGCGCCTTAACTTAAAAACAAATCTAGCGTAAAATGGTCACACAACTTTCTCTTACTCCAGTTCTCAAAATTGTAACTAATTGACAAATTTTATAGTTTCTGTACCAAATTTAATGAAATTCGTGTCGAAAACTGAAAAAACTGTTGAGTAAAAAAAGCGCACTTCCGGTTTACTAATATTCTTGAAACATCTATTTATTTCTAATTAATTTAGTTTGGATGATAGAATTGTATAATCAACTATGATAGCACTTTAGAGAAAAACATAACCCCACCACTCCTCCAAAAGTGCCCTTAAATGAATTTTCCCATAGAAATGTTTTAAATAAAAGTTGTAGATCTTTGTATGTTTAGTTTATATAGGAAGTTGCAAGGAAATCGTCAGAGTGGACAAAATCGCGAAAAGTGGAAAAACATCATTTATCAAAGTGGTAATGTAAAAGCACTTCCGGTTATCCAATTTTTTTTAAAATTCGTAATTTCAACAACATACTCAATTCTAATTAACATTATTTAGATGATAGAATTATTCGATAAACTGAAATAACACTTTAGATGAAAACTTAACCCCCACCCATCCCCCATAACTGCCCTTAAATGAATTTTTCCTAGAGAAACATTTCAAATAAAAGTTGTAGCTATTTGTATGTCTAGTTCATATGGCAAGTTTAAAGAAAATCGTCGGAGCCATTTTTGAGAAAAACGCAAAAAAGTATAAAAAAAAAAAATAAGTAAATTGATACTTCTGGTTTAGGAATTTTGACAGATGACCCACTATCAGATGCCATGATGATACCTAAACGGAATATCAAGTTTCAACTTTCTACGGTTTTTCGTTTTTGACCTACGCTGTTTACATAAATACACACACAGACCATTTGCTAGAAACCATTTTTTTTGGACTCAGGGGACCTCAAAACGGATATTTCCGGTGAAAATTCGATATTGAAAATTTAACACGATTACAATACTTCCTCTTACTATAGGGGTAAGAGAAAGTAAAAATCTTGTGTGAAACACTCACACAACTTTCTCTTAATGCAATTTAAAAAATTGTAATTGACCTCTATATCCATAATTAGAATTATAAAATTTAATGAAATCCGTCGGTGTTTTTTTATAAAGAAAACGACTAAAACTGAAAAACTGTTCAGTAAAAAAGGCACTTCCGGTCAAAAAAAAATGCACCGCTTTTCTTCAAACTACAAATATTGGCAAAAATTTTTAATTCTATTTAATGTTATTTTAAAATGATAGAATTTTATGATAAACTAAAAATAGCACTTTAGAAGAGAAAACCTAACCTCAACCCTTCACCAAAAGTCCTCCTCTTAAATGAATTTTTCTAAAGAAATGCTTCAAATAAATGTTGTAGCTCATTGTATGTGTAGTTGATATATCAAGTTTAAAAGAAAATCGTTGGAGCTGTTTTTGAAGACAAATCATAAAATAATGGGGAAAAAAAAAAAATTCAATAAAGTTGTACTACTTCCGGTTGAGGAATTTTGAAAGACAACTTACTGTCGGATCCCATGGTGAGTACTTAAACGGGATATCAATTTTGATTTTTTTTTTTTGTAGTTGAGCTATACTGTTCACCACCATATTTCTAAAAAAATCACTTTTTTGGACTCAGGGAAAATTCGATATAGAAAATTTGGCACCATTACAATACTTCCTCTTACTAGGTGAAAGAAAATCCTAGAACGGTTGTTTCGGTGGGAGCCGTGAAGTACTTGGGCATGACAATTAATTCGAAGTTGAGCTTCGGGAGACATTTGCATGCTGTGGCGGATAAGGCTGGAAAGAGTGTCGCCAGACTTAGTAGGCTTATGAGCAACATAGGAGGTCCCAGAGCTAGTACGCGCAGGGTGCTTATGAGTGTTACTCACTCAGTCCTGTTGTACGGAGCTGAAGTGTGGTCAGAGGCAATCAGAAAGGAAGTTTACAGGAAGAGACTGGCACGGGTCCAGAGGCTGGGAGCTCTACGGATAGCCTCGGCATATCGGACTGTCTCGGAGCCGGCAGTTTTGGTTATAGCGGGAGTTATCCCGATTGCACTCCTGGCTGATGAAAGAAGGAGGGTGTACCAAAGGAGGCGCGAGGAGGATAAAGCAGCGGTCTCCAGGGAGGAGCGTGCATATACCTTGTTGGAGTGGCAGTCTTCTTGGGAAGAGGATGTAAGAGGTAGATGGACTGCTAGCCTTATTACAGATGTCGCTACATGGATAGAGAGGTCCTTTGGCGAAGTGGACTACTACGTTACCCAATTCCTCAGTGGTCACGGCTATTTTTCTGAATATTTAAGGAAGATGGGGAAGAGGACCAGTGGTGAGTGCGGCTATTGTCCGGGAGTGCGAGACGATGCACACCACACCTTTTTTGTGTGTGAGAGGTGGGGTCGTCTCAGGAGAGACCTGGAGCAAAACGTCGGGCATATTACCCCGGCTGGGATAATATCGACTATGCTCACTAATAGGTGGCAGTGGGCATGTGTGGCGCGCTTCACTAGGGAGGTGCTGATTGCCAAGCAAAGAGAACTGCTTGAGTTTGGCGGGAGGATCCCCTGATTAGGGACAGAATAGGGGCCTAGCCTGATGTAGTGCTGCATAAGCGAATCCAGGCTAGGTCTGGTGCCGGGGGAGGTGTTTTAGCCGGTAGGCTGCCTTGGCGGGAGTCCGGCACATACGTGCGTCAAAAGCATTTCACCTCCCTCAAAAAAAAAAAAAAAAAAAAAAAAAACCTAGGTGAAAGTAAAAATACAAAAAATTAAGAGCTATTTCAAAATACCGTTTATTTCAATTTAATAATAATAATATAGCAGAAATATAAAAATGCACCAAAAAACTGCAGTTTGAAGAAAAAAATATTAACCGATTGTGCGTATTTTAAGAATATTTTTTCTTCTTTTAATTGTTCGCGATTTTTCTAGAATTTGTATTAAAAAAAAAAAAAATCTGGGTAATAAAGCTATAGTTATATTTAATGCATTTTTCCCCACAAACTTGAATTTCTATAGGTGAACTGAGTCGTTATAATATTATAGTGCTGGACATTTAAAAATAGGTACTGTTTGTCGGCCACTAAAATAGGTATTATAAACGATAAATCTGGAGTAAAAAAAACGACGAGGAGAAAAAAAAAAAATCATATCAACAATTCCACAGATTGAAAAATTTAATAATTAACCGTCAAATATGTAGTTTCACGACAAAAAAAAAAAAAAGAAAAAAAAATATTTAAATATACGACACAACATAAATTACAAAGATAATTGCAGATGCATTCTCACATTTTATGGTTACTTATGTTTAAGGTTATGTTATGTTATATTTATCACATAATATATGTTATTTGCTTTTGTAGCGCATTTTTGTTATCATAATACTGTTATTAATAAATAATAAATAAGCGTTAATAATAAATCATTAGTTAATAAATAAGCTAAAAATAAATATACAATATAATAAATATTATTACACAACAATGGCAAATTTTATGATAAGTAGTTCAAAATTGAATTTATTTTATTTTTCAGAGACTTTTCCATGGTAGCGTGCTTCAGTTTTTTGGTCATCGACCGGTTTCGTGCATTCGCCCATCTTCAGGATGCGTTTTTCAGATAGTGTGACAACACAGACTTGCACAGAGCAAACTTAGTTTACCACACATGGCAGAATTGTCTAATAAATTGAAATAGCACTTTAGTTGGAAACCTAACCCTACTCCTCCTCCAAAAGTGCCCCTTAAATGCATATTCCCGGAGAAATATTTCAAATAAATGTTGTATCTTTTTGTATGTGTGGTTGATGTTCCGAGTGTAAAGAAAAAAAATCATCGGAGCCATTTTTGAGAAAATCGCAAAAAAGTAAAAAATCCTACTAGTAAAGTGGTACTTCCGGTTGAGGAATTTTGACAGATATTTTAAGCTATGCTGTTCACAAACATACATACATACATACACACACACACACACACACAGACCATTCGCTAAAAACCATTTTTTTGGACTCAGTGGACCTCAAAACGGATATTTCCGGTGAAATCTCGATATCGAAAATTTTACACGATTACTAGGAGTAAGAGAAAGTAAAAAGAATGTAAAAAAAAAAAAAAACTTCTAAAAAAAATGATATCATAGCTTATTTTCCATGCTAGCCTGCTTCTTTTTGTAATCATCGACCGGCATTCGCCCATCATCAGGATGTTTTTTGTCAAAAGAATGTGATAACATAAGATTTGCATAGAGCAAATTTAGTTGATAGCACAAAATGATGGGCGAACGCCCGAAACCGGTCGATGACCACAAAAAAAAAAAGCTGGCTATCACGGAAAATAACTCATTATACTTTCCAGCACTGCGGAACCAACCACACAACGAAAACTGATATATTTTTGGGGGTAAGCTATATCAAAAATTAGCCAAATAGAATCAAGTTTGTAGTAATATAATTAAAATTTTTTTTAAAATGGTATTCAAATCGTCAGGCCTTAAAATTACAATGAGATATTTGTACGGCAATGGCCAGAGAAGTTTTTAAAGAAAAAAGAATTATTCTTTGTTGCGCTCTACGTTTCGGGTACCCATTGGTGGTGCCCTACTTCAGGAACTTTGTAAAAATTTATTGGAGAAAATACATTATTGTACAGTATAGTAGTTATGAAAAAGTACATAGATTTATAGAAAGAAAAATTTAAATTAAAGAAATATTAACAGAAATGAAATATTAAAGAAATTATAAAACAGAAGTGACAGTAAATAAAATTATGTTAACAATAAGATAAAATAAGACAGATAAAGATGTTAGATGAGGAGTGAACGTTAAGAATGTTGAGACTGAAATGAAGAAAGAGTATTTTTTTTTAAAATTAAACTGTTAAAAGGTGGGAGGGATAAGAAAAATGTCTATAGTGAGGCGCGGCAATTTCAAATTTGGAAGAACAAAATTACTGGCGAGTATCTTTTTTTAAGGTTAGAAAAATATTGTTGTAAGTTGAAGTTATGATTTCTTTATCTTTTTTTTTTTTTAAAATTGATAGAATTCGGATGAAGTTGAATTTATAAAAGATTCGGACAGAAGACGTTTTGAATGGTTGGGGTAAGTGGTTAAAATGGAAGGGTTATTGAAATCGACGGCATGATTGAAAGTCAGAAACATGTTTGGAGAGAGCAATGTTGTACATTTTTTTTTTTGTTAATAATGTCTAGTTCGTGTTGTCTGAGTCTTTATTTGTAAAAACTGTTTGGATTCACCTAATATAACAAGCGTTGCAGTTTGGTGTAATACATTGAAGTTTGTATACCGTATGTGTTTTACCATATTTTTCAATAGGGTATTTAATTTTTATGAAGATTTTATTTAGTTTGTTGGTGGGAGAGAAAGCCTGTTCAAAGGTAGGGGATAAAGTTTTTGAGGATATTATTGATTCTACTGGTTATAGGACTAATGAAGGTGAGCGATTGGTACCATAATGTATAATACTGTACAATGTATAATACTATACAATAATATATTTTCTCCAATAAATTTTTTACAGAGCTCCTGAACAAGGGCACCAATGGTACCCGAAACGTAGAGCAAAAAGAATTCTTTTTCCTTAAAAACACCTCTGGCCATTGCCATACAAACATCTCATTGTGAGTAAATTTTTTTGTTTTTAAATAATTTTTTAAACGGAAAAAATAAAAAAAAGAAATAAACCAAAATGATATCCTAAAAAATGAATAAAGTAATACAGAAAATCTGGAAATCGGAAGAGGACATGCTCTCAGATTCGATTTCCTCCTCCCTATGTAGAAATTACGGTAAATTCCTTTCCCCACCAACCTCACTACCTAAACCTTTTTTTTTTTTTAATACAGTTTTGAGTCATATCAGTTTCCACACTAATATTAATCAAGATATTTAAGAGAGAAATTTAATTGGGAAATCTACATAAACCCCACTTGTTAGTAAGTAACCTAAATTTGAAAGCAGCTAAAAAAAAAAACAGCCTACTATACAAAACATGTATAAGAAATTCTGTAAAATTTATTATTCAGTACTTCCAATGAGTTAGCGATTTATATAGTAAAAACTTATTAATTAAAGTTTTATAAATCATTCATTAAAAAACCAGCAAAGATAAACACTATGAAAAGTTTAAAAACTATGAAATAATCAACAACATACAAACAAAACTTAAATTTTTTTTTATTTTACTTATAATTCACAAAACAAAAAAAAACTATATGTTGGGTAAAAAAATCTCTTGCCAAGAACTTTGTTTTAATTCAACCAATACTGGGCTAACTAAATCAAATCGTTGACGTTAAAAACAAAACAAAAAAAATTTAAATCGTAAAGGCCAATAAATTATCGAGAATATAAAAACAAGTAAATCAAAAATATAATTTTTTATTTTATTTTAAATGAAACTATAGAAATTAAAAAACATAAATTAACAATAAAATTTAATCAAGATTTTGAAAAGTTTTTATTTTTTTTTTTTCTTTGTTTCAAAGACTGTACAGAAACTTAAAATTCTACAATGACCGGCCAGAACTACGATCCGGCCAAACGATCTGTCAAGGTTTACAAGACCCCATTCATAGTTTTATACGTACGGCAGCCACGTGTTATCCATTATAGCTGTTCATTAAAAAGAATTTCTTTAAAAAAAAAAAAAAAAAAAAGCTAGTTGTAGAATGTTTCCATAATATATTAAACAAAAGCTGACATTTAAAAAAAAAAAAAAAAAAAAAAATATTCTAATACATTCAAGTTTCGGAAAAAGACTACTTATTAGTAAAATATAAGAAAAATGTTAATTATTAATAAAATGGGTGAACAAAACTTCAAATAATTTAATTTTACGAAAATTATCAATTACCTACATGGTAATAGTAATTAATTAAGAATATAAATTATTTAAACTTTATGTGGGAAGGAAAAGAAATCCGATTTTGTTTATTTATTTATTTATTTTTTAAACTATTTATACATAATATACACGCAACACAAAAACTACTTTTTGGGATTAAAAACGGAAATAGAACTTAGTCTGAAAAGTATATTATTTAAAATGTAACACCAAAAAAAAACTAATATTGGAGGGGCTTCACAAATTTCATTAAAATGTTATAACTCATTTTTATGTGTTTGTGGATAGGATAAATTGGAAACTTAGTTTATTATAAATAAAGAACGAATTCAAAAATAAAAAAGAAGGCATATATATATTTAAATTTAATGTTTATTACGTATTTTTTATTTAATCGAAAGATCTCGTTTTAACAAAATCAAACTTTTCTAAGATAAGAATAAAAATTATCAATATAAAGAATATTATATAAATAAATAAATAGAATGCAAAGAAACAACCACACTGTAACAACAGTTTTTGTAAAAAAAAATTTAAATCAAGAAAATAAAAAATAAATTAAAATATAAAAATCGAAAAAAATTATTTAATTAGGATCGTCAGGTTTGTTTTTTTTTTCAAAAATTAAAAAAAAAAAATGAGCATTAAAAAATTACTTGAAAATAAAAATAATAATTAAGAAAAAACACTACCCGTAGAATGTTTCAAAAATTTGCCAAACAAAAAATACTAAGCACTGTCAATTAAAGTATTTATTAAAAACCATATTAGATTAATCCAATAAGATTGCGAGCGAAAACAAAAAAATTGATGTATGAGATAAGTCACACAAAAAATTCTTGCACATTCTAGGTAGCTAAATATTTCTAAATTGTAATGGGGGAATTTTATTATATATTTAAATCTTAAAATTAAATAAAAAGATATTATTACAAAATAAGTTGTTATTAGTTTATTAAAACTGATATAAAATAGTTTCGATTTCTACTGATAAGAAAACTCATGTCCAATTTATTAAGTGAACAGTGAGGTGATACCTAAAACGGTTTAAAAACAAACAAAAACAGAAAAAAAATTACTAATATCTACAAGGATATTTATTTAATTAATTAACGTTCGGATAGCATTTATAAAAAGTAAAAATTTAAATAAATAAAAAATAAATATAAAAGAAAAATGTCATGACATTTGCAAATAACTAGAAAAAAATGAATAAATAAATAATTAAAAAATCCAAGAATAAATTTGAACAGTTACCTTTCTTGTAATGTTATACTGTTTAAGATGAATCAGGTTCTGTTATTTAAAAAATTTAAAAATAAATAAAACTAATTTTTTCAAAAAAAAAAATCACTGATTTAGATTACTGTTAATTGTACCACCGTATATTATACTAAACATAACTAAAGTTGACAACAGTTTACTTTCATTGAATACATTTCAAGAGAGAGAGAAATACGTCATATCAAAATGTACACAGCAGGTGATACACTACCTAAACCACGCCCATAAACACAAGCACACGTTTTAATTCACTCCTTCAACTAAAAAGACTTACGGATTATTGATAAGATAACTATAATGGTCCCACTCTTTCTAAAACTTCTTACTTATTTATTTTTTTTAACTTTTCATAAACTGTCAAAGAATTTCTAATCTTCTGTTGTTGTCATAGTGCGCAATAATCCATAAAAACCACTTACTATTAATTAAAACATTTTCTTCTCAAATGTTAATTTTTTCCAAATTTGTAATTGTTAAAACGCGGAAAACTTGAACAATTCTAAAAATTACAAAAAAAAAAAAAATCACATCACAAAACTTGTTGCAATTATTTATTTTTTTCAATTAAATCCTTTATTTAATTAATCGAACTAGTAAAAGGGTTATATTTCAAAAAAAAAAAAATTTAATACATCTGTTTACAGAAGAATGTCACGTACTCATTAGTATAGATGGACGCTTGCGTCTAGACTAGCCGACAGACAGTTCCATCAGATGTGAGTAGCAAACCGAAAGAGTAGGGCGAGCCTATTTTCTAAATGGTGGGGGATTTAATGTCAGGTTAGAAATACGCATGCGTACCATTTTCTATTGACTGACAGGGTATACCCCTACATACACATACACACACAAAACCAGTGGAACAGGCAAAACATGCCCTAACAGGAGGAGAACACCTGTTGTTTTAAAAACTTTTAGAATAATTTTGTCATTAAGTTTATTGTGAAATAAACATAACTTTTCTAACAATATAATTCATAATTTTATTGAAGTAATATTAAAAATACAAAATAAAATAATCAACTTACGGCTGTAATGGTAGTAACCATAGTTGGTGAAAGCTTTGATTGTTTGATATTGGCTGGGGAGGAAATGGTCTTCCTAGTAATGGTGTCTACTAATTAAGTTTTTTTTTTTAAATATCTAATTGAAATTGAAAAATATCCAATATGAAAACACTCAGTTCGTTTTTAACTTAATGCAATTAAATTATAATTATAAAAAAATTTGGTGTGAAACACACACAACTTTTTCTTACTCCAGTTCTCAAAATTATAATTAACAAATTTTATAGTTTGTGTATCAAATTTAATGAAATTCGTCGAAAACTGAAAAAACTGTTCAGTAAAAGCGCACTTCCGGTTTACTAATTTCTTTGAAACTCGGAATATTAGCCATCTATTTATTTCTAATTCATTTTGTGGGATGGTAGAATTGTATAATCAACTAAGATAGCACTTTAAAGAAAACATAACCCCCCTCTCCTACTCTAAAAGTGACCTTAAATCAATTTTCCCAGAGAAATGTTTTAAATAAAAGTTGTAGATCTTTACATGTGTAGTTTATATAGAAAGTTTCAAGAAAATCGTCGGAGCCATTTTTGAGAAAATCGCGAAAAAGTGAAAAAAATCATTTTTAGTAAAGTGGTAAAGTAAACGCACTTCCGCTCACCCGATTTTTTCAAACTCGGAATTTCAACAACACATTTAATATTAATTAACATTATTTTGACGACAGAATTGTATAATAAACTGAAATAGCACTTTAAAGGAAACAATAACCCCACCCCCACCCCAAAAGTGCCCTTAAATGAATTTTCCTAGTGAAATGTTTCAAATAAAAGTTGTAGCTCTTTGTATGTTTAGTTTATATAAGAAGTTTGAAGAAAATCGTCGGAGATATTTTTGAACAAATTGCAAGAAAATTAAAAAACAGTAAAGTGGTACTTCCGGTTGAGGAATTTTAACAGATGACATACTGTCAGATCTTATGGTGATCTCTAAACGGAGTATCAAGTTTGAACTTTCTACGATTTTTCGTTTTTGAGCTATGCTTGATGTGTATTCACATATACACATCACATACACACACACACACACACACACACACACCATTTTTTCTAAAAACCACTTTTTTGGACTCTGGGGACCTTAAAACGGATATTTCCGGTGAAAACTCGATATTGAAAATTTCGATATCGATTTCTCGATTACCATACTCCGTCTTACTAGTAGTAAAAGGAAGCAAAAAGTAAAGTAATGCCTATTTTTTCGGGCAGGCTTAACGTCCAACTACCAAATTAGGTGCCGTGGACAGGAGCGAATGCAGCTACATTTTTTTTAAACATTTACATTTTTTAAACGAATATAAAAATTTAGCGATTATAACGCGGGACTCGAACTGGGGATCTTCTAGTTACGAGTCCATACTCATAACCACTACACCAACCAACACCCGAACTTTTATTCAGTTTTTCGAGATTTTCTACAAATTGCTACTACAATTTTTTTTTACTGAGTATACTGCGAATATATTTGACAGGCCTATCACTTTTATTTGAAGTATTTCTCCGGGAAAATTGTTTTTTTGAGTGTTCTAAGGAAGTTGCGATGTTAAGCTTTCTACTAAAGTACCACATCAGTGGTAGATACAAAATTTTAAACAAGAATTACCAAGATTATAATTTATATATTATTACCTAGTTAGTTGCAATTTGTATTTATTAATGAAGGTTTAGATGCTAGGTAGTATGCATTGTTTACTAATTTCATTAACATGAAGTGGGATGACAGGATAGCAGCGTCACGCAAAAGATCTTCACTGGACTTACACTTAATTCCCTGGACTATAGTATATGGTCATATCTTGAGAGAATAGCTTGTCACAGACGACATCCTAGTCTGAACGACCTAAACGTGTCTTAATGCAGGCAATTCGTAAATTCCCACAAGAAATTCTATATTATCCAGGATGATTAGCCAAGAAGGCTTAAAGCGTGCATTAGGACTAGAAGTGGACATTTGCATAATTTATTTTTTAAACTGTTCTTGAACAATATGTTGCTGTTGATTCCCAAATAAATGTTTTATTTCATTTCAAACTGGTGAGTTGTATCTCCTATTTTCAATTGTATCAGTATTTATGGCATGACTAGATAAATTAAGGTTCATTAAAAGTATATGGAAGAAACTAATCCCATTCCTTATGATGTCTAACGATGAATGAGTTAATCATAGTCCTCACCGTTCCAGATAATCCGTTCAACCGGAGTAGCTAACGGATGATATCCCTGATTGGTGGGAGTATGGATACTTTAGGTCGGCCAACCATTGTAGGTCCTAGTTCAGTTAGGGGAGCACAATACTATGGGTGATTCCCAGCTGTATATTAAATTTCGCGAATGTTGAGATATTGATTTTCCATTAACAATGTCATTTCTACCCATTTTGTGAAAAAATATAGAAATACAAAGATATATTGATGTCGCTAGTTTGATTACTGCCATGGTTCTTTTCCTACAAGAGTTCCCATAGACCCCATGTGGCTGCCGACTCTCTTGTTGAACAACTACATTCGACAATGTCATATGTAGTGTGTGACAGTTCTAAACATTCCTAGCCAGAAATAAGGCGCAATCCTTCGGCGTAATTTGGGAAATCCCAAACTGTCCTCCTTTTTGTCAGATATTATTTTCGAATGATATTTTTTTCTGGCATTCTAGACAATTTCAATTTTCTACTAGAGGCATTTTCGAGTGATAAATCGGTACTGATGAAATTCTAAGTGATTTCCTTCACCTTTTGCATGGGTGACTGTCTTTCCATCAGCTATCTCTAAATTGAAGACCATCTGGAATGTTAACGCAAATATTTGTGTTCAATGTTATCTGTTCTGGACAATGTATCTGGAAGTTACATGGTTCTTTTCGATATTCTACCAAGAAAAAGGCAAAATTTTGAAGTTCTAATACCTATTCCATGACCCCATTGCAAAGACTCTTCATAGCAAACAGCCAACTCAGGCTGGTGTGATCAGTTGCTATGTAAACATGTAACCTTTGCGTCGATTTGCCCAAACTCTGGCTAAACATTCCTTCTCTGTGGATGAATAAACTTCATCGCCTCTGATTGTGAGCGGCTACCTTGGGCTACTATAAATCCTTGACCTTATCAATTTGAGAAAGAACTCCTCAACGAAACTGGTGCTGCAGGCAACGATCTGGATCCGAAAACATTGGGAAAAGTGGGGACGAAATAGGATCAGTGCTGTCGTCAAAAAAGCTTGTTCTTGTTTTTCTTTCCAATCAGAAGCCAGTTTAGGGATTCTATCAGGGTCGTATAATATTTGATATGAATTCAAGAAGACATTTCCAGGAAATTTTTATTCCTTCAAGTTTATCGGCCGATGATAATCCAGAATTGGCTGTATCGTTCAGAATCTCATTGTAGTCCTTGGCTGTTAGGCAAGAATCAAATCATTATTCATATCATTTACTCTCGCTTTGGTTTAAACCCTGATCTTTTTCGAAGACAAACTCTGATTAACTGAAGATATTTAAAATGCCATCTCAAATCTGTGGTGGATATCACAATAACATCAAATGTATGTAACAAATTGGCTCGAATTTCGGTCCTATGTTGCCTTTCATATAACTTTATAAAAAGCTGTTGGGCTCCAGTTAAGCCAAATGGCATCTACTGAATTGGAAGAACCTATTAACAGCCGGCATCACAAATGCAGTGACTTTTTTTTTAGAGTATACTCTTACTTGTAAGGTTATCGAGCATACCAATGCTTATCCAATATAACGATCATATACTGCAAGAGGTAAGCGATTTTTTACGATTTTCGTTTTTTTAGTTTTTCAATATTTATTTTTAAACTTTGTAAACTAACCATACAAATTTATGTCTGTCGCTTCTAATTTAAAGATTTTTGCTAGAAAAATTCATATTCTGCCATTTTGTGGGAGAACTACAACATCAAACTTTTCTCTAAAGCGATATTTCCAAATACACCGTTCTACAGCAATAAGAGTATAGTACACAGGACTTAAAAATGTTCATTCAAATAGACTTTAGAAAAGCCAAATTTGAAAAAAATCCTCAACCAAACTACACTTAGTAGAATGAGTTTTTCAGAATAATGGAAGTGAGAGAAGGAGAGAGAATTAGAGAGAATGAATTTTAGGATATGAGATTTAGAAATAAACTAGATGATATGCTGAACACTGTATAAACAATAGAACATACAGACTTCAAGGTCATAACAGTGAAATAGAAACTAGTTAGCGAGAGAATGATAAAGAGACAGATTGGCTGACTAATAAGAAGGTAAGTAGATAGGTTGCTCTAATTGGATGTACTGTTGTAAAACTGTCTTGTCTGTTCTGCTGTCGCTCTATTTATATGAATCAAACTCTTCTTTCCTATCTGCCCTAGGTGGGGAGTAACTAAATTTTGATTCATTTTATGTCTGCTTCTTCGCTTTTCGGATCCTATGAATCTTTAGTGATTCGGCTCCCCATTATATCAGACAAATTTATTTTAGAAGGTTTCTGTAGGGTTATAGTTCTCCATATAAATCTGCGGTTCTACCACCAGTGAGAAATTAAGAGAATTAAACATTAATAAAAATTCCAACATTTTATAAAGTTTGATTCAGAGTGGTCGTATGAATATTGTCGTAAGTGAAATTCATATATGAAAGCCCTACAGGCTTACAGAACTACCTCATCCCTATTGAAAGAATGTCGAGAGGCATTGTCGAGATTCTCCAGGCACAACAAGGTGCAGCTGCTATGGGTGCCTGGACATGCAGGGTAATGAAATAGCTGATCAACTGGCCAGGAACGGGTCTAATACTCCGTTCATTGGTCCAGAGCCGGTCCTGGGGATAACTGGCGGAGCAATTCTTGCAGCGATTAGAGAGTGGTGTCGCAGTAAGCATGAAGAGCTCTGGAGGAGGAGCGCGGGTGTTATATACAGTAAAAGGATGATGCCAGGACTGTGTAAACGAAGAACCCAAATGACTCTTAGTCTGAGTAGGAGCCAGATTTCTCTGGTGACGGGACTATTTACGGGTCATGGTAGGTTCAGGAAACATCTGTACAAGGTAGGGCTCATTCGAGCGGAACCCCTTGTGCAGATTATGTCAGGAAGAGGAGGAAACGGCCTCCCACCTGTTGTTTGATTGCGTTGCAATAATTAAATTGAGGTATGAAACCTTTGGTACTTTTGCGACCTGAGGAGATGGTGGCTCAAAATGACCTGGTGGTGAAGGCCTTCAAACTTCTTAAGGAGGGAGGGTTTGTCTACTAGGAACTATCGGGGGTGGCACAATAAGCCTCTGTTGGCTGCAGTGCCGGGATATAGCCCACCCGAGGTTGGTAATAATAATAATGAGTAAAGTGTCAGCAGAGTGTGGAATTTATTACAATCAAATCACCATCATCAACAACATCGTTTCCTACTACCACCATTAGACCGTACTGCCCACAAACCTATTAATTCATATTATCCTCCCCAATTTTTTATTCTATGAATTGAGATTAACAAAATTTGCAATCGTTTTCTTTTACACCACTTTTAAAGAAGCGTAAGCAATTCAATAATTTATGGACATTCAACAATTTATTTTATCTATTTTTTTTTTTTTAATTGATTGCACTTGAGAAATACGTTTTTTTTTTTTTAAATTCAAAAAGATCGTGCCACATTTTTTCAAATTGAGTTTTAACCGGAAATATATGTTTTGCTGTCCTTTGAGTCTCTAAACAAAGATTTTTTGGAAATTCGTATTTTTTTTTTTTTTTTACACGCACACCGTGTTCCCGAGCTCTCGCTCATAACAGCCTAATGATTATACTTCATCCCCAATGATCCCGAAACAAGAATGATCCAAGCAAGAATATAAGAGGGAAAGGCACAACAAGGTACTTTTCATAAATTATAATGAAATTATGCCACCATAGCAAAACAAGCTAACAAACAGCATCGCTTCATACTCATTCATACAATAAATACATTCATACTTCACGCATGAGACAAAATTCCTATCCTAATTGACCTCTCAGTACTCAATATTCCTGAGAGGCCTGCTAAAAGACTCGATAACTTACCAATCTAAGTCATTAATGCCACAGTCATATAATAAATTACTAATATCCCACACTTACGCTCCGCCCACCCTCGAAAATCTCCCCATAGGGTTCCACATCTTACAGCCTCTTCTGCAAACTTTTTAAAAGCATCGTATGCACTGAGATTTTCCAGCAACAAGGTTAGTGTATCATTATCAATGCGAACATGATAGCCTATAGCACTCCGTAATTTTGCCCGGAGATCTTCATAACGAATGCATTCCAAAAAATAATATGTTCGGCGGTCTCCAATATTCACCGTAACGACAACAACCATCACTTACCAAACCCATCTCATACCACTTTCCCATAATTTGCCCATGGCCTGTCACTAGCCTGGAGACCGCGTTAGAAAATTCTATGGGGACTATTTTTCTACCCATTGTCACATCTGGCAAAAACCTGCAGGTGATCGCTGCCCTTTTGAGAGTAAAACCCTTTTGAAATCATTTCCAATTTCTCCTTCTGGTTTTAGAATCGCTTTTCGGCCTTTTGGCTAAGATCAAAGTGTAGTTTAGAAGTTGGTATCTCACTCTCCTAGCGTTTTTGTGGGTATTGTAATTTACCACATAACAGCTGGAACTCAAAAACAAAAACTCAGCAGGAAGTTTAAACTACATATTCCGTTTGAGTATCTAATGACGGATCTGACATGAGGCTATCTGTCAAAATTTCCCCACCGGAAGGACCAACATCTCTGATTGGATTTTTCAGTTTAGATGTCGAAAATAGCTACTATGATTTTTCTTTGGATCTTTGTTTCTATATTAGACACATTTCTAACTAGGGAAGGGATTAGCTAAGTGATTAGCGTACTGGACTTCCACGAGGAGGACCCGATTTCTAGTCCAGCTGTGCTATCCTTAGATTTTTTCTGCATAGCTCACTGTCCGGTGATGGGCAGTGTTGTCTGTAACGAGAGAACACTGTCCGAAGGCCGGCAGTGCACTGAGAAGGCTTCGGACGCCAATGAACGTAGATGTTGACGCGCCTTAAATTAAATGACATCAGGCTACATTCCTCCCCACCTTGTACAATATTGAAAATAAATAAATATTTAGGGAAAATTGTAGTTTCGAATTCACTTTCTCTTTGCATTTGTAAACAATTTTATTAACAAATTTGCAAAAAATGTCTAAAAACTGATTATAAAAAAATTCAATATTGATTGGATACTTCGTTGAAGCCATTTTTTGGTAGTAACTACACAGAACATCATGTTTGAAGTTCTTCAATTTTTTACTTCCTCTTACTAGGAATACGATTAAAATCGTACCAAATTTTCGATATCGAGTATTCACCGCAAATATCCGTTTTGAAGTATCTTAAGTCCAAAAAAATATTTTTATCAAATGATCTCTGTGTGTACGTATTGTAATGTTTTTCTTTCTAAACTAGCTACAAGCAACTAGTTTTAAGTGGGTTCGTATAGATAAAATACTCTAAACTTCAATAAAGAAAACACCAATTTATTGCTATACACAAGAAATTATTAAATACAACGCTTTATAATAATTATTTCACAGTTTAAACCACAAACTGTTCACTTTCTTCACTGTTTGTACACTTTTCACTAACTTGTGACTTCATTTGTAACTGGGAACTCTCCCAACTTTCTGTGGTCCCTCTATTTATACCGGTAGCGAACCTTCCAGAATGTTCTCTAATATTCCAGAAAACAGGCGCTTCCTACGGCCACTAAGAGAAACTTAGGTACCTGTCTTCTCTCCTAGATGGCACCATCAGCTGAGTTACAGCATAGCTCAAAAACAAAAAATCCTAAAAAGTTCAAACTTGTTATTCCGTTTTGGTATCACTCTGGGAAAATAACCACCGAAAATTCCTCAACCGAAAGTAACCACTTTAAGTATTTTTTTTTTTCTCTCAAAAATGGCTTCAACGATGTTTTTGATACTTAGTATATCAATTACACACATAAAAAGATCTACAACTTTTACTTAAAACATTTCTCTAGGAAAATTTATTTAAGGGCACTTTTGGGGGGGAGGTATGGGGTAAGGTTTACGACCAAAGTGCTATTTCAGTTTATTACACAATTTTATCATCTAAAAAATAATATTAATTAGAATTAAATGTGTTGTTGAAATTCTATGTTTGAAAAAAGTCGGATGACCGGAATTACGGCGTTTTTACTGTGAAATATTTTGCAATTTTCTGCTATTTTCTCTAAAACGACTCCTAACTATTTTCTTTAAATTCGGAGTGTGAATTACATTTATAAAGAGTTACAACTTTGATTTGAAACATTTCTTCTGGTAAATTCATTTAGGGGGCCTTTTTGTTGGAGAGGTGAGGTTATGTTTACATATAAAGTGCTATCCTAGTTGATTATACAATTCTACCATCCAAACAAAATTAATTAGAAATAAATAGATTGCCAAAAAATCCAGAGTTTCAAGAAAATTAGTAAACCGGAAGTGCGTTTTTATTGAAGTTTTCCAGTTTTTGCGATTTTTTTATTAAGTTTGTTTTAAAACATCGACGAACTTCATTAAGTTTGGTATATTAACTATAAAATTTGTCAATCACAAATTTAAAAACGGTGTAAGAGAAAGTTGTGTGAGTGTATCACACCAGATTCTCTGTTTTTAACTTAAACTGCTTAAGAATATGCTAATATAAGAGAAATTTTGCGATTATGACAAATTTTGTGTGAATAAAACATCTCAAAAACTTCAAAAATCACAGGAACTTCATATTCTTGATATCCCTTTCGCATCTGAGCCTAAGATTTTGGACAAAAACGATTAACTGTAAGTATGACTCTACGAATGTTTTTTTCTTTCGGATTCCGCGATTTTCTCAAAATCGTCTTCAATGTTTTTTAATTATCTGTATATATCAATGCCTGTTATTTTTATTTGAAACGTTTATCAAGAAAAACTTATTTTTTGTGATATCTTAGAGAATGGGGATCTCTTAGAGAACGGACCAGTGTTCCAGGCAGTGATTAATGCTATTCTTTGTTGTATTTTGGATGAACGGATACGTTAACACTAATTCAAAACGTACTTGTATCTGCCGGACAGTAAAGCTGCGTTGAAGGCGCTGAGTTCATGAGCCTTCATACCCATGTTACTACTACAATGTTCTAGAAGAGTGAAAGAGCTTTCTCCCTCTTAGGGTCACTTCTAGCCTTCTAGCCTGGGCACCAGGTCATATGGAAATCTTGAGAAATGAAAGGGATAGATACTTTGTTGCCAAATAAATTAGGCGCCTCTCTCCTTTCATTGGTCCCGAGCCTGCTGTTAGTGTGACTTTAGGCTATCAAGCTACCAGACAGAACAGCTTCAAAGCATTCATCCTGATGAATGAGGCTCAACGTGTTGTCGGCATTCCCCCTCTTGCGAGGACCGGATTGAGATAATAGTGAAATTTAGAGGGCACTGTGGTTCAAGAAGACATGTCTACATAATGAGCCCATGGCAGATTCCTTTTCTTGAGTTTATGAGACGGAGAAAAAGGCCATCCATCTTATGACAGATTGTTTGGGTTGCGAGGAAATTCGGTTCAGAATCTATGTTCAGTACAGAATAGTCTTTGGAAGAGCTTAGCGATTTCCTTTTGTGGTGATGGTCCGATTTGTTCGGACTGTTGTGAATCTTGGGTTAGACGGATCCAGACTCGGGGATCTGGATTTTTGTTCTAGACCCAGTTTGGTGTTTTTCTATTGGATAGCTAAACGGTGACAGAGGGTCTTTGGTTAGCTAAAGCTTGGTTCCTCCCGATAGAGGAAAAATAACAATAATAAACCTTCCAAATAAGGTCTCCTTTTGTGTGGTTCGCTTTTGTTTTCTTCGTTAATTTAATTAAACTGGTTTTTAGCATAATCTTAAACGCTTTATCGTTCTTCAACTATCAATCTGTCACGCAGAACTGCGTATTTTAGTAATAATTTTTTAATTCTTCATGATTTTTCTCGAAAATGGCAGCAATTGATTTTCCTCAAACTTCGCATACTGACCACATACATAAAGGCCTGTCACATTAACTGAAACATTCTTCAAGGAAATTGATTTTTGAGAGTTCATGAAGGAAATGCGAGGTTAATTTCAACTTCGTTCCAAAGTTCCACTCCAACACAATGTTAGTTTACTCTGTATATAATATAACCTTTTGCATTGGAAATATTTTTTTGATTCGATATACAAACAACCTTGACAAATTAATATTAAAATAAATATCATTTCGATAACTGCATTAACTAAGGGACGGGATTAGCTCAATGGTATATATTGGACTCCCCGCGGAGGTCCCGGTTTTCAGCCCAGCTGTGATGCCCTTAGACTTTTTCTTCCTACGAGCCTCTACAACTCATTGTCCGGTGATGGACAGTATTGTCTGTAACGAGATAATACCGAAGGAGACCTAAAGTGTAACTGAGAAAACAGTGACCTGCCTTTGACGCGCCTTACAAAAAAAAAAAGCCATTAACTAACCCATGATGTGCTTACCTTTTCCAAAACACATAAAGCGTAATGATCAAATGAATACTTTAAATGTTCGGCTTTATTTATTACGGAGATTCATTAAATTGTTGTAACAACTTCCATATTCATTAATCCCCGATGCACCGATGCTATCATATTTCTAGGACGCCAAATATATGCAGATCTATATGTGGATAGAGAGTGGCTAGAAAATCCATATTATGCACTGTGATGTAGCAGAAAAATCTTATGGTGTACTCTTGTGTGATCTTCCTTGGATTTAGTGTAACTAATGTCATTTGTAGATAGTGTACGTGTTATAATGAGCTAGAGTTTGCTTATTTTAGTGCATTATTGGAGAATGTAATGCAACATAACAAAACAATAACCTTGTTCCATTAAAGACAAGTTGAACTATAAAGAAATATATCGTGTCAAGGCACACATAACAAGTAGAAAGGGTTTTATAGTGGTCATACTTTGTATAATATATATGATGTGCGTTTTGCATGTGAAAGACAAAAGAAAAGAATTTATTTGGATAAGTGAAGTAGTTAGAAACTGTCATTCATATCCTTCCCAACTACCGCCCCTGTAATATGTACTCTAAGCCATTATATCGATACTTTATCGAATTACACCCATTAAACTCAGAATTCTGGCAAAACGTTTAATTTTAATTAAAGTTTTATATATATGATAGAATCGATAAAAAATAAAAATAGCACTTGAGAGGAAAGTATAATCCCATCTCTCCCCCTAATAAATTATTTCACGAAAAATATTTTTAATATTACTCTTGTGGAGTTGGGGATATCCTTTCAGCAGAACTCTTTTCTTAACTTTTGAATACAACTTTAAGCACAATGTAAACAAACCTAGAATTTTCATATACACACAGTTTCTATTAACAAAGTAAAACCTTATTTTAACAACAATAACCTGCTCGATCTTCCTACAATTTGTACTCCACCAATCGATAATAATTGACCATTTCCAACATCCTCCCACTATTGCGACGAGCAGTCGCAAACCGCACTCTAATCATGCGGGCGGCTTGATCTTCCTTTTTGGCCGACGGGGTATTTCCTGGCGCGCACTGTCCGAGGACTTGCCCGCATCTGTAAGATGACTCGCCCGTTCATCAGTTTCAGAGACCACAAGGCCCTCATCCGCCCTATCCAATTCTCCTACTTCCAAATGGTACAGTCTTTATGGTTTCAATAATTCTGCCCAACGGCCAACAGATTCGTTTGATATTATCGGCTCCGACTAAGACTATGTCACCAATTCGTAGCGTTTCTCCCTTCCTGTAACCTCGATTTATTAGCATGGCCAAATATTCCTTTCTAAATCGTTCTTTCAGATTCCGTCACAGACTCTGAATGAACCTCAATCTTCGATTTAGACTCCCAACATCTATTCTGTCCAGGCCTCAGTATCGCGATTGGTAAGGACTCAAAGGAGTTATGCTTTCTTCTTCGGCGATGTACGTCAGAGGCCTATTGTTCATCACAGCTTCATACTCGCACAGTAATGTCCTCAGTTCTTCTTCTTCCAATCTCGCAATACCAAGGTTGCGTCGGAGTAAACCTTTCAGCAAGCCAATCAATCGCTCCCACCAACCACCCCACCATGCTGCAGTAGGAGGGTTAAAACGCCAGGTAATCTTTTGTATGCTGGAGCTCCTTATGATTGATTTCCAGTTTATATTCCTTAGTGCATTTGCTGCCCCCACATAATTTGTACCGTTATCAGAATAGACGATCCATACTCTGCCCCACCTGGCTATGAAGCGCCTAAATCCCAGCCAGAAATCTTCCGTGCTCAAAGACTGTATTAATTCCAGATGCACCGCTCTGAAAACGGCACAAGTGAAGAGCGCCCTCCATGTTTTTCGACCATCCCTCAAGATAAACGGACCTGCAAAATCCACAGCTGTCACTTCAAACAAATTATCGCCTTCTATGCGCTCGAGGTAAGGGAGCAAATGGGGGTTCTAAATGTTTTTTGCTATGCCGTTGGCACCTCGTACATTTCGACAGCACTGAACGTACCGTTTTTCTGGCCTTGATTATCCAAAACTCTTCTCTCAAGGAAGTAACTAAAGCCAGTACACCAGCATGACACAACTGCACATGTCTAAAAATTACTAACTTCTTCACCACAGGGTGATCCGATAGCAAGATAATGGGACACTTGAACGTTTCCTCGCCTAACCCATAAAGCAGCTTAGTTTTCAATCTCATCAAGCCCATCCCTATAGACGTCCAGATTCTTTAATGCGTCCTTTCCCTGTTTGAACGATTCCTCTTGTACACATCTCAACAAGGCCTCTTCAGCTTTCTGAAATTCCCTCCCAGAAATTTCCCCTCTCTCTCTAGCCTGACATCCATTTCTTTTGGCATTATTTGCAAACCTAAAGATCCAGGCTACCATTCTAACTACCTTAGAGTATTTCGAAAAATAACTAAAAGCTTCTGTAAAGTAAGTGGTTTGGTTAACAAATATGGTCAATTCTGTTTTCCTTCGTTCCACGTATGCTTCTCCCTCCTCTGTTGACCACTTATCTTCTTTTAAATAAAGCCAGTCTGGCCCCTTCCACCATTGGCCTTCCTTTAATGTTTTGGCATTGCAGCCTCGCGATGGTAAGTCAGCCGGGTTTTCGTGCCCAGGTACATGGTTCCAATCGTTACAGGTAGAGTACGTTAAAATTTCTTTGCGTCTGTTAGACACAAATTCACTCCACAAGTCATTCTTTTTGATCCATATTAAGACGGTGGATGAGTCACTCCAGAAGTAGTCCCGATATCTCGGCAAACATCCATCTAAAGCCTCCTTTACGGAATAATATAATCTCACTGCTATCACCGCCGCCATTAGCTCCCATCTTGGGATCTAATCAACAACTTTATTCTTACATGTATGTGATGTATACAAAAAGTTTAATGAAAATCGTTGGGTTGAAGCCATTTTCCAGATAACCTTAAAAAATGAAAAAAAAATTAGTAAATATTTTTTTAGTGATACGGAATTTTAAAATGAAACAAAACACACAAAAATCGTAAATGGCTATGGCATTGGCTTTATTGGAAAGATAATTTCATTTCAGGCATAAGGACGCCACGGCTCGACCACTTTTCGAACGTATATCCGGCCCGTATATCGGCAATAACGCGGCGAATGTTGTCTTCCAAGTGGTCCAACGTCTGCGGTTTATCGGTGTAGACTAGCGACTTCACATATCCCCACACGATCGTGGAGGTCAATTCACAGGTCCATTACGCGAAATTATGCGCTCATCGACTGTTTCCTGCAATAAATTGATTGTGTCGCGCGCTGTGTGGCATGTTACGCTATCTCGTTGAAACCAAAAGCTCTTCCACATTACTGCCATTCAATTGGGGAATGAAAAATCAGTAATCATGGGCCAATGATTCTGGCAGCCCATAAAGCATTCCAAACAGTGACTTTTTTGTGGATATAAACGCGTCTCAATAATGACGTTCTGGAACCGGTAATTTTGTTTGTTGCCATAGCCATTCAACCCAAAATTAGCCTCATCGCTGACCAAAATTTGGTGGTGAAATTGAGGATCAAGAGCTCCCTTGTTTTCGGCACATTCAGCGAACGGAGGACGCATACGATGGTCACGCGGCTTCAATTCTTGCACGAACTGGATCTTGTAAGCACGTAAACCCAGATCTTTTCGTAAAAATGGATGGATACAGCTCCAATTGCTGTGTACGAATCGGGTCCCCTCAACACTACGCTCCACAGCAGCAACAACTTCTTCTTGCGCCGTGTAGACGTCTCTGCTGATGCGCATTATCAATTACGGTATGCATGGTGCGAAAACGATTCATAGTTGTTCCAATAACTTGCTCGGATGGACGATTATGTCGATCTAATAAAATGGGCGTAGCGCACGGTAAGTTTCGTGAACTGAACTACGATTTTCGAAATAAATCTGCACAATTTGCAAACGTTATTCTGGCTTTAATTCTATTCATGGTGAAATGGCAAAACATACTTAGCACAAATCAGCTACCAAATTGACTGTCACTAGAGATAGAACAAATGTCTAAAACAAAAAACCACTTATTAGTACATACGGTTGAGTAATTTTCGCAAGGTTGCTGTTAGATCCCAAGATGATAATCAAACGAAATATGAAGTTCTAACTTTCTGCGATTTTTTTATTGCTGATTTATGGTGTTCACATTTATACAACCGTACACATACATTCAGTGGCCAGAACAACAATTTTCAGCTGATCTCAAAATTTGTATTTTCGATGAAAACTCAATTTTAAAAAGAACAGAAATATATTATAAGCAAATAAAAAAAACATATAAAAGAAATTAAGAAAAAAAAAAGCTTGCAAATAAAGAGCAATTGATTGCAATTTGAATATTTTTACGATACTGCAATCACTACAATTAGTTTAGTCTATGTTTCGAATGGTTCCCTTCAAAATCAATCCAACCATACAATTTTTAGTCATTTTTATTCTAAATGTAAAATAATCTCGACACCTTTATTACTCGTTTTATTAAAAAAACTATAATAATAATAATAATCACTACTCTGTGTAAATACTAATTACTAAATGGAATCCTATAGAATGATTAACTTAGATCTTTGTCTCTTATTCAAATTTATTGCGTATTAATAATTTCGTTTAGTAATAACATTTGACTTTCTGTTGTTTTGGTTTTAACTGGAAAATTATTGATTTTCAATTAGTAAGTAACAGAAGTGATCAAAATTACTATTTCTTCAGTTTATATACCGCCACCAAATACTAGTCAAAGTTAGAACAATAAAACAGTGTTTCCTTATTTTAATTATTTGTATTAATCCAAATGTAAATGATTTCTTTTGAAATATGTTTTCTTTTGAAACATAAGCGATAGAAATAATCAGATTAGTTTCCCTAATCAATGACACAGTCTATGGTTTGTTTAGCAAACTGTACCCCATCATCAAGCTGTGCAAGCATATTCTATTTCTAATTTTTAAAATAAAAAGCTTTTATAGAAATATGAAAGATGCCATCTCAAGAGGTGATCAAAAAAAAATACCTCCAACTCGTGAATGCTTGAATTCACAGTTTTACATAGAGTCGACTTTTTATCTAATTGCATTCTTTTGCAATCAGAATATAAACCAGTGGCGGCTACTGGTATTCGCGATTGCGCGACTGAACCCCCAACTATTTGAAGAAAAAAAGTAAAAAATTAAATAAAAAAGCAAAATTTTCTTATTTGATTTTATTTTCTTTTCATATTTCAATTTCAAAAAAATATTTTCATTTTTATATTAGTTAGGAACATAAGTCACACCAAAAATTGTATATACTATAAGTATAAATTGTACAAAAATTGTGTAATCTATAAAGAAAGTATTATAAATTAATGAAAAAGATCAGTAGTACAATCGGAGAGTCAGACATAAAAGAATAGGAACGTATATCAGTATAGGAGCTCCTTTAATATGTTCGAACAATGAATTGTACACTTAGTGAAATGCATGTGTATCAGGAGATGTATAAAAAAGTAGGAAGCAGGGGGTTCACAGTTGGGAGTCGCGCTGGAGAATTTAGTATATATATATATATATATGTATATAGAAAAAATTTCTTTGTGTTAGTATAGAAAAGTGTATGTTTTTATTAACTTTTTTCAAAAAGAGTAGGGGTTACAAGCGCGATGAACAATACTTACGATCTACGAACGAATTTACCCGATCTTACCCGGAGTTAAAAAAGTTTTTAGCAAATGTTCTCTGTGTGCGTGTGTGTGTGCGCGCCTGTGTGCGTGCACGGGTGTGTGTATATGTAAGTTAACACCATAGCTCAAAAACGAAAAACCGTAGAAAGCTGAAACTTAATATTCCGTTTCGGTATCACCATGAGAACTGACCCTACGTTATCTGTCGAAATTCCTCAACCGGAAGTACCACTTTACTAGTTGATTTTTTTACTTTTTTGCAATTTTCTCAAAAATGGCTCCGACGATTTTCTTGAAATTTGGTATATAACTATACATACAAAGATCTACAACTTCTATTTGAAACATTTCTCCGGAAAATTCATTTAAAGGCAGTTTTGAAGGAGGGGTTGGGTTAGGTTTCAATCTAAAGTTATATTTCGCTTCGCTATACAATTCTGTCATCTAAATAATATTAATAAGAATATAATATGTTGCTGAAATTCCGAGTTTGAAAAAAATCGGATAACCGGAAGTACGTTTACTTTACCACTTTACTAAATGATTTTTTCACTTTTTCGCCATTTTCTCAAAAATTGCTCCGATAAATTTCTTGAATCTTCTTATATAAACTAAACATACAAAGATCTATAACTTTTATTTGAACATTTGTCTGGTAAAATTCATTTAAGGGCACTTTTAGGGGAGGGATGGGGTTATATTATTCTCTAAAGTGCTCTCATATTTGATTATACAATTCTATCATCCAAACAAAATTAATTAGAAATAAATAGATGGCCAAAATTCTGAGTTTCAAGAAAATAGTAAACCGGAAGTGCGCTTTTACTGAACATTTTTTTCAGTTTTCGAAGAATTCCATTAAATTTGGTACACAACCTATAAAATTTGTCAATTATAATTTTGAGAACTGAGTAATGGTCATTGTCGCCTGAGCCTTCTCAGTGCACTGCCGGCCTCCGAATGGTGTTCTCTCGTTACAGACAACACTGCCCATCACCGGACAGTGTGCTGTAAGAGCTCCTAGGAAGAAAAACCTAAGGGCAGCACAGCTGGACTCGAACCCGAGTCCTCCGCGTGGGAGTCCAATGCACTATCCACTGAGCTAATAGATTTATTCTTAATTTAACATATTTAATTGTAGGAGAGGGATGCAAGTTTTTACCTGGCTCCTGGCTTACTTCGTGATTTTTAACTAGCCAAGCTACTAATTATGATAGGTAATGTAAGTATTTAAAAAAAAAAGTTGAACCCCCACATATCCAAGTCACGAGCCGCCACTGATATAAACTAGATAATTACTTATGATGGCACATCTTCATAACTAGCTTCACAATAACTGATATAGGTCATCCATCTTTACTGAAAGAACGTGGCTATATATGACTCACTCCTCATTCACTTGACAATATTTTGCAGAGTTGTCAATGGGCAGCTGTTTCATTACTCTTTTATATATCGATACTTTTATCAAATTTATTTGATGCATTTATATGGAGGTAATAAAACAAAAACTAATCCAGGCATTTTACTTTAGGAATTAAATCAAAAAGCATTGAAAAAAAATAGCTTTTTTCACATAGCTCTAATAATTTCCAATCACTAAGTCTATCAGACTAATAATAATACCATTTATTTAAAAGTGCATAAAACTTCTTCTATTGTGTAAAATGAGGTTTATAATGGCCGTATTAATTTTTCTAAGCAAATAATTAAAATTAATCCATTAACTTAGTTTTGCAGTTGAGAAATCACAATTCTGACGATAATAAAATACTGAATATCAATCCAATATTCTATAAGTTATTGGATTCATTCAAATGGAATAGTTGTTTCCCTGAACTCACCTCTCTCATTATCATTATTCAGGTGATTATTATAAAAAATCATCTGAATAAAATCCTGTTAAAAAAACAAAAAGAAATAAGGTTAACTGAATCCACAAGCTGGATAATGTCTTGCATTTTATCCATCATAGCATGCTACTTTTTAGTAATGCTGACCGGTTTCATCGTTTGCAAGTTCATCAAGTTCATGTAACCGAACTGTCCAAGTATGTACGACTTCCTTGTAGCGCAAAAAGCATATTGGCACTAATGGAAAAGGAAGCGCTTGTTTGCATATACAAGTTCATCAAAGGGAATAAAATGAAAATATAAGTGGGATTAGGAATTATCTTTCAGTACATTGTAGTTCTGTGCTCATTTCACTTATACTAGACACCACAACAACATAATATTGAAAGGCATTAACCATAAAATTGTTTCAGATATGACATGTCTAAAGATTAAGGATAAGAGCCGCATCGCTCAAAATACCCTTACGTCTGCAAGGATGGAGAATGAAGAAGGGGAAGAGGGTGCAGAAGCCTAGTGGAAGACTACAAGAGACATGTCAATTTGTAAAGATAGGGCTGGTTTTTTCCACCAACATATTGGCAGTTGCAGGCAATTAGAAGCCAAGGATAGTTAATAATGTCAATATGTTGGTTTTTTCCAGCCCTCAAAATCAAAATAACTGGTTAATGTCAAACAGACAAAACCAAAAAACAAAAAAACAAATAAATAAATAAATTCATGTAGAGAACTGACTTCAACTTAGTTTCTGACACAGTAAACTGATGATACTCCGGCGAGGAATATGTTTAGAACGTTATAGAAAGCCTATAAAATTTAAATTCTTGATTATAATCAAAACCTTTTAACAACCTTGTGCTTATGAATACAATCAACATGGATTATTAATATAATGAATAAATCATTGCATTATAAAAAATTTTCTTAACAAAACTTTCAAATCACTCTAACAGGGCTATCACTGGATGGGATAACTGCACACGTTGTACAAGTCATTTCATAATCTTTACAGACAACAGTATTACAGGTAGAATACACTTTGTATTGGAACTGTATTACAATAAAAAAAATAAAAACTTTGTTTCAGAACAAGTTTAATAAAATTTTGAATTACAAAAATGAAAAACAAAAAAAAATTATTGTATACAATTGTAGTCTTTGTAACTAAAAATCTATTCATAATCTCTTAAAAAGTTATGCTGAAGACAAGACTTATTTAAAACTGAAAATATATATTTTGTCAAATTATGACTAGTGCCCATGTGAAAAATTTTTGCGCCAAATTATTTCTGGTGTTCATATAAAATTTTGGCGCCTATATCCGTTTTCTACTGTCCTATACCTTTCTAAGAACGCTGAGACAAAATTAAACAGTTTTTCGTTCATTAAGAACGATGCATTAAGAAAGTAACTAGCAAAAAACTACTAAAAAAAGTAGGTTTTGTGACTTGATATTTAGATAACACTTACAATTATTAATATCAATAAAATTAAGTTTATATTACACTTCAGTCTCTGTATTGTATGAAGGTCACGAGGAAGATTCTTAAATACATCGAAACGTTGACCAGATAGTTGTTTTTAATTACCGAACTATTGCCTAGCAATTACCACCAGAGTATACCTACAACCGATGATACCACTATATTGCAAATTATGTTAAAAAAACAGATATCAGAAATGACTGAAGTCATGAATATAATAAAAATAATTTTCTCTTTGAATCATATTATATCATATCATAATTATATGTTAAGAAAATATTAATGTTATACCAAAAAAGTTAAAAAAAAAAATGGTGGACTAGACTCCTGGGAGCAATACCTTGCAGCTCGTTGGGTATGTTTACTGAACAAACAATTTCTTGAAAGTTATTTTTTTTAAATAACTCCTGTCCTATTGGAAAACCCGCATTTGCATATGAAAGAAACCCAACTACTATATTAGAGAAAGATTGTTTATTACACATACAGACGAAACGATAAATCATATTTCGTCGGCTTAAAAGTAAAACTGACCAAGTCCAGTTTTTTAAAAAATGAGTTTTTTTGCCTTAACAGTTCCTGTTGGCACTTTCTATCAGTGGTAAAATTCTTCAAGTCCTAATCTGCGTTTTTACTATCATCCTGAACAGTGTTGTTATGATCAAGTCCATATTTTTAGTGAACATTTGAATTTTCAATCTGCTCTCCTGAAAAATTTGCAAAAGTGGACTTGGTCAGTTTTACTTCTAAGCCGACGATTTATAGCAGAACATTGAATCACTGGTTTTTCATTATATTTTATACTCATTTTGGTTGTAGAATTTTTCCATTATACTTTAAAGACATTTGAAATGGAAATTAACTCACTATGAATCAAGGATAATAGAATTGGGCAAATATATTCGATTCCTCTAATTTGTACAGATAATAAATTATTTCTTTCACTTTGTTCCTTCTCAAACTGAACGTATTAATAAGCATAATAATCACTAGAAAAATCCAATTAAATAGCAAAAGTCTTTGGAAAAAATTGAATTAAAACATTCCAATCATGGCACATACTAATTTAAATATATATAAAATGGAAAGTATTTAATTCTATTCAAGGCACCTGTTATAAGTTTACATGCTAATACTAAATTTTCTCTAGTTTATACATAAATATGAAAATAATTTCGAATGTCATGACGCTATGAGGTAGAAAATTTAAATGATATTATTTTAAAAAAAAACAAAAAAAAAATTACAAGAATGTTCTTAAAAGCAGTTTTAAAAAAAATTATTTTTTTTTTTTTGTTAAATTTCACTATAAATAATAATAATAAAAAAAAATTTAACATACTTAAACATTATTCTTTAAAAAAATAAAATTTTTAATACGCTTCTTTATATTCAAAAGAATAATCTCTTTGTGACACTGAGTACTTCAGATGTGATGATATTACAAAAAAAAAAAAAAAAAAAAAATCACAGTTCGAAATATTGTTATGTTTTAACATATAAAAAACGTAAGCACTTATATTTGTAAAACTGAACTATAATACACAAATACCCTTCTTTTTTTCCTGAAATACTATTTTTGTACTAATTGGAATAACTTGCAAAATGCAAAATTACTTAACAAAGCTACCTCATGCCTTCGTCTGAATTCTGAAAAAGAAAAAGAAAATTTGATATTATTAAATATTGTAACGCAGCTAGTGGTGCCATCTAGGAGAGAGGACAGGTACCTAAGGTTCTCTTAGTGGCCGTAGGAAGCGCTGGCGGCGCTCTAGTCTTGGCTGGAACAGTCGAGAGAAGTCTGGAATGTTCTCTATTGGTATAAATAGAGGGACCACAGAGAGTTGAGAGAGTTTTGTCAGTTACAAACGAAGTTACAAGCTTGTGAAAAGTGTACAAAAGTGAACAAAGTGAACTTTTGTGGTTTAAAGTGTGAAATAATTATTATTAAACGTTGTATTTAGTAATTTATTGTGTATAGCAATAAATTGGTGTTTTCTTTATTGAAGTTTAGAATATTTTATCTATACGAACCCACTTAAAACTAGTTGCAGTAGCTAGTTTAGAAAGGAAAAACATTACAATATTTTACTTTTTTTTTTGCGTTTTTAAGTGGAACTGAAATTTTTCCAGCAACTTCTTCTTCTTTTTATTGTCATCGAAATTTTTTTATGACCTAATAAATCAACTTTCTTATATCAAATTGGACCATTTATTTATTTTAAGAATTGCAAGTGTTTTTTTTTTCATGACGACATAGATAGTGAACAAGTATTAATTCGCTTTGCAATTAGAGAAATTCTGGATTAATTTTTTCATTTTATATTTTTATTTTTTATTTAGAAAGTTTACTTGAACAAGTTATGACAGAAAGAAACTAATAAATTACAAAAATACTTCTTTAGCATTAAAATAATCTAAACAATCTTCAAATTCTTCTTTTCTGTAACATTTTAGTGTAACACTCAGTTACTATTAGTGAGATTCAGTTATTAGTTCGTACATTTAACTTTAAAAATAAATTCGGTGCTCTTGGTACTAACCCAAAACTGTGAAGAGGTAAAGATAGAAAAACTGAAAGCCCCTGACAGAACCCATGAGACTGGTTGATAGTTCTAAGGCGTTATACGCAGATTTCGTTACTAGTGATTCAGAAAATCTACACAACCAAGATGTCGTCGGAGAACAGACATATTATGATGTTTGAATGAACTTGACATATGTAAGAGAGTATCAGTACTTTGTCTCTATTCGTTAACTATAATTAAAATATGAACAGAGATACTGTGCGGATAATTTTTTAAAATCGTGAAACTTCTGACCATTCTTCTATCCTTGCTTGCTCAATATACGAGACTCTCACGGCCGGAGGGATTTTGTTTTCGACACTGTCGTGTAGCCTGATTCCTCCCCTCCGCAATGAGACCGGTTCGAGGTCAGTACGTTGAGAACTGTCGACGCGACAATACGTTTCGTGAAAAATGTCAATCCAATCTCTCCCGCCAAGTGTGAAATATTCAAGGTCGGGCAAGAGTTTTTCCGGACGCTACAAACTCCATGGAGATGAATTTCTCCGCTCCATCATTACTGGAGATGAAACTTGGGTTGCACACTACACACCTGAAACCAAAAGCCAGTCTCAACAGTGGCGTTACACTTCTTCACCCTCCGCCAAAAAGTTCAAAACCACAATTTCAGCCAAGAAAATCATGGCATTCGTGTTTTGGGACTGTCAAGGCATAATTTTAATTGAATGTATGCCTCAAGGGGAGACCATCAACTGTGCAAGATACTCTGAGACCCTAAAACAATTGCGGAGGGCGATTCAGAACAAAAGGAGAGGCATGCTGACAAAGGGAATCGGCCTGCTACACGACAATGCCAGATCACACACTGCTTGCCTCGTTTAAATGGGATGTCCTGAACCATCCCGTGCATTCCCCTGACCTAGGCACCTTCAGATTACTATCTCTTTACCTCCCTGGAGCTGCACATGGGTGGAAAAAGGTTTTAACCGACGAGGAGGTGAAGGGCGAGGTGGAGAAGTGGACGAAGGGGTTGGCGGGAAACTATTTCGAGGAAGGCATCAAAAAATTAATACCCCGGTTCGCCACCTGCATTGAGAGGGGCAGAAAAAATCCACAAATTACATGAAGAACAAGGAGTAAAACAATAATTTCAATAAATATGTGGTTGGCCTAATTGGACTGAATTCGATTTAGGCCCTAGGCCAGTCACTGCGACCCCGAAGGATCTAATGTGATAGTGAAGGTTTAATAGATCAATTTATAAGCCGGATTTTAAAAAAGAAACATGAGGACTGACTGATTTTCATTTCTTAAGCAGATTCTTTCAGATCTACTTGAAAATGTCCCTTTAGCATGCCAGTATAAGGTGAACTTCCAGCAGCAATAAGAATGCCCAGTTCAAAAAGAGGAAAATAAGGCATTATTCACATTGCACATTTTATTCTATACAGTAGCCCGCCCGCTTCCCAGACCAAAGCCACTGTTCTAGAGAATTGACACAAAAATTAAGTTTATAGCAACTTAAACCTGCCATCACGGTAGAAGAACTTTAAAAAGAATTTCTGTAGCCTGCAAAGAATTCCATCCTAATTTTTTTAATGAGAAAATCAATGAAAAGTGAACTAAGAACACTATAAATGAAATTCAATAATAGAATTAAGCTAAAGTAACGTACTTCTTAATACTTCTATTTCCAGCATATCCTGCTTTTTAATTTTTACTGGGGGCAAAATCACATATTCTGAATTTTTGATAATATAATGATAGCATTGAATTTTTTTTTTTCCTGTTTTGCTTAGTTTCGAAAGTGGGGGATGCTTATTAAAGCTGTTACCACACAAAGAGAAAATTTCTAGGTGTACTGTGACGTCAGGTTTTTCGAAACTAAGCAAAACAGGAAAAAAAAAAAATTCAATGCTATCATTATATTATCAAAAATTCAGGCCGATTATTTTTTTCATGAATTGTTACAGATTTTTGAAACCACATAAAGTTAAAGAAAATGCGTTCTAATCCTTTATGCTGAATTTATTGAATGGCACATGAAATCAAACTGAATTTAAACGAAGCAGTAACGTAGTATTAGATTCTAATCCCATTGAAGTTTTTTTTTCATTCGCCTCCATCCCACTACGGCTGATCGTAAATGCACTTAAAACTATCTCCAAAAAAATACGCACTAATTTTACTTCAAGCCCAAAATCCGTAGTGTTTTTCATTAACTTCACTTCTTTGAATAAAATTATAATTTTAATAATTAGTTACCTTAGAACTTTTTGATACTGGGTTATATTCTGGAAAATTTAATAACTCTCTTGGCTCTCCATGTAATAATGTCTGAACAATCCACGTTTTAGATACAACAGGGACTTGTTCTTGCACAGCCAAATTATACTCTTCTTTAGAGAAGTGTTTGTCAGCCAGAATAAAGCTAACATTACTAGCACCACAGCCTATTAACAACAGCAACAAAAAAAAAAATCTGTTTAAAAGGATAAATATATGCCCTCGATTATATTTATGTACCACCTTCTTGACTCGAAAGTTAATTTGCCGTCATTTAGGTATTTAATAATATTTTTTTTAAAGAACTAAACAAAAACAAAAAAAAACAAAATAGTCAAAAAAATTTCTTTTATCACATTATGAAAATAAAAAATTAACATACCTGCAAAATCATGTTTGCTAGTTGAAACAACTGAAGCTCCCATTGCAATCAATAAAGTACGCCAAAATTTAATACATTTTTTCATATTTATAGCACACATATAGCCATTAAGAGGTTTTTTAAATTTCATTTTTGTTCTTTCCAACAATATACCATTTTCTAAAGATCTACCAGTTGGCATTAAAAAACTAAATTTCAGCATTCTGATTACTGGTGATTCCTTAAATTTGTTAATAATTTTCTGTAAATTATGTTGTACAAAGTTCAAATATTACAAAATATATATATATATTTGTTTAACAGGACTTCCTTCCATTGATTTCGAACTTTTGCAATAATTGGAGCTATATATACAGTGAAGGCCATAGCAGTATGTCTATAGTTTCACACTCATATATATGGGATATATGATGGAACGTACGAGTATTTGGATATTAAATTCTTTCACTTATACTTGCTGCTTTGCGTCTCACACTTTAATTCCTTAAAATGTGTGACTCAAAAAACGAAAAACCGCGGGAAGTCAAACTTGATTTTCCTTTTAGGAAACACAGAGGATCCGACACTAAAATTTCTGTTAATATCACTGTTCGGTGATTGACAGTGTTGTCTTTAGCGAGAGAACACTGTACGGAAGGCGGCAATGACCATAGGTGTTGATGGGTCTTAAATTCCAAAATAAATAAATAAAATAAAATACCTCTTTGCAACAATTAATTATCAAATCATGGCGATATATTGGAATTCCTAGAGCAATGCTCAACAAATAATTTTGTGTCTGACATGGATAATCAGATATTGTAATAGTTTTCGAATATTCAGCGCTATCCACATCAGTTACAGATTCATATACAATTCCTCCACCAGCTTTTATCTGCATATTTAAGCGCATATAGTCAAAAGGAACACAATTTTCTAGTTGCTCATCAACTGAAATATTAACAAACGTTTAAATTTGATAATCCTAGACAAGCCAAGATGCAGATTTTTTTTTTTCTATGTTCTAATCACAAATTCTGTAAAAATTCACCCATCATGTTCTATCTAAGCCCTAAACTTTTCAATCTGAAGATATAGTGAGTTCCTAGTCACTCGGACTGGAACAAGAAGGGTGCGAATGAAGAGTAAATTCTAATTCACACTACCTTCAAATTAGAAAAGGAGCGAGGTTAGCCTTATTAACGAGACGCCGTAGAAAGCGAATGGGTAGATATGGCCTAGATAAGTTACGATCACAGAGTTGTAAAGAATAAAAGTAGGCGAAGATCAATGCTCACTTTGTGATAACGGGCGAGTGTACCAGTAAATACGACAACGTTGCTGCCTAATAGAAACGCTGGGAAAAAAGGAATACAATTAAAACGAAAAATATATATAGGGAATATTGTATTAGGAGATTTAAAAGACGAGCGTGACATAAACTAGTATGAATAGAAAAATCTATTTTAGTTTAATGGAATGTTAAAAATACTTCAAGAACATATTAAAAAAACATAATATTTTAGAAACATACATTCCTTTTGTCAAGGGAAGATAAATGGAGGGGAACCATTCGCCAAAGACTTTTTTTGGATTCAATAATTTCAGTGCATGTTCAAAATCAATTTGGAAAATTTAGAGCAGTATTAATTATTTTGTTGAAATAAAAATGCTATTCCATTGAGTCGAAGCCTTGCATCATTTAAAGAAACGGTTCACAACGAAATTCTCGTCAGTTAGATTGTTAAATCACGGTTAAATAAATTCCAACTGTTGCAACCGATGATTGCATACATCAGATTAAATAATTAGTCATATCCAAAATACGATCAATATTAATAATACTGCGATTGCAAAAATCATAAACCTAACCATCAAACTTTCGAGAACATAATGTATTATGCCAATGTTTTAAGCACAGAATAAAGAAATAGTTTACTTACAATCTGTGACACTACCAGATTCATCATTTTCAGTGTTAGATGAAGATAAATGCAAGCTATCTTTCTTTCTTGCACTATAACGTGCCGATAGTACCTTATTTCTTTCTGAATGAGTTAAAATAAAATTAAATCCGCTAAAAACTGTACTTTTTTGAACTGGACCAAGAATATTAATGGTGTTTAGCTCCTCTTGTGCTGCAATTAACAAAATATTGAATGTGAATAAGTTAATGAAATATTATACTAAATTATATTATTTTATATACAGGGTGTAACAGCAACCTCTGGCAATACTTCGGCATATGGTTTTCACTTTATTTGGAATAAAAAATTTGTAATAAACCATGGTCCGATTTGTTCGCCTTCAAAAGTTATTCTTCATTTTGGAAAATTTTCAATTTTCCTACTTTTTCTCATAAAATTGATTATATCTCAAAAAGTTTTTAACATAAATCATATTCAATTACATCTTTGGAAAGAGCATTAAATTTCCTATAAGAAACAGAAGTTTTATTTTAATTGAATTAAGTATAAGGTTTTTCAGAGACATTAAACTCAACTCTACAGCGCTTCGACTGTTAAAAACCACTTTTCAATAGTAATTTCTTATAAATTTCTTTAAGGCTAGCGTACGGTCCGGTTACAAAAAAAATATCTACATTTCACCAGCTTTCCAACGATAATAATATCATGGGATTTCTTTATCGTTTTCATAAAGGAAATGCGAAATAAATGTAAAAAAAAAATACAAAATGAAAATTGAGAGCTGTTACAAAAATATCACAAGGTTAATTCATAATCCTGTAATGAACTTTGGAATTGTTATCTCACGATAGAAATTCGTCCAATTCTAATAAACCGAAACATTTAGTCGTGATTTAGCTGGTCATACATTCAAAATGCCGGAGTTCTTTGTCATAGAATAGCGAGATATGGTTTTTATTTGTGGGTTTTGTAACGGCAGCGCGGAAGCTGCAGCTGAGTATGCTAGCCGTTGGCCTAATAGGAAACCATATAAGCAGCGGATTAAAGACTAGGGGAAACCGGTTCTGTGAGAATAAACTACCGAGGAAACTGATCGAACGTTCTGACGACGTTCTGGTTGCACGGGGATTCTCGTCACTCCAATAGTGGATGTTGCGGGTGCTTAAAGAACCATTTCGAGTAAACGTCGCCTCATCGGTCTACAAAATGTTTTGGGGGAAACGACGATTCTGGGCTGTTTGTTGTAGCAGCCAAATACAGAATTGAGTACACCAGGCATAATCACGTTCTAGCAAATACTGTACTTGCTGCACAGATATCTACCATCCCGTCGAAGATACCTGTGCACCGTCTGATGTGACAAACCTAGCGACAATGGCACTCTGCGTGTGCTAAGGGTGGAATCGTCATCAAACACATTCAAGATGCGTTGACATGAATTTTCGTAAGAACGATCAAAGTTTCCTCGGTAGTTTATAACCCAAAGTTTCCTCGCGCTGCCGTTACAAAACCCACAAATAAAAACCATATCTCGCTATTCTATGACAAAGAACTCCGGCATTTTGAATGTATGACCAGCTAAATCACGACTAAATGTTTCGGTTTATTAGAATTGGACGAATTTCTATCGTGAGATAACAATTCCATAGTTCATTACAGGATTATGAATTAACCTTGTGATATTTTTGTAACAGCTCTCAATTTTCATTTTGTATTTTTTTTTTACATTTATTTCGCATTTCCTTTATGAAAACGATAAAGAAACCCCATGATATTATTATCGTTGGAAAGCTGGTGAAATGTAGATATTTTTTTTGTAACCGGACCGTACGCTAGCCTTAAAGAAATTTATAAGAAATTACTATTGAAAAGTGGTTTTTAACAGTCGAAGCGCTGTAGAGTTGAGTTTAATGTCTCTGAAAAACCTTATAATTAATTCAATTAAAATAAAACTTCTGTTTCTTATAGGAAATTTAATGCTTTTTCTAAAGATGTAATTGAATATGATTTATGTAAAAAACTTTTTGAGATATAATCAATTTTATGAGAAATTGTAGGAAAATTGAAAATTATCCAAAATGAAGAATAACTTTTGAAGGCGAACGAATCGGACCATGGTTTATTAGAAATTTTTTGTTCCAAATGAAGTGAAAAACCATATCCCGAAGTATTGCTAGAGGTTGCTGTTACACCCTGAATATATGTAAATACTTCTATTATAAAGACTTCTATATTACATTTATTAATGTAAAGAATTCTTAATCTATCCTTAGAGCCAATCAAACGTTAGAATAATAAAAACAAAAAAAATACTGTCACTAGAATGGAGTACTCACTACGGTTACACTAATTAAAAGGTATTAATTTCACACATGAAATTTGAATTATCAGAGGGGATTCAGATTCGGTAAGGGCCGTCTTGGAAGTGAAACAATCATTGGATTGCTTCAGTAGCAAATCCGCAGTTTGATGAGTGAGAAACTATAGGACTGAGCATACAACTATTGTTTTCTAAAAATCTGGAGTGAAACACTCACACGACTTTCTCTTACTGTTAATACATCAAATATAGAAACACAAATATTCTTTAAACCAAATTTACTCGCTTGACCTAACATAAATATAGAGGTGATGGAGGGAGAAACAAACAACTATTTACCCAGGCAGATAGTAAAGTAAAGTTGAAACATTGCAGACCAGAAAAGAGTGCCAATTAATACTGAACCAATCCCATAAAACAATTGTAATATAACGCCACAAAAGTAATTAAAGTCAATTTTTTTCAGAAAAATGTTTCGAATCAAAATGATGTTTATATTTGTGCAGACAATATTCCAAGTTTAAAGGAAATCTTCATAGTAGTTTTCAAGAAACTACCAAAAACCTCAAAAACCTATTCTGTAAACTTACACTTCCGTTTCAACGGATTTTCTTCAAATTTGGAATTGATAACAATGCTTATAATATATATTAATATTATATAAGTGGTAGAATCATATTTTAGAGGAAAGCTTAACACAAATGTTACCCCAGAACCCCTTTAATACTCAATTTGTTTTAAAATAAAAAAAATCTGGTGTGAAACACTCATACAACTTTCTCTTACTCCAGTTCTCAAAAATTATAACAAACAAATTTTATAGTTTTTGCACCAAATTTAATGAAATTTATCGAAAACTGAAAAAACTATTCATTAAAGGCGCACTTCCGGTTTACTGATTTCCTTCAAACTCGGAATTTTGGCCATCTATTTATTTCTAATTCATTTCATTGGTATGATAGAGTCGTATAATCAAGTATGATACCACTTTAGAGGAAGCTGTAACCCCACCCCTCTCCTAAAAGTGCCCTTAAATGAATTTTTCCAGAGAAATCTTTTATATAAAAGTTGTAGATCTTTGTATGTTTAGTTTATATGTGTAGTTTCAAAAAAAAATCGTCGGGACCTTTTTGTGAGAAAATCGCGAAAAAGTGAAAAAATCATTTAGTAAAGTGTTAAAACAAAAGCACTTCCGGTTATCCGATTTTCCTCAAATTCGGAATTTTAACAACAATTAAAATTCTAATTAACATTATTTAAATGACCGAATTGTGTAATAAACTGAAATAGCACTTTAGAGGTTAACCTAACCCCACCCCTCCCCCAAAAGTGCCCTTAAATGAATTTTCCCAGAGAAATGTTTCAAATAAAAGTTGTAGCCCCTTGTATATGTAGTTGATGTACCAAGTTTAAAGAAAATCGTTGGAGCCATTTTTGAGAAAAACGCAAAAAAGTAAAAAAACCAACTAGTAAAGTGGTACTTCCGGTTGAGGAATTTTGACAGATAACGCACAGTCAGATCGCATGGTGATACCTAAACGGAATATCAAGTTTCAGCTTTCTACGGTTTTTCATTTTTGAGCTATGCTGTTCACATACATACATACATACAACAACACACACACACAGAGTCCATTTGCTAAAAACCACTTTTTGGACTCAGGGGACCTCAAAACGGATATTTCCGGTGAAAACTCGATATCGAAAATTTGACACGATTACAATACTTCCTCTTACTAGGAGTAATAGAAAGTAAAAATACTTCCTCTTACTAGGAGTAAGAGAAAGTAATAGAAGTGATTCTGATTTAATCAACAAGTGTTGAAGTCAACTCTCTACACGAACTTGATAGCCTTACTCTGACAATGGATGAAAAATCCGAAACCTATCAGGTCCATCAAAAATATGCATACTAGGATGAATAAAATCCCAGAAATCACATTTATTTGTATAAAATATCAAGCATTTTTCAGTGAATTTAAACTTGTTCACTGTTATGAAAGAGAAAATATGGCGATCGTATAAAATTTTCGGAACTGATTTTTATCGTAAATAATGTTTTAAAGTTCCCTGAATAGAATTGAATAAAAGAATGCGGGTGTTTCGTACGACCCACAACACCGCGGCCACCAAAAATCCACAATTAACTAACGTTACAAGTGTGTATGCTTAAGTCTGATGCTCTACAAGCAGGCCCTAAAGCAAAACGTACAATATACTGAAATAGCACATTGAAAGGAAACCCATTACATAACCGAATCCCTGAAATCAAACTAAAAAAAAAAAAAAAATGGCACCGCACTTTTTGTTAGCCATGAAGATATCCATGTTTGTGCAACATAAATCCAGTCTGCAGTGGATATTCTACTTCTTTGTTTATACAAATGGAAACTACAACTGAATGCAAATAAATGTGAAGCCATGATATTCAAATTAAGAAAACCGCCAAATCCACAAAACATCACAATAGCCACAAATCAAATACTATATAAAGCACCCGATGAGACAGTTAAATATCTAGGACTACAGTTGTACAATCTAATGGAATTTAAAAAATAACCGACATCATAGAAATCTTTCAGTCCCTACACGGCTGGATTTATTTCAAATCTGCATTTTCTGCAATTTTTCATTTTTGAGTTCGCTGTATGTGAGTACATACAGCACCACACATGTGTATGTACTCAGGCACCACGCTATTCTTTAAAAAAAATGTTTTTCGAACCTCCAAATTGATTTTATTGAAAACTCAATTTAGAAAATCAGACACGAACTTAATATTTCTTGTTCACCATACACAATATAAAAATTAAATTGAAATAGAAATTGATACAAAAGAAGTTTGGATTTTCCATTTATTTGTTTCTTTACATGGACAAAGACTCAGCGGTGGGTAAAAATGATGACTTACAATCAACAAACCAACCAGTATGGTGTGTAACAGAAAATACGTTGATATAAACTCTCTTATACAAAATTAATAAATTCGCTCCGACAATGGATGAAAATCTGAAACCGGTCAGGAATGAGAAATGTGCATGGTATGACGGATTAAATACCAATTTAAAAAAAAATTATAATAGCGATTTTAAAATAATTTATTTCAAAAAAACTTATTTGTAATAATGTTAGAAATGGTTCTTTTTCTATTGAGAAGCACGATTATGTAGTTATGTAGAACAAAAATTAATAAAAAAAAAAAAATCATTTATTTGTTATTTAAATTACGCATAATCTTTCCTCCAGTTATTTGAAATAACAGGTTAGAAAATAATTATTTTAAACGTTATCAGCAATGAACGTATTTATAACACATATTTGAAACAGTTGGTACAATTTATTTGATATAAACCGAACTTTCTAAGGACAGAAACATTTCTCTGATTTTGGTTTGATACCCGATTAGTGGCAAAACAAGGATTAAGAGATTAAAAGCTACACAGATAAAAGCAGTGATTAAGAAATTCAACATTTAACTGTTTACTTACTTGTAACTTTTATTGCAGATTTAATCTTTTTAGGTTCCAAACATTTTTTAGCACTATCTGCCACTGAAATAAATTCAGCATCTAAGTCACTATCTTCATAATCATGCCTATTTGTGTCACTATAAAAAAAAAAATATATATACTCGTGTATATATATATATAAAAATACACAAATAAAATATATAGCGATCTTTTTTTTTTTTTATTACATAAAATATTTAATATAAACCTTAATTCAGTTTCAGATGATTTACTTTCAGATTTTTTATCTGGTAAGTTTTTGGTTAAAGTTGAACTAGTACTTGGTCGAGCTTCGAATTCTAATTTTTTTTTAAGCTTACTTCTTTTGGCTTTTTTATCCTCTGGAAAAAAAGTATACCACTTTACTAACTGCTTTTCATTGAATAATACTTCTTACAGAGTTCTGAAAATAGTTTCGCATTTATATTAGTCATGGTGTTTGGGTATACAAGGCTAGAAATCATCGGAGATTTTTTCTGTGATAACCTGCTTCTTTATATGTTTCATCAACCAGTTTCGAACGATCACCCATCTTCAGAATGTATTGAACAGTACGATATCACAAGTAAAATAAGTTTACTGTTTTAGGAAAAATGGTCCGCAATGCTGGAGAATTTCTGGAATTTTATCCGCGCCCTAGCAAGTATATTTGTGATGTTTCTGATGGGTTTAGGAATTTAATCCATCGTCAAAGTAAACTTGATAACTTGACTCTGACGATGGATGAAAATCCGAAACCGATTAGAAACATCACAGATATGCATGTTACGAGATATTTGCTACTGAGATAAAATTCCAGATATTATGTGTTTTGTTTCAAATTGAATAAATGTGTTCGTATTTTCATTTTTTTTTTTATTTGAACATTTTTTACTGGCTGATATATATATATTTTTTCTTTTACAATAATAAAAGGCTGAACACTATAAAACACATCTTGTTGGAAGTACATGTTAATTAAATGCAAATAGGTACAATTTTTTGTATTTTCTAATTTTTAATAGTGGTGTGATTTAAAAATATTACAGTAAGTTAGATAAATGATTTGAACACATGATGTACTGTAATACTGGTTAATATTCTCGATTAACGAACGAATGATGTACTAATACGTGAGATCGAGCATAACAATATGAAGGAGCCGACTCAGCTGTAATTACTGGGGCAATGCGGTCGTCGAACGAAGTCAAATGCGTAGGTAGATATGGATCTATTTCGTGCAAGCCGGGTATCACATCCCCGGAAATCTACTGAGCCGGCTCGTTAGGTCACAACAGCAACCCTGTCAGTATCGTTCATGTACGTCACATAACTACTGTATAATGCTGGAATGTTATATGCAACCAAGCAATTATGAAAAAGAATTTAATATAAAATTCAACCATGCAGGGATAAACACTAACCGCTCATCAAAATAGTAAGTAAACAAGCTATGCCTTCTCATACAATGTCATTGCTTTGATGCTAGATATTTCCATAAGTGACTGATGGTGCATGAGAGTACTAAGTTGCTTGTAAATTACGAGAAAACTTGCCGAGAACATGATAGCCCAGACTCCCAGTCTTTTCACGAGAATTTTATCATTAAGATTTTGGTTTTTCTTTCTGGGAAACAGGTTGACGCTAATGTTAGAAGTAAAAATAACATACCTTCATCACTCGAAACCGATTTCTTTCTTTTAACTCCTTGCACAAAATCAGAACTTTTCCTGAGAACAAAGCAAGCAGAAATAAAATATGATTATAATCTTGCCTTAAACTTATTAGTTATAAAATCAATCAATCAATCAATATTCTTTATTGCTTTTGAACAAATATCTTACAGCAAGGATTGAGTCTTTGACAAAAATTGTACAAAAAGAACAAATTTATAAAATAATATAGTGACAAAAAAAATTAAAATGAAATATATATCCCTCATAACTAATTGCAATGAGGCAAATGAACCAAAAATATTAACTGTGATAAAATCATTGTGTCCAATAAAATAAAGAAAATAAGTAATCAAGTTTGAATAAAACTTTATGACTTCTGAACATAAAGAAAAAAAATGATTCACTTTAGTGTAAGAGTCCATTACTAATAGGTTAGATAAGAGAATTATCATCTAATGGGTATGAAGTATGAATTGAGAGGTAAATCTGCCTGAAATGATTTAATATGGGACAAAATATATGCTGTCATTACCAGATTTTACATAAAGGGCATAACTAATCAGGCTCAAATCTGTATGTTATATTATTAAGATAAATTCTTAATAAACTTACTAGACAATCTTATTTGGGGCACATACCCTTAGCTTATTAATATGGCCCAGTAGTGAAAGATAAGATTCTCCAAGTCCTAACTACTTATATTTTTAAATACTCGATTTTATGACGATGAGATTGCCCTAGATACATCTTTAGATACCAAATTGTTTTTGAATGACTCCAATAGACTTTGGAGAGAACGGGACAATAGGTGAAGATTCTGAACATTCCAAATTCCATCAGCACCAATTTCTAACATGTACGCTCTGACCATATGGCACCAGTTAAAAGGAATCTTACTATTTTCGAAAAGTTCTAACAACCTACAAAAGCAAATTTTTAGTAACCGATCGCTAGACATTAATAGAATAATTGTTTAAAAATTCTTAATTTCAGTTTTTGGTCTAATCGGACAGTGAGTCGAGTGTTGAGCGGGAAAGGTGGACTGCCAAGTATCACTCTTCTGAGTTTAGGATGTTGAGAACAATAGGGATAGAATGGGAGTTTTTAGAGACAAACTGCGCTGCGGAACGGGCAGATTTACCAGATGACGAAAAGGGAATTCCTAGATAAATGAATGTCTTCTGAATGTCCAGGGTGAAATCTTCACAAAATAAAAGGCTTTAATATTAGAGAGTTTTCCACTTTTTTTTTTAAGGAACGATTATGGTTTACTATGTTATAACTTTTAGACCATTTTCGCTACAATAATTTTCTAAAATTCTTAATTTCTTTTGAATATCCTACCAGCAAAACCAATAATAGTAAGATGTCGGCGTATAAAAGCATGAGCAGGTCGCGTGAAGAATTAATGCTAACACCCTCCGTTACAATACGAGTGAAACACTTCACTAAATTTGCTATATAAATATTGAATAATAACGAACTCAATATTTCACCTAGCAGCACGAAGGGATTGTGGCACTAATCTCCCCAGACTATCCAGAGTTACTATTATTGGTCACTCTCGCATAAAGTTGTCTTTTATTTATTCTAAATTGTACATTTTATCACGAAAGATAACGTAAAAATTGCGTCAGCATAGCCGCACCCTGCTCTGAACCTACACTGCTCCTTAGAGATGACACCATTAATCTTCGCACATCGCGTTAATCTGTTGGATAACATCAGGGTTAACAGTTTAGTAAGTGTATTTATAAGGCCAATACCGCGATAGTTTGGTGGGTCTTTAGGGTTCCCATTTTTGAATATCATTATTTTTAGGAGGCTCCAAGACATCGGAATTTTTTCGTCTAACCAATTTTATTTATCAGATTAAGCAGATTAAAAGCTTCGTTTGGGAAGGAGTTTAAAAGCTTCGTTTGGGATATTGTCAGGGCCGGGTGTTTTATTTAATTTAGAGCGATCCATAGTTTCAACGAGTTCATCTAATGAAAATTCAACACTATCACGGATCATAAGTGCTGAAGTAGTATTCATCAATAATTTTTTGAGGGAAGTAAGTAAAGGAATGGAAAGTCACCCAGTCATTAACATTTATTACTTATAAAATACTATTTTAAGAATATTATCCAACTAAGTCTGCTTGCTTAAAAGTTTTGAATAAGGATTATTTTCATTGATTTCTTTAGTAACTCTAGAATATCTTCTCCAAAATGTCAATATAAGAAAAATAATGAAATGTGAACCAAAACTAAATATACTCACCTTCTTCTAGTATGTCTAACTGAAGACGACGATGGCTTTCCTCCTAATGTAATAGAACTTTTAGTTTTTTTTAGAGACTTTTTAACAGTAGATTTGATCGCTTCCTATAATAAAATTAAATCAAATATTTAATCAAAATGAAATTTTCCAATTACAAAATATACGCTAGAAAACTGGTGATCATGTAATAACCAAATTACCGTAGAACCCTACAACTTAAAACAAAATTTTACCTTTTATATTTGATATTTTTTCAGTAATGAGAAAAACAAAGTATATTAATATAGTTCATTAATTCGGAATGGTTCTATCTAGTATGTCGATTGTCTCTCTTCTATGTTCACAGTGCAACAGTGCTATAATACTTTGACAGCTCTCAAAATAAAGTTCAGTATTGTATTCGAGGCAAAATGCATGAGGTTCAAAGCAGATTCCAAGCAGATACTTTACACCTAAATTTCATTTTTTTTTAAAGGTTGTTTCTATAAACATTTAATTTTTTTTTTTCGATCTAACAATCTATTCTATTCTAACACTCTCGCAACTGAGATAATTTTTTTGTGTTGTTAATACGATCAGAATGGTCCATTAAATCGCAAAAATAAGAAATAAGTTACTTCTGGTATTTTATCTGTCGTAGCATGCATATTTCTTTAATCCTAACGTGCATATAATAACAATAAATATGATAACATATTATTTAATAACATATAATAACAATATGCATATAATAATAATAAATAACATATTTAAAGAAATATTCATGCTACGACGTATAAAATACCAGATGTTATCCAGCGTTACGGACCAATCCACATATTCAACAAAAATAAATAACTTATTCAGTTCAGAAAACAAAAAAATATTCAAACTGCAGGATTCTAGTTATATTTCATAAAGATATCATACACACCATGCACAATTGCTACAATATTATCTATTGCAATTTGTTAACACATAATTATTAGAATTTTCCAAAAAAAATAAAATAAATATAGAACAAAAAGCTTGAATATAAATCAAGTACAAAAAAAAAAATCTAAAATTGCAAAGAAAAATATACACAAGTGGTTAGAGCAGTTAGAATTTTTGCGAAGTATATGTCTTTTGATTTGTGATGAATATTGGAACAGTTGTGGGACCACAAGTGTTGAATGTATCTGATACTGTGCTCAACGTAGCATTAAGGTTCTGTTTGTTCTGGATTTTCATAAATTGTCATTAATGGTTTATCAAGTTTGTGTAGAAGCGTTGTTTCCATTTCTTAAATATTCTACACAAACTATAATAAACTAGGCACTGATAATGGATAAAAATTATTAACCTGTATGAATCGCCAAAAGATGAATGCTAAAATAGATATAATTTCATATTTAGATTTTTTTTGACAGCATTCCATCGATCTCTCAAGCGAAGATTTTTGACAACTCAAGTTCTGACGAAACTTCAGAGCAAAAAAGACAGCGGGTAAAAGAAGGAAAGCTTTACTGAGGGATGTTAAGAGACTAAATGAAATATTGCACCCCTTGAGAAGTTTCTCAAAGCTGGAGGGTGCTAAGACACGGGAGCGCTGAAGGAAGCTAATAAAGTCGATCAGTTGGTAAAGAAAATGGATCAGTGACATCTCAACTATTTTAATGCTTGATGTGGTAAGCAAAAATTGACTTAATAAAAAACATACCCTTCTACCGAAAACAAAGGAGGATTACAGGTTCTTGCCGATTAAGAAAACGTATACATCCAAGGTCTCGGGATCTTCCGGATTGCAAGGACCTAACAAAACTGAGTCAAGGGCCAAATGTATTATTGATTACAAAACAATAATTAATATAAACAATTTAATTTTCTTTTTATATAATAAGGAATTGAATAAAACTAAATCTCACAGTTATCACTGCCAGTTTTTGATTACAATAATGAAATCGATTTTTTTCCTTTTAATATTAATTTAACATTTGGATACTAATTCATCGACATTTAGTTTGAAACCATTCAAATGTTGGAAACCGAAATACCATTATATTTCCTTAATAACTATGAAAATCAATCCATATATCAATTTCATTATCTATAATGATATTTCTACTTTTCTAATGGTTGTTCGGCTGAATTTTAAAATAAGAATATACATCTTTTCCCAGCAACCTGATCAATTACAGTATTATTGAAACTTTACCCAGTAAATTTTCAGACCAATAATTCTGTATAATTTTGAGTACATAACTTCTAAACATAATAGAGAATATTATAACCTCTAAATATAAAAAGACTAGTTGCTGTAGGAAACAAAAGATCATAGGCGACTTCAAGGAAGAGTGAGCAGTGGGAATAGATATTCTCCACATATAAAGTAAATATTATAGATCTCTATTATGCCCTCATGCTGCGCATTTGGTGTACAAGACTTAACTTTTATATCTATTTAAAGGCGGAAATTATTACAATGATTTAGTGCGTAATGGCTACAAAGAAGAACCAAAATATGAAAATAGATGGAAAAAACAAAAAATAAAAGTAAGAAAATCAATAAGATAATCAAAATTTGAAATCAGGTAATACAAAAAAAGTAAAAAGTGGAAATAAAGAATAGAACATGCACGAACATTATACTTCAAAAGATAAGACCTGAAAGTAAACGACGCCTAGATTTCGAAGTTCAATTCCGCTATAATTATGCGTATAGAATAATCTGCCAAATCTGAAATAATCATTTTAAAAAACTATATGATAGATTGATAATAATATTATCAATACAAGAGTAAAAGATAACCTAAAAATAAAAAAGGAAATAAATTTTCGTTCAGTGAAACTTTTATCAGCAAATAAGGATGGCTTAGTGAGATAAATAAATGGCGATTTCTAAACAATAAAGAGCAATATTGAATACGTTTCTTTTTATTCTATTTCCCTTCTTCGTTGCCGAGCATTCCAGTCGAAATTAGCTGTTCGGTAAAGCAATACACACCCTAATCCCACTACTGATCTTCATAACAGAGATTTATTTCGCTGGACTCTGGAGATAAGGTGCCAATGCAACCCTGCTTAGCCTGAAACTATAGTGGCCTCTAAGAATGTATAAGCTCTCTCATCTTTTTGTCGAAGGGGAATTCGGCGGTAAGAAATTACTGGAAGTCAAATGGGCTTTCCCAGCCATCAAAATAAGAGTTTCCCGAGCGTATTGTTGCATCTATACTCCGAGAAGAGGCCAAAGATACTTTTATGGATTAAATAAACTTGCTGGCAAGAGACAGGCTCTTTCATTTCCTAGCATGCCCACAAGACAATCGAGATCTATGTTGCCACGGCTTTTCGATAATCCTCTTGGGACTGCACTCTAAAGTTTCAAGATCCTGAAGACAAGGTTCCATTTTAAGCCACTGGACATGGATACGTTGGGGCCGTTGCTTGAAATGATATCCAGAATCCGTCTAGAGAGAATTAAAGGAGTGTCAGAAAATGGCGAATGCACGAACCTGGCAAGAGGTTTACTTGAAATTAAGGTAACATTTCTTGGCGAAAGGTATCCTGTTTTCCTTGGAGATAAAATTTTAGCTATATCAGCATGTGGGTCTTGAAACGAATAATTACTACTAGCTGAGGAAATAGAACGTTTTGCTTATTGAGGTTAATGCCACCTATTCAAATTGGAGTAATCAAACACTGAATGGTATCCATGTGTCCTGGCCAAACCTGCTAAAACAGTTCAAGCCGGGTGGGAGTTGGAAAGGCAAATCAGAGCTCCTGCAGTTGACCCAAATAGTTTCCAGGTTGGCATAATTCAATATTGAAAAACCCTATGACTGTCAGCTGAAATCATTCCTAGCGTGATCCAGCGAAAGCCAAAAATCCAGAGCACAGATTATGTTTGAAGTGAAAGAGGCCTATCTTTACGTTACTAAAGTGAATTTACTGCAAATCTTATTAGAAAAATTTTTATATTTATTCTTAGAATTTTAGACTATTATTTCTATTAATTTTACATATTTCACTCAAAAATAAAACAAACTAATATATAAAAGCGATAAATATGTTTAATATGTAACAAGTATGTAAATATATTAAATAGCCATTAAGAATGTGTAAGAAGAAAATGTAACAAATTGGAAATTGAGAAATGGTAGTAAGAAGAAATGGTGCGTGTGTTTCATTTTTACTTCCTCTATTAGAGCAAATAATTTCAGCAATAGTAAAAATATCCATAAAAATAACCCACAAATAAGTTTCCAAATGAAGCGCTATTTTTTTGTTTGTTTTTATGGACATTTAAAAAAAAAAAAAAAAAATAGAATGTTAAATTAAACTATGCAATAAACCATCATACCTGCATGTCTCTATGAGGTGTTTTAAACTGAGATCGAAGTAGACGCTTGCCTTCGAGTATTGACACTAAATCATAATATCAATTATAAATGAAATGAATATTTTCAAATATAAATAACCATACTTTATTTTTGTTTTTTTTTTGTTTTTATAAAAAAGATACTGACAAGGTGCACCTGAATGTAAAACTTGAGGTTTTCGAGGAGTAACTCCAAGTTGTTTGATGGTTAATTTGTAAAACCAGACATTTTCAAAAGGGAAACTCTTGATTTTATCTCCAATCTTTACTAAAAACTGCAAAGATTCTTCATTCTTTGCATTATTACATCTATAATGACATAAACAATAGAATCTAACAGGTTGTAAGGAATAAGTCCACAAATATTACGAACATATTTTTTTTTTTTGTTTCTGAAAGATAAACGTTCAAATCTAATTACTAAATCAGAAGATGGATATCTCCTTTAAAACAGTATAAACTTACTTTTTAATTTCCATCAAGGTTCCTTCTACATACAAACCGTTTCCCACGTCACACATGATATCAACACCGGCATTTATCATAGACACTGGTACTATGTATACATTTGCCAACATTTTGGTAGTACCGTCCAAAAAAATAACATTAAATGGCTCCTCCGAATCGTTCCATATTTCTTCAGTAACCCCTTCCAATTTGCCTGGATAATATTTATTTATCCAACATCCAAAAACAAACAAATCTTTTGTAGTTGGCATTTTCACTTCAGATTCCTGCTGTTGGTCTTCTTCTTTCGTAACCATCTAATAAATAAATAAATATAAAATATTCAAATAACCCGACTCAGGCTAGTAATAAACAGTAGCAATAAAATTTTCAACCATATAATATATTATAAAATAATATATTGTAATGTGTAATCTTTGGAAGAATTAATAAATATAGATTGTATCGAAATATATTCTTGTTAAATATTTTATGATTGTAAAGTAGGGAATTTTCCGATGTATATATTTATAAATTTGGGTTTTTTGAAGGTTAGAAGGCATAAAAGAAACAGTTAGTTGAGTCACGAGATAGCTGGCCTACCCCCATCATTACATTTATTTAGGACAAAGGGAATTTCCCTCTTCTCACTTTCTCCGGGGTGGAGGTAGAATATATAAGGTAGACCTTTTTAGGGAAGGGTGTCAGTTCAAAATTTGTACCATAAAAAAAGTGAAGTCCGTCATTAGAAAAAGCCATGTTACAGTAGTGAGTGGTGGAAGTGCTCCAAGAAACCCAACCTTCTTCAACTTAGAATATATGTAAAATATGTAAGTTTTATAAAAAGCTATTTAGCCCAAATGACAAGACACTTATGTTGTTGTATCTCAATATTGTATTTATTAATTTTTGACATATACTGTTTATTTAATTATATATTTTGAATGTATATATTTAGTTGTTTTTTTCATCCTCCCCCAACTTCTATATAAACACAGACCTCACGAAATCCCTTTAGAGAAGATTTAAATGATAAATTAAAATTATTTATTAATTAAATTTACCCCCCAATACAATCATATTACAATATAAGTGTTTATATACTTAGAAGAGAAAGCTCAACAGCAACTTCCGTTTCATATTAATTGAAAATGATTGCCCAAAAATGATGCTACGGACATATCATGCAATTAGATAACTAGATGGAACATTTGTTGCTATAAATACGCAACAGTTTTGTAAAGGCGATATGCCGATGTGGAATCATTGTGGAGTTATTTAAGAACTCTCTTTAGTTTGCAATGAAATTATGTAATCAGCATAAGATTGAATCATTTCTAATGAAGCAATGAAATCATTAAAACAATCACTACCTTAAGTTAGAATGTATTAAAATTCAGAAATGCTTGTGATCATTAAGAAAATAGTAATTTATTTCCAAGGAAGGATAATTTTAAAATAGCAAAAAAAGGCAATTATTTCTAATAAACTAAATGAAAACAGTATTTATCTGCATTGCATATAACAAAAAGATTGCGATAAAAACTTCGAACGGTTGAAATTAACATTATCTGTAGAGTCGAACTAATTTTTGGTGCTTTTTTTTTTTTTGTTTTTTCACACGAAGACATGGCCAACATTGGACCTTACTAAATTTAATTGAAATATCGAATTAATTTCAATTATTACTAAAATAGATTAGAAAGATAACATTAATTAACTGTTTTAACCTTTGAAGGAGTGCTTGAAATTGGCACTTGAGAGCTATTTTTTATTTCTTCTGGAAAAGTGTTCACTTCAGAGTTGGATAAATTGTGCAAGTTAATAGATAGGATTTCTTCAGAAAGTGCACCTTTAGATGATGTACTTGAAATACCTTTTACAAAATTTTCCTTAGAATAAGAAAGTGTTTCTATTGATGAAATCCCTTCAATTTTTGTACAAGAATTTTCTAAAGAGTTGCTTGATCTAAAAAAACAAAAACAAAACAAAAAAAAGCAAAAAACTAGAATTGTTTGTTAATTTTACATTGTCGATGTTACAAGTTGATCATTAGAATAAAGAAATTATAAAAAAAAAAAAAAAAAAAGTTTCACAAATTCATACACAAAAATTGTTTCTAATTAAAGTTACACTTACATTTCATTAGAAGTTGCGAGAGATTCCGCTGAACGAGAACTGGAACTAACCAAATCATTTGGTTTCAACAATGTGCAATAACATTTACAACAACAAGTTTTAGGCCGGTTATATTGCAAAATTCTATCTACGAATGTGTGTGGTATTGCAAATTGATGAGAATGTCCTGAAACAAGGCAACATTTAGGATATAAAACCAACTGAAAGTTGAAGTCTATGATATTTTATTGCAGTATGATTGATTAACTGAAGTTTGCAAAAATTTTAGTCTTCGAATTTCGAATAGAATTTTGGTTTAACATGGTGATTGAAGAACTCGTGTAGCAATATGTGTTTCAGGCCTCATACTTCATTGTAATAAACAAGAAAAATCCAGAAACGTTTATAAGACCGTTCACTATAGATATGTAATACAATAACATCGATATGTTTGAGATTTCCCGAGAGTATCACTGTTCGGTTAGTACTTTCTAATTAGAAAAAAAATTATATCTTCATAGAATAGTGGCAATAATTTGAAATTTGTTTTTTATTATCCATTTCAAATATTGGAAAATTCAAAACAAAACAGAAAAATAGTTGACTAGTCTGTGGCGCGATCAAAAAGAATTCTATGAAAGTATTCAGGTAAATTTAAAGCTTGGGCCAATTTGAAATAAAATATGCAATATATTGTGAGTAATGTTCAAATGACATTCTTATTGCAGAGATGGTTGAGTCCGCAATGCTGGGCAACATCTAGGATTTGCATTTGCCACAACATGCCTCTTAGCAAAGCTGATATTGTGACTTGTCATAATATTTCTTTATCTTAACTGTATTAAAGATTATGTCCGTCTGGACACAATCATTCTTTAGAAATGTGTGAGAATGAAACTTCGAAAAGTGGAAATCAATATATCTGTGTAGTCTAGCTAAATCGAAATCTCATAAAGAATAAAAATATGAAACTGATTAGATCAATATAAAGAAGCATGGTCACAATTTCAGATATACCTAAAAAATCTGTAAATCATCGATTTAGGGTTTGTTTTCTTATGCAAATGCAATGCTGAAAAGTCACTCACTTGTTCTACTTTGAACAGAAGCTGAACTTGTTGACGATGAATCCGGGACAGAACGCCTTGGCAGTGGAAGGCTGCAAATAAAAAAAAAGATAAGTAATTGACATCTGATAAATATTCTATACATAGCTCTTCTTTATCTACTGAATACTTTTGAATTAGTAAAAAAAAATGCGTCAAGTAATTAAAGTAGAATTTTCAAAAAATCTAAAGAAATGAATAAATTACTGATTTGAGGTCATTTCATGTATCTTTACAAGAGACACTATATGAAGTTTAGCATTTCGAAGAATACTTATTTTCAAAAAGAAAAATTATTGTGATATAATACATACTACTTTCAAGTGACCTATAAAAAAACAGATTCAACTAGTAATCAGATTCAAATGTAGCTGAAAGTTCCTAAATTACTATTATTTATAATTAACAAAAAAACATTATTGAAATACATTTATTTAATTTTATCATTCTACCAACCTTTGGACACTGTTAGGTTCAGAAAGTGATGAATGGTCAGCCAATGATCCTGAAGAAAGAGACATTTTTGAAGGTTTTATTTCATTAAGTACAGCAAAGTGGCTATCCATTACACGATTCATCTAATATTTAAAATTTTATATTATATAAAACTGCAAGGATTTACCAATTTATTAAAAATAAATAAATTTTATAATTTGAAAATTATTTGATAACGAATCTAGACTCCTTTCCCTTCGTTAAAAACTATTTAAATCCCACCAGAAAACCTCTAAAGTCACTTCAGGCAGCATACAATGTCATAATATAAAAAATAGTTATGTTTGGCCGTTGTTAATAAAACAAACAAAATGTTGATTGGCTGGAACCACAGAAAAAACTTTTTGGATTTAAAAGTTTGGTGTCCTTCTTTAAGACCTGATAAGGAGCAGAAAACGTCTAACTCTCTACGGTTGGTGCCCGAAACGATAAATAAATTTTAAATTTAACAATTTGTTTTATTTATAGCGTATTTTTAGTGACAATCTTTCTTAGATTTTTTTATGTTTCAATACTAATTCTGTTGTATAAACCAAGGATTAACCTTAATATTTATTGATTCGTTTAATCTAACATCTAAACATGGTAGAGGAACCACTCTACCCAACACTATACCATTTAAAAGTGCTACATATGAAGTTAGCCATTAACTTCATGCACGATGTGACAATCGGTTTGGACAACTATCATTAACAACCTCTCTCCTAAAGTAGATCATTCTTTCTGTGACGTGAATGTTATTTTAAAAGATAGCAGCAGAGATCAAACAATTTAAATAAAGAGGTTACAATTGTGAGTTGATAATATCGTACAACCTACAGCACTAATTTCAGACTCAGTATTGAAATCAATTAGTAGACCTATTTCCAGAATATTTACCCAAGTATAAAAATATTCAAAATAAGAGAAAATATTCAATAAACAATACCTGCTCTATGGACACAGCTTTAAGTTCACGTTTATTATCATCTACGGTGAATCCTAATGTACATATATATTTTGCATAAAAAGACTTCATTTGAATTTCTTTCTTTACAATTTCAGCTGCTCCCTTAAAATTAATAATATTTAACAATAGTATATCTTAGTAATTTAGGCCAATAAAAGATGAATGTATTAAATATTTTCACTGAATATTTACAATTATATTTCTTTATCGCTAATGTTACTCACATTTTTTGATAGTTCGCCAGAATCTACCAGTTGTTTTTTTTCTTTCTGCTTATCAATACCATTCTTTGGAAAATGCTGAATTTTTTCTTCAATTTTCTTTGTACTCTTGATATCTTTACTAATATTTTCCTTTAAAAAAAAAGTTTAATTTATAAATCCAGAAATACTGTGATGCAGAAATAATATAAAAAAGCAATATAATAATTTCTGATTACCATCAGCGAATTTATTTGTTCATAACAATTGTTGACTTTCTTTAATAATTCCATCTTTGAAAGCTCAACTTTTTCCTAAATAAAAATAAGAAAAATTAAATTTACAAACAAAATTTGGCTGATTGAAAGCTAGACTGTATTATCAGAGATATTTTCCGTGATAGCCTGCTTCATCACCACAGGTCATAGACCGGTTTTGGGCGTATGCCTTCATCAGGATGTCTTGATAAAACAGTGCGATAATACCAGACTTGCATAGAGCAAAATCAGTTTATACACTTACGAGGAAATATCTAGGATGATTTCCAGCTCTGTGGACCCAACCACAGCAACAGACTTTATTATTTCAAAATTCTTACTATGAGGAAATGTTCTTTATAAACAATTAATAAACTGGAAATCTATCGAAAGGCCACATTAGATGATACCCAAAAGTTACATATTCCTGAACACCCGAAAATTAGTTTTCTCGTCAAAATGCTTGGTGAAAAATAGGAATGGCAAATATAACAAAGTGTATAATCAATCTGGAAACTGTTTACAAATAATTGCGAAAAAACAAACAAAAACATTGAAAATTAAGTTATTCGAGATTATTGATTCTAACAGAAACTAATTTGGGTGCTTTCTGGAATATGTGAAAATACATAATTGCATTTAAAAAAAAAAGTTAATTCTCCTGCTATTTGCATACTTCATATATACAAAAATTTATTACTTTGAAAGTATGTAAGAATTAATTTTTTTTTTTTTTCAGGGAGAATACGCGTCGTTTCATTTTTATTTTTTTGGTACAAAAAAAAAATCTGGATAATCAATTTTAAGAAGAATTTAAAAAAAATGTTTACTCACACTTTTCAATAAAGTTTCTGTAATGGCCATCCTTTCTTGGATAATATTGGAATCTTCTAAGAAATTTTTAATTACACTTTCCTATTAAATATTTAATATCATTAATAATTTAAACTGAGCCAATTATCAGGATTTAATTCTATACAATATTAATAAAAAAAAAAGACACATTTTTTGAATGTACTTACAACAGTAAAGGAAGAACTTGAAGATAGCAACTTCTCCAGTACTATAAAAAACATATTATATTTATTTTAGGCTTTCTACGGTGAAAAATTGAAACAGGTGATTTAAGTAAAAACGTACTTCTGAGTATGTGCTCTTAAACATGATAGCAAATGATAGCTATCGTGTCCCAATTAGTTTTTACTGTTAATCAGGATATCTACAAATTTTTAGATAATGGTATGTGTATTCAAGAATATGATGCATATTTCTAGTTTTTATTCTTTCAGGAATGAGTACGTGAAAATAAATATTAGCGGTCTTATTTGTTTCTGAAAGTATTTTTCTAAAGTAAAAGTACAAATTTTCTAAAGTATGTTTGGTGTTGATGTCAACAAAAAAAAAAAGAAAGAAATTCTTGGCAGCATTGCTTCAAATTTACTTAGGTCTATAACACTGCTTTAACGTAGTGCGACTGCAACTGTGTTTTATCGCTCATCCACCACTTATTCATAAGAGAAGAAAGGCTCTGGAAAGTCTCTTTCTACAGGTGCATTAATGCCAGGTTGACAAAATTTATTAAATATTTATTGAATTCGTATGATTCAAATACTTGATGTGGAAGTGTCTGAACAATTCCACCCAACGACTTTCAGTTTAAATATTCCCAATTTTCCATTCGGTCACTTTTTGTGGTGTAATGTAGTTAGAAATCAGTGAATACTCATCAAATACTTCTGTATCTTAGTTACAATTAATAAATACCTTTTCAATCAATACATCCATTACACTTCGAATTTTTACATGTAAGTATTTTGGTTAAATTCGCCCATTCAAGTATTTCTTATTCATCACAGAACAAAGTCCACTGCTTCAAATATTCTTTGCTTATTTAAACGGGATATTTCCCGAAGCTGTGCTTGGGGACAACAGGAAAGTCCCTTTCCAAACGGGATGTATGGTCACATTAAACATAGCGTATGTATCAAATTGGATTATATACATATTAAACTATATGAAGGGCCGTTTTCATATAGGTTTTCGTTTTCTATTTGAAAAAGAAGTTAATGATTTATACATGCTTCTGGAAACATTTAATATGCTTTTAAACTTTGAATTTACATTCCCATGAAAATAATCATATGAGTCCTTCAAAGAACTTTGTTCTTTCTTTAAACGATCATAGATTTCGAGAAAAAGGCAGGCGTCCAAGATGCTGGATGAACGTCAAATATTTACGAATATAAACACATTAACCCACACTATCTAATCAAGTCATGTATATGGTTAATCAAATTCTATATTTTTGGAACACTATAATCAGATAAAAAATTATTATAATATAGTACGCACTGAAACTGTTCTTTACCTTTTGATGTGGCAATCCGTTGACTTTCTTCATATTCAGCTTTCATTTCTGAAGGTATTTTGCAATAAATATTGGGATCGGATCTGAAAATATCATCATCATTTTAAATATTTTATTACAGTTAACTTATTTTTTAAAATTTCTGTTACTAATTAACCATTAAAAAAAAACACTTCAATCCATCAAGTCAGTCATAAATTTTCAATTATTTACTTTATCTCATCATAACTGTCAAAGAGTCTGCATTCTCCTTTTGCACCAGAAGGATGAGGGCTTGTAAACCTCTGATAAGCCAATATTGGTCGGGTTTTCCTAAAGGAAAAAGATAAATTACACAGAAAATAAAAGATAAATTTACAGCTCACTTTGGTAATAAAAGAAACATGGAAAAGAGGTAAGAAATAAGAAAAATACAAGGAGACATTGCAATTCATAAGTGCTAAGTCATAAACCATCCAAAGGCATGCATGTTAGAAAAAGACTAGATACTCATTTAAGAATATTTGTTTCTCCATTTTTGTTTGTGAAGTCATAATGATATTTTATGAATGACCTAGATAACATCTGCTATTTTATCCGTCGTAGCATGCATATTTATTTAGAATAGAAGAGTTCGTTATAATTACCGCAGACATAATCAAACAGGCACTTCATCATAATAATAATAATAATTTGACACTATCTTCTAGTCAGCGTCATTGACTGTTAAGAGCATTTTTAGTTATGATCTTAGCAGAGTATATTAACCTGCTACCAGAGTAACCTACATTAATTCCCGCCAATACAATCGATTGTACACAATTCGATTATTAAGAGAAGCACACTTAATGAAACACTCACACAACTTTCTCTTACTCCAGTTTTCAAAATTGTACCTAATTGACAAATTTTATGCAATTAATTGTACCTAATTGTGTACCAATTTGATGAAATTCTTTGGAGTCCGTCGAAAACTGAATATGTTCAGTAAAAGCGCACTTCTAGTTTACTAATTTTCTTGAAACTCGGAATTTTGGCCATCTATTGATTTCTAATTAATTTTGTTTGGATGATAGAATTGTATAATCAACTATGATAGCGCATTAGAAAAAATACACAACCCTACCCCTGCCACAAAAGCCCCTTTAAAGGACTTCAGCAAGAGAAATGTTTCAAATAAAAGTTGTAGCTCTTTATATGTATAATTCACATTCCCAGTTTAAAGAAAATCGTTGGAGCAGTTTTCGAGAAAAACTAGAAAACTGAAAAATACATTTCAGTAAAAATGCACTTCCGGTCATCCGATTTTTTCAAACTCGAAATTAACAATACATTTAATTCTAATTAATATTATTTCAATACAGAATTGTGTAATAAACTGAAATAGCACTTTAGAAGACAATCCACCCACCCCCTCCCCCAAAAATGCCTTTAAATGCATTTTTCCGGAAAAATGTTTCAGATAAAAATTATAGATTTTTGTATGTGTAGTTGATATACCAAGTTTAAAGAAAATCGTTGGAGCCATTTTGGAAAAAATTGTAAAAAACTGAAAAAAACCATATAGTGAATTGAGGAATTTTATAGTGAGTATAGAGGTTGAGGAATTTTGACCGCTGACCTACTGTCAGATCCTATGGTGATACCTAAACGGAATATCAAGTTTCAACTTTCTATGATTTTTCGTTTTTGAGCTATGCTGTTCACACACATACATACATATACACACACACACACACACACACACACACACACACACACACCATTGCTAAAAACCACTTTTTTGGACTCAGTGGACCTCAAAACGAATATTTCCGTGCGAAAACTCGATATCGAAAATTTGACACGATTACAATACTTCCTCTTACTGGGAGTAAGAGAAAGTAAAACGGGGTGCTATCGCAGTTGGAAAGTTTTGGAAATGAAATAATTCTTTTTCTTAGAGAATGCTAGAGTACCCAGCTTGGCGTAAAGTACCTAGCTGATTACTCGAGGTACAGACCTTTCCTAAGGTGATTCCTATTATTGGATGCTAGTTTCACTGCTGTGATTAACGTATCAGCAGAAGGTATACAAAGAATAGCGCCAACATCAAGAATGAAAAGACACGGGCAAATGGAGAAATAGAGAATTAATTGAATGAAACTATGAGAATATATCAACCAACCGTGACCATGAGCGGAGAGCTCATTCGAAGTGTATATATATCACTTAAAGAAACATACTCACATCACTTCTTCTCGTGATGTAGGATCTATTCTTCTTGTAGCCATTTCTGATTGTGTTCCGGGAGATTCATCAAAATCATGAATGCAACTAAAATAAAAGCGATTCGTTTAACGAATAAGTAAGTCAATAAACAAAATGATATAAATTAACTGAATAAGTAACAGCTATTATAAAAAAGACCATAAAAATAATAGCTAAAAGAATAAAGGTTGTGACCACTTTTTATTTAATAATGAGTTACTATTTTAAAATTTAATACTTGATAATTCAATTTTTAAAATTATTATAGGAGTAAATCAATCGCAATGCCAAATGGGAACACAAATTATCACAATTTAAGTTACAACTTTTGCAATTCTTTAAATAAAAATATAAATTACAGAATTAATTTCTGCAAGTGTAATCCATAGTAAAGCAAAATTAAATAATGGAATTAAATGAAATAAAAATGAGAGAATGGAAATTGAAAAAAAAAGATTAATTTAAAAATGGAAATAAATAAAAATGCCTATACATACCTTTTTAAAGGCTTACGATTTTTTGCTGGATAAACCTTTAAATTTTTTGGAAATGGAAATGAAAAATCCTCCAAACCATTGTCTGTGAACTCAAACACATCCTTTTCTAATCAAAACACAAAAAACATAATAATCTAGTAGAGACTGCAAATTCTTTATTAAGTCGTGTTACCTTAAAAATATTGAATACCTATTAAATTAAAATAGTCGTTTCCAATTGTCAAATGGTACACAAAAAGTTTGAAAGGATGCATGTTCTTACAACTGAATTATCTTCCAAATTATATTATCCAACACTAGTTTTTACGTTTGATAATTTGTATGTTTTCCTTTAAAGTGATACATAATAAGCTCAACCGATTTGTTGAACTTTTGGGAAATTAGAACGCAATTTTTAAAGACATTCTATTAGGTAAATCATAATTTTACATTATACCATTCTACAGTTACCTCAGGATAGCTAAAAATTCTATTTCATGCAATAATTACACTAATAAATTGAAAAAGAAAAATTTTTACAGGGTCACTTGAAGAAAATAACGAAATTTAAATTTGTGCTAACATACTTGAGGTTGTTATTAAACTAGGAAGAGACCCAGAGGAAGATGAATTAGGGCTGGTGTCTTGTAATTCGAGTTCATCGCTTTTCATTTTATTTTCTACTACACTTAGCTGCAACGTAGGCATTGATAAGTACTTATAACCTAAGGTTGACAAAACCTGATATAACCATACTTCAGGCATGGATGATTAGAACCTAAACGTACAGGTTAGGGTACGTTAGAAAGTACACAAACATGGCTGCTAGCTTTTCCCACCCCTCCAACTGGATTAATAGCTGATTAGACCAAAGCGGACAATTATTTGAAAAACTTATTATTTACAAAAAAAAATCTTTGAAATAATTTATTTCCAAAAACTTATTTGGAATATTATTAGAAATAGTTTTTAAATTGAGACCGTACTAAAACGTGATTGATTATTTTATGTATCTAGAACAGAAAAAACATTATTCCTGCATTTATTGGTTATTTCAAATAGCGAAATAATGAACAATCATTTCATCATCAGTTGTTTGAAATTAAGGGATTTTGAAATAATGCCCAGCTCTGGCCTAGGCTCTATTATAAATTCATCCATATGTATACATGACTTATTTAAATAAGGCCCGAAATTAATTGGTTAAAAAAAGAGATCAAGGAGGGTTGTTAAAAGTCCAAGTTAGAGTTTTTTATTTCTTGTCCAAAAAAAAAGTTAATAAAAAAGTAATAAACAAAAAGAAATCCCTTAATTTAGGAAATTGATCACTTAGAATAGTGGAGGTGATGATAATAGCGAACTCACACGCCACCTGGATAAGTCCAAAAGACAAACTAAAAGATCACAGTAGTCGCCAAAACAAAGCAACCCATATATCAAATAAGACTTACGTTTGATATCAGAGACTATCGGCTTATTAAATCAGAGACTCAATTAAATAGTGACTTACGGCTATTAAATCAGAGACTCAAATAAACTTTTTGAGAAATCCAACGAATCCCTTTAAACCATGTTTTGGCATGCCAACGGCTTAACAAAATTGACAAATTCTTAGAGTTAAAAGAAATTATTAGACATATTTGGAATTGTGGAAGCTGGTGCACTACGGAAACATACAAAACTATCAGCTACCAGGTTTCCAACTTTATACTCCCTGGTATACTGTAGCAATGAGGACATTCATTCTGGCGAGTTTCAAAGTCCTAAAAGGATATAACACTACGGATAAATACGAAACGATAGAACAGAACTAATGAATGTACGGGGGGAGGGGATTCATTCTGCAGACATTTTTTTGTTATCAACAACTCTCTAGACACCATCCTGGCCTTGAAGGCATGAAACAGAAATTGTATTCTTTATGGTGATATCAATGCCCTCAGTACCCTGGGGATATGCTGTCCCTGACGTTACTCAATTTTTTCGTTTTGTTTTATGAGGAATCGACTCTCATCGAACATATAAAACGATAGCAATAAGCTCTAGATTCCTCTTCTTTACTGGGAGTAAATCATATCTGGGCATCCCACATCTAGCTTGCTTATCTTCTCCACACCTAGCTATTATAAATATACATAGCCCTGCACCAGGAGGATTCCGAGACAAGATACTTTTACTAAATACCCTATAACTTTAATCAAGCCAGAGGAACAACACGGTGGAAGCCAACTGGACGATATATACCACTTCCACAGAGAAACATTCGACACATGATTATGTTGACACTGCCGTAGATAACTTAGCGAAGTGGTCTGGAAAAGAAGAACCGTGAGGCCAAATGGAAAAGTATACCTACATAGTAAAGTATACTTTATTTTGGAATGAGCATCTTTCGAGCTAAAAGAGGAATGTGGTGAAGCTAGGTCTATTGTGGTAGTCTCTGAATAGCAACCGTAAAGTGTACTACTACGGGCTATTACTTTCAATCAATCTTTATATATTTTCTTTTCTTAAATTTTTTATGTCTAAGTTATTATAATTTTAGGCTTGAGGTTAATATTAAGTTTTACTTCTTAAAAAGACTAATAAGCTTAGACCTTGGAATTACTGAAATCCAATGGTAGAGCAAGGTTTAATTTCGATTAATAGTGTACATTCGCTTTCTTGTTCTGATTCTTAATAGAACAATGTGCAAAACTGGCTCTTACATCAATGTACAATACTGACTTCACACTGATAATTTTTGTGTTATACACTATTAATTTATCTTTAATCGGTTGCCTAACTCTAATGAAGGCGTTAAATAAATGCCAAAATAGCATCAGAGACATTTTCCGTGGTAGCCTGCTTCATTTTGTGATGATCGACCGGTTTCGGGCGTTCGCCCATCTTCAGCATGCGTTTTTCGTCTCCAAATTGCCGATCGGTATTAAGGTACAAATTTTGTATTATAAATAATATTTACTAATTTATTCGATATTGATTTTCGACTTTATTCATTAAAAGATCTCTGGGGATTGAATCAAACGGTGCTCTAAAATGAACAAGAAACGAGTATTATTCCCACTTTAATTAACCTATATAATTATACTAAAAATATTATCAATCATGGAATATTGTGCTCGTGAGCCGTAATCACTTCTTGTTCTTCAAGCCAAACGAAAAGTCGCAAGAAGCTTAAACTTGGTATTATATTTAGGCACCGCATAAGACACGAAGATTTCAGGCAAAATCTATCAACCGGAAGTGTGACGTAATTGTTTTTTTTGTTTTTCGTGATTTTCCCAAGAACAGCTCAAACGATTTTCTTTTACTTTTTTTGAAATATGATAATTGTGAGTTGTAGTGACCCTGTCATGGCGGGTACTGTTCTTCTACAGTCCCCTCCCAACTACCACCCTTCTACAAAGATATGGTTATTTCTTAATTTTTTTTTAATGTCTTTTTAGTTTTCATAAAAAATGAAAAGCTTCTGTACAGAATGAGTTTAAGAGGGTTAGTGGAAAAGTGGTGAGCTCATGTAGGTATAAAACATAATGAGAAAGTAGACCAATTTGCGAAAAGAGCAGCGGAGGAGGATAACGATCATAAAATTGAAATACTATCTACTGAGTTCCGAACAAATATTTATTTATTTACATCTGTTTAATCAGTTGATCTACAGAGGGAGGTTGGCCTATGCGTATGATACAAAAGCGTACACAAAAACAAACAAAAAATAAAAAAAATCAGTAAATAAAAATCAAAAAACAATTGAAAAAGCAAGAAGAGACAAATTTAGTAAACATAAGACACAAAGCTACATACTATACACTATAAAAGGGGCGGGTGTTGGTGTATTGGTTATGAGCATGGACTTGTAAGTGGGAGGGCCCCAGTTCGAGTCCAGCGTATAACTAAATTTTATATTTGTTTAAAAAATGTTAATAGTAAAGTAGGTGCTTCCGCCCCCCGTCCACGACACCTAATTTGGTAGTTGGACGTTAAGCCCGCCTGAAAAAATAGGCATTACTTTACTATACACTATAAAAGAGAAAGTCTTAGATAATAATAGAAATCAGAATCCTTTGATATGAACTAAATTGAAAGTAATTAAAAAACATTAAAATAAATGAAAATATATGGAAATACAATAGTAAAATATAAAACTAAAAAATATTTCTAATCATATGAAATAAAATAATGAACTTAAATTAAAAGTTTCCTTATTCTAAAAGCACTAATGAGCAGTAAAGATAAATATCAATTAATTTATTTAAGTGATCTGGCTCTGAAAAAGTTAGTAATTTAATACAACTTTCATATTTGTTCTCAATATTGGAGATGTATTTGTTTATAAATTTATTCCTTAAATTTCTGAAAGCTGGGCAAATGGCAATAAATTGGGCTAAATCATCTATTTCATTCAAACATCAAAATTTGCAAGTGTTACTACTATCAAATTTATAGTTGTATTTGTTTAAATAAATACAGCAATTTTTCTTACCGGCTAATCGTAATTGTGATAACAGTCTCAGTTTGTTAGTATGACCATTAAAATTAAAATAGAATTCACCAGAATTTAGACTGCTAATATTTCTGTATATCACACTATAGCGACTATATTTAATACATTATCAAAATCTCTACAGAATAGATTATTTTTAAAGGACTCTTAACAAATTTGTATAATTATCTTTAATTAATTGTATATCTTGAGACTTCCAAATATGATCTGCCCCAATTGGGCTTAGGTATTTTTGAAGTTCCAAGACCCAGTTAGTTGCTCAAATCCAATATTCTACTATAACATAACTAGTTCCGAAAAAATATAAACATAAGAGCAACTAAAAAAATGACAATCTTCTTACGACCTTCAGCAACACTAGAAGGTTTTCTAAAAATATATTATCCCTACAGTTGGATTAAAACCTTGGTTTTCTCATGAAGGATATTAAAAAAAAAAATTTTGTACGATCTTAGTGTAACGCCGCCAGTGGTGCCATCTAGGAGAGAAGACAGGTACCTAAGGTTCTCTTAGTGGCTGCAGGAAGCGCTGGCGGAGCTCTAGATTTCCCTGGAATATTTGAGAACGTTCTGGAAGGTTCGCTACCGGTATAAATAGAGGGACCACAGAGAGTTGAGAGGAGTTTTTCAGTTACAAATGAAGTTATTAGTTTGTGAAAAGTGTACAAAAGTGAACAAAGTGAACTTTTGTGGTTTAAACTGTGAAATAATTATTATTAAGCGTTGTATTTAATAATTTATTGTGTATAGCAATAAATTGGTGTTTTCTTTATTGAAGTTTAGAGTATTTTATCTATACAAACCCACTTAAAACTAGTTGCAGTAACTAGTTTAAAAAAAAAAAACATTACAATAGATTAAGGAGTAACCACGGAATGTGCGGCAAATATCTTCATAAAATATAGGGAAAAAGACATAATCCGTACTGTTCAGATAGTGGATCCGTTGAGGATTTAAGTCATATAATAATGGAGTGCTCTAAAATTCATTATGCAAAGGAAAATAATTTTTGATGGATTCAATAAAAAATTCATTTGTCCATTTTTATATTGCTCAGTATTAAGTGAGTAGGAAGTTTGTGTATCTATTTATAACTTTTTAAATGATATTCATGAACTGGTCTGATTAAGATTTTAAGTTATTAAAGAAAAACAAAAAAAACAAGTATATGCAAGTCTCTATAGGTTTAAAATAGATATAAAGTTAGAAAAGTTTAAATTAAATATATATTTGTTATGGCTAGTACAAAGGCTGAAGCAAAAAAAAAACACTAACACGTGTCTTGTGCGAAACACTAACACAATTTTCTCTTACTCCTGTACTCAAAATTATAATTGACAAATTTTATATTTTCTGTACCAAATTTAACGACATTCATCGAAAACTGAAAAAAACCTGTTCAGTAAAAGCACACTTCCGGTTTACTAAATTTCTTAAAAATCGGAATTTTGGCCAGCTATTTATTTCTAATTAATTTTGTTTGGATGATAGAATTCTATAGTCAACTGTGATAGCACTTTAGAGAAAAACATAGCCCCACCCCTCCCTTAAAAGTGCCCTTAAATGAATTTTCCCAGAGAAATGTTTTAAATAAAAGTTGCAGATCTTTGTATGTTTAGTTTATATACGACGTTCCAAGAAATCTTAGGAGCCATTTTTAAGAAAATTGCGGAAAAGAGAATAAATCATTTAGTAAAGTGGTAATGTAAACGCACTTCCGGTTATCCGATTTTTTTGAAACTGGGAATTTCCAGAACATATTTAATTCTAATTAACATTATTTAGATGACAGAATTGTCTAATAAAAACTGAAATAGCACTTTAGATGGAAACCTACCCCCCCCCCCCCACAAAAAGTGCCCTTAATGCATTTTTCTAGAGAAATGTTTTAAATAAAAGTTGTAGCTCTTTGTATGTGTGGTTGATGTTACAACTTTAAAGAAAATCGTTGGAGCCATTTTTGAGCCAAATAGAAAATCGCAAAAATGTAAGAAGTCTAATTAGTAAAGTGGTACTTTCGGTCGAGGAATTTTGACAGATAACGCACCGTCAGATCCCATTGTGATACCTAAACGTAATATCAAGTTTCAACTTTCTACGACTTTTCGTTTTTGAGCTATGCTTTCAAATTCATACACACACACACCATTTGCTAAAAACCACTTTTTTGGACTCAGGGGACCTCAGAACGGATATTTTCGGTGTAAACTTGATATCGAAAATTTGAACGATTACAATACTTCCTCTTACTAGGAGTAAGAGAAAGTAAAAAGGCGGTGATATTGAACATTCCTCTTAAGTGTCATTTGAAAATAGAACGTGGTTCTCCCAATATTTTAAAGAAACAATTTTTCTGGATTTGTCAGTTTTCTGGAAGTAAGTAAATTTGATGATTTTTTTCCGGGTTTTTCGCGATTTTCTTGAAAAAAAAGAAAAAAGAAACAGTTCGAAAGATTTTCTTTAAGCTTGGCAAGCTAATTCGAATATCTTGACCAATCACTTCTGCTTTAAACTTTTATACGGAAGAATTAGTTTTAGAGATTTAAGTGTAATCAGAGGTGAATGGCACAAATTTGTAATTCATTGTAGTGTAATCCTTATAAATATAATTTAAATCTAGGAAAAAAATTAATTTTAAATTACAATATAGTAACGCAGCCATTGGTGCCATCTAGGAGAGAAAGCAGGCACCTCAAGTTCTCCTAGTGGCCGCTAGGAAGCGCTAGCGGGGCGGCCTAGCTCATTCTAGAATGTTCTATAGAACCTTGCAGACCCTTCTCCACCCTATATAAATAGTGAACAACAGCTCGAATGAAGTCAATCTAGAAAGAGTATTGTTACAAACGGAGTGTGCGTTTATGAATAGTAAACAAAAAGTTAACTATGTGAACTTTTGTTGGTTTTAACTGTGTATTAATTATTATTAAATGCTTTATTTGTAATTTATTGTGTTAAACAATAAATTGGTGTATTTTTTTTTTTTTTAGAAGTTTAGAGTGTTTTATCTAAACGAACCCATTTAGAAACTACTTGCAGTAGCTAGTTGAGAGGGAAAAACGTTACAATACTATAAATATTAAATTATAATAATAATGCAGGTCTTGGAGATGACATTAGGCTTTAATGTCTCAATATTGCGTTTTATTATTATTGACATTAAAAAAAAGCGTTACCATTCTACTGTGTATTCCAATTTAGATAGTATTTGTCTTCAAAAGTAGTTTTTTTTTTCCTATCCCGCGACAAAGGCGTTAAGCCATTTTTTTTTCTGGCAGCCCAATATTTTTCATAAATATTACTCATACCCTGTAGTGCATGGCACGCGTTCAAATGTTGAAAGGTCATTAGGCCGTTATTGCACAATGGGCAAATCGCCGAGTCCTTTATAGTCGGGCTGATCACATTGACTCCCCTGTTTCGCAAGTTTATCCCCCTGCTCGTTCCCTGGTAAACCACAATGTGCTGGAATTCATTGGAAAGCCAGCTGCTTCCCTTCTGTAAGAGTCTTTTCAACCATTTCTTTGCACGCTCTTACAACTGCGGAAATTCCACTTTGAGATCCCGTTACGGCTATTAACGCAGCTTGGGAGTCACTGAGAAACACTACTTTGTCCAATTTCTATTCAACCATATATTTCAAACCTATCAGGATAGCCCGGATCTCCCCATCGAAATTTGATGCCCACGTTCCAACAGGTTCTGAAAACTGGAAGTCGATACAATACACTCCAGCTCTCGCATTTTTAGTAGCACCTTCTGCTGAATCGTCAGTATAGATGTGGGTCCACGGAGGAGATGGATAGCATTCTCCAAACATTTCAAGGGCTAGAGCTCTTAACTCGGTCGCACTGTTATCGCCTTTCTTAACGGGCTCTATGAGATGGAGACGTAACAATGGTGTTCTCCTTATTTTCCAGTACGACTCATTGGGCAGAGGCTCACTCTTGCCAAGGAATAAATTATATTTTTGGTGACTAGCATCCACTTGAGTTGAAAATTTCTCCTTAGTTTTTAGCCTTGTGACTTCAGGTGGTCTGTCTTTTTCCCAATAATGAATTCTCAATCTTGCTAGTCTCTCTTTCACGTTTAGAGCTGCAATTTCTCACCGAACACTTAGGGGGTATATTTGCGATTGCAATTGCATAGCCGCGGTAGGAGTGGACTTTGGACCCCCTGCAATCTGTCTAAGCGCAACGTTTTGGACTTTTTCTAGCCGTTCTTGCACAGAATCGGAGGCAGTAATAAGTAATTCATTGTCGTATTCAATTACCGGCCGTATGTACATTTTGTATGCCAAGGCTAGCACGTCCTGAGTAGCGCCCCATTTAGTGCCCGCCAATCTACTAAGGAGGCTCATTCTCTTTTTCCATTTTTCTACAAGAGAGTCCACGTGTTTATTCCATCCCAGTCTGTTATCCAACTGCACTTCCAAATAGGTTGCCACGTCGGTTATCAAAACTAGTATTATGTGGTGTTCCCCAACATCTACGTATATAATTGTCCTTATATAAAGAGTTACTAAGCAATTGTTAGTAACCATCCGAGACAGAAGAGAATTTGTCAAATTAGAATGATGATAAGTGCAGAAACAGGAAGTCAATTTAAGTGTCAGAATTTTTTGTTTTATACAAGCCTAATTTTAACAGTTTCCTGAATAGGCCTCTGCCTCAATTTTCTGCCTAGTTATGCTAATGCACAAAAACTTATTAGTTATTTATTTTTATTTTTTGTTTAACCTTCTATTGAATTCTTACAACTATTCTAGAAGGAACAATATGTAAGTGTGATCCAATAATGACCATCATTAGTCAACAAAAGTTGGCCACATAACCAGCGGCGCTTCAACCATCTTTAAGTATTAGAAGGACGTGTCGTTGAAGATAAATTTCCAATTGAAGAATTAGAGTGTGATAGCAGTTTTTGAACAGAATCTATTTTTAAAATATGTATACTGATACACTAGTTAAGCATCTGTTTTAAAATAAAGACAGGGTCGCCAACTTAAGCAATAGTTACTTTTTTGATTTATATTTCTTTAAATCTTTGCTGAGTAACCTTCTGTATGCCCGCAAGGGGTATCTGTTGCATGCAGTTACTTGGTGAGTAGCGATCTCACGGGTTACCTCGCTCATTACTCCATGCACTTCGTCAGAACAGTACACAATACACTTAAACTACATACACTCTACAATTTATAGACCAGGACAAACACAGTACACAAACTAAGGTATCCGTCCCTAGTTAATTGGCGTAAGCCAAGGGAGAAGGAAGGGATTAGTTCAGTGGTAGCGCGCTGGACTAGCATCACGGAGGTTCCGGGTTCGAATCCAGCTGCTGCCCTTAGATTTTCTCTTCCTATGAGCCTCTACAACTCACTGTGTGGTAATGGGCAGTGTTGTCTGTAGCTAGAGAACACTTCTAGGAGGCTGGCTGTGCATTGGAGAAGGCTCTGGGGGGGCACAATAGATCTTTCAGGTCGCAGTGCAATAACCCCCTACAACTAGGACTAACCCTCTGCATTTATTTATTTTATTAAACATTAGTTGTGTGGGCCGTCGATGACGGGAAATGTATAAGTATAGCAGAATTCTTTAGTTTGTGAAGCTGTATAATTTGTTGAAATATTAATTTTAGCTTTTTTTACTCATTATTATTGTACTATATTATTATTAATGTTATTATTGCATGTCAGTAATAAACCAGGTAAAGTGGAGGGAGTCTTCCGCTCAGTTTGGATGTGGAGCGCATTTTGATGTAGAACTTTAAAATTAATTCTAAGAGGTTCTTTTCTAGTGAAGTTTAATTAGATTACTTAGAATCTAATGCAACGAACTTATTCACTAACTACTTTGAAATATAAACTTAGAGATATGGCTTCCTTTTTATCATAAGTCAAGAAACATCAAGTTTTGTCTTGATGAGCACAAGTTATTGAAGTTGTATGCAAACTTTGAGAAGTATTCATGACTTTGTAACAGAGACATATGGCTTCCTTTTCATTGTTAAGGATTAAGAAATATTAACTTGAAGTGGTGATAATGATGGTAAGTGTCGATGCAAAAAAAAAAAAAAAAAATTAACTTGAAGAGCAATGTTATTAACAATTCGAGGGAAATTTGAGAATTATTCATGAACAAACAAGGTTTCAATAAATTGAGAATTTGAAAACTTCTAGAAAGTAAAAAATAAAATCTGGTCTGAAACACTCAAACGACTTTTTTCTTATTGCTGTTAATACAATTATATATAAAATGAAAAATTTCTTAGAACTTCAGATTTTACTCATTTTTACTTTCTCATACCCCTAAGTAAGAGGAAATATTGTAATCGTGTCAAATTTTCGATATCTTGTTTTCACCAGAAATACATTTTGAGGTCCCCTGAATCTCCCCCCCCCAAAATATGGTGTGACATTCACACAATTTTCTCTTACTCTAGTTTTCAAAATTATAATTGACAAATTTTATAGTTAGTGTATCAAATTTAATGAAATTCGTTAGAGTTCATCGAAAACTGAAAAAAAAAAAGTTAAGTAAAAGCGCACTTCCGATTTACTAATTTTCCTGAAACTCGAAATTTTGGCCATCTATTTATTTCTAATTAATTTTCTTTGTAGGTAGAATTGTATGATCAACTATGAATAGCACTTTAGAGAAAAAAACATAACCCCCACCCCTCCCCCAAAAGTGCCCTTAACTAAGGTTTTCCAGAAAAATGTTTTAAATAAAAGTTGTAGCTCTTTTTAAATGTAGACCCACATTCCTAGTTTAAAGAAAATCGTTGGAGCCGTTTTCGAGAAAATACCAGTAAACTAGATAAATACATTTCAGTAAAAACGCACTTCCGGTCATCCGATTTTTTTTTTTAATTCGGAATTTCAACAATACATTTACTTTTAAATAAATATTATTTAGATGACAGTCTTGTATAGTAAACAGAAATAGCACTTTAGAGGACAAACCGGCCACCCCCCTCCCCTAAAATTGCCCTTAAATGCATTTTTCGGAGAAATGTTTTAAATAAAAATTGTTGATCTTTGTATGTGTAGTTGATGTACTAAGTTTAATGAAAATCGTTGCAGCCGTTTTTGAGAAAATTGCAAAAAAGTTGAAAAACCATTCAGTAAAGTGGTACTTCCGGTAGAGGAATTTTGACCGCTGACCTACTGTCGGATTCTATGCTGATTCCTAAACGGAATATCAAGTTTGAACTTTCTGCGATTTTTTATTTTTGAGCTATGCTGTTCACATACATACACACAGACCATTTGTTAAAAACCACATTTTTGGACTCAGGGGGACCTCAAGACGGATATTTCCGGTGAAAACTCGATATCGAAAATTTGACACGATTACAATACTTCCTCTTACTAGGAGTAAGAGAAAGTAAAAAGATTTTTAGAAAATGGTGAGTGTGTGTCTACACGTATGTGAACAGCATAGCTCAAAAACGAAAAATCTCCAGAAAGTTTTTAATTTAATATTTTTTTTAGGTATTACCATGGCATCCGAAAGTTATCTGCCTCAAAGTACTTCTTTACCGGATGATTTTTTTCACTTTTTTTGCGATTTTCTTTAAACTTTGTTTATCAACTACACACACACACACACACACTAAGAGCTACAGTTTTTATTTAAAACATTTCATCGGGAAAATTCATTTAATGGCACTTTTTTGGGGGAGGGATGAGGTTATTATGTTTTCCTCTAAAGTGCTATCCTTAAGTGATCACACCATTTTATCATCTAAACAAAATTAATTAGAAATAAATAAATAGTCAAACTTGCGAGTTTCAAGAAAATCAGTATACCGGAAGTGCGTATTTACTGAACAGTTTCTTCAGTTTTCGCGATTTTCTTCATAAAAACACCGCTGAATTTCGGTATAATAATGTAATAGGATCCGAAGAGAGGGATCCATAGCAGAGAGTCAAAAATAACGGGACCACCTGTAGCTTAGGCAGAATAGAGTGGGAGAAACTGTGTAAATGCGGCCACTGGACAGTGTTTTCAGGGATATACAGGTCTTATAGCAGAGTTCATACAGCAGTCACTACGCGTCATCAACCTTTATCTCTCATTACCATTCTATATATTTCAGTGTAAAGTCCAGGCAGTCACTGTTGCTTTTATATTATACAGTGTTCTACTTTACTTCTACTTTATTCATCTAAACCAAACCATTTTCCCTCCTTCATAAACCCATTATACTAACTATAAAATCTGTCAATTACAATTTTGTAAACTGCAATAAGAGAAAGTTGTGTGAGTGTTTCATACCAGATTTTTCCTTACATAAATATAGGAATAGTGAAGGAACAAATTGTCCACAAAAACGACAAGGAGATGGGGGTGTGCTAATATTAGAAGTTTTCGAAGTCACAGCGAAAACTGTGGGGTTTGTTTCAAAAGCCTGTACTTCTTTTAGGGCATTGGCATAAGAAAGTGCTTAGTCTAATTTTTGAGGTAGCTTAGTTCGCACCTCATTACGAAGCGGTTGAGGAAGTGACTTCAGGAATGCATCAGTGGTCAGTTTATCTAAAATTGTTTGTAAGGCTTCGAGTGGGTTAGCTTGGGAGTGTCGTCCCAGCCAGAAAGACTAGCACAATGGCTAATTTGGTCTAGGAAATCGGACACTTTGGCTGAATTTTCGCCATTGAAAGTGGGTAAACTATTTATCAATTGCAAATTTCTTAAGGGACTAGGTTGATTGTTAATTGGAGGATTTGCTAATTGTTGCTGAGCCAGTAAATATTCTACAGCAGCGTCGATTTTCATGTTTTGTCCGTTAATTTTATACATTTTGGAAATACAAAATTCACAAGGGATGGTGCAAATACAAAAATTTAATAATGAAATTCAATAGAAAATTCAATTATGGGAAATATTTAGATATTTCCGCTGAGAAAATAATTTAAAAGTTAATAAAATTATCTGATGGACAATTTGTTTATAATTATTAAATTGGAAATTTTACGTACTTGTAAATTTGTGGATTCTGATTGAAAATATCCCACCGCTGCCACCAATGTAATGTTTTGGAGTGATGATGTGTGTAGGTAGCTTTTGGCGTGAGCTTCTTAGCGAAAAGGGCTTGTATGTATATACGGAAGAGATAGAAGTAGTAAGAATAATTAAGAACACACTGGTAGACTAAATTAAATGTATTCTCTAAGAGAAATTAAGTACTTTGAAAATCACAATAAAATCTTATAATAAATTCTTATAACTTGATACTGGTATAGGATACTGGTCTGATGCTTTCACCTTGATTTCTAGCACAAGTCTGTCTTTAAAATATCTCTTCTCTTTCTTTCTTCAATTCCTCCCCTGTGAGGAGAAGGGGTAGTACAATGCCATAATTGTTCTTGAACCGTACCAGTAACTGGACTTGTATACCTGGCTAGCCCTTTTAGAGAAGAGAAATATAATTTAATATTATTTCAAGTTTCTTGCATCCATCACATCACACATTCCGCAGAACTATATAAATACAATTTTTTTCGGAAGTTAGTATATTACAAGTAAAAGTGCTAAAGGAAATCGTTGTGGTCGTTCCAAAAAAAATCCCCCTAAAACATCAGAAACCTACTCAGTGTAACAGCAACCAAAGAGAGTAAAGAGAAGAGAAACGAACCCAACCACTCTCTCGGACTAGAGTGGGTGAAACTGTATAAATACAGCGACAGACAGTTCGATACAGTTCAATATAGTTCTCTATAGTTCATCATCTCGCCAGTCACTTCGTGTCATTTTCATACCACTCTACCTTAACCATTCTCTACTGTAAATTCCAGACAGACTGAGTCTCTTTATTATTATACATAGTTAACCAGTGTTAACTCCGTCTTCTTATTTCATCAACTAGACCTAAATTCTCTCCACCTAACACATCCATTATATTGGTGGCAGCGCTTTAGTCTCTGCCTGGACTTTAGAATAGAGAATGGTTAAGGTAGAGTGGTATGAAAATGACACGAAGTGACTGGCGAGATGATGAACCATAGTGAACTATATAGAACTGTATCAATCTGTCTGTCGCTGTATTTATACAGTTTCTCCCACTCCAGTCCGAGAGAGTGGTTGGGTTCATTTCTCTTCTCTATACTCTCTTTGGTTGCTGAGCTTCTTTTTGTTACATCAGCAACCTGTTTTACCGATTTTTTTCACATCCCGATTTTAGCAATAATTTTAATGTTTATTAATTTATTTACAAAGGTAGAATTGAAGAGATTAAAGTAAAATTAAGTCATGTGCGCAACCCATCGGATTTTTGGAGTACAATATCAAAATTTCGCATAAAAAATAGTGTTTCTAATTCTATAACTGTTCATGATTGGGAAGTGTATTACAAATCAATTTTTGTGCCATTGCGAAAAATTGAGGACTCATATTTCGGTTTCTTTTGTCCCGAGTTGGATGATGAAATTTCACTTGATGAATTACAATCATGTATCAAAAAATCTAAAATTAACAAAGCTGTGGGGCTGGACATGATACCCAATGAGTGCTTAAAGATGCTGCCCCCTGCTTGGGAACATTATTTATTGTATTTATTAAATAAAATATGGTGTAGTGAGGATATTCCTTCTACTTGGGCTAAAATAAAACTTAAATTATTATTTAAATCAGGTAATAAGTTAGATCCAGGTAACTATAGAGGTATTTCGATTTTTAATACTGTAGTAAAAATTTTAACTTCAATTTTATATATTAGGCTTAATACCTGAGCTGAAAACAATCAAGTTATTCCAGAAGAGCAAATGGGATTTCGGAACGGACGAGGTTGTACGGACGCAATATTTACACTTAGCTCAGTTATTAACATTCAATTACATCACCAAAAAAGGAAAGGGCTATATTTGTCGATTTAAAGAAAGCATTCGACTCTGTTTGTCATAATATTTTATGGCATAAATTGTTTAAATTGGGCGTAAGTGTGAAATATATTAGATTTTTAAAACAGATGTATGAATATGCGTCGGTGGTTATATCCGAAAATGACAAACTTTCTAATGAAATTCCTGTTACAGCCGGGGTTTTGCAGGGAGAAATTCTTTCCCCCTTAATTTTCAATTTATTCATTTCCGATTTAATAGATCACTTCAAAGCCCAAGGAGCACAAGGTCTAAATATTTACAATAATAGAGACCTGATATTACAGTTATATGCAGACGATATAGTTATTTTGGCATACTCATGGGCTGACGCCCAATCAAAGTTAAAAATATTGGGGAAATATTGCGAATTAAATAATTTATCAGTTAATGTTAAAAAAACTAAAATAGTTCCATTTCATAAAGGTCGTTTGAAAAAACATAAAAATTTAACTTTTAACAATAATAGTATAGATTGCGAAAAATCATTCACATATCTAGGTGTTCCTATGTTTTCGCCAGGAAAATTTAAGCGAACGGGAGATATTTTTCTTAAAGAAGGAGTTGTAGCCAATTCGGCGGTTTTAGAAATTCTGAAACGTTGTAAATCGGACTGTTGGGTGACCAAAGTGCAGTTATTTGATTCCATGTCCGAAAGTGTTGTTCTGTATTTATCAGAGGTGTGGGGCATACAGTGTTTAGAGACGATTGAACGGAGTCAATTAAACTTTCTAAAAACACTTCTCCATCTGCAGAAAAACACTCCGAACTGCTATGTTCGCCTCGAAACTGGTAGAAGCCATTGTAAATTTCGAGTGTTTAAAAAAATGTATCAGTGGTGGACTAAATTACTGTCTATGCCAGATGATCGTTTACCGAAATAGTGCTATTTAAAACTATTAGGCCTCATGCAATCTAATTCCATTCCTTTTAATTGGTCCCACGAAATGAGAAATATTCTGTTTTCTTTAGGTTCTTCTCCATTATGGGAAGGGCAAAACGTGAACATGATAAAAAAAGAAAAACTTAGTACTTTTTATAAACTGGAAAACCATTTAATTAGTAATGATATAAATTCAGTTTTAAATTCATCATACAACCCGATTTACCGCTCGATTAGTACTCTTCAAGGTTGCGAATCTTATTTAAAATTTAACTGTTATATAACGAAATTAAGACTTGTATCCCAACTTAGAATGGCAAATATGAAACACTGTAATATTTATTTCAAAGGTAAAAAATATCAATTTCATTACGGTGAGAACTGTAAATTTTGTTTAAACAATAGAAAAGATGACATATTACATTTCATATTAGAATGACCGGCGTATTTAATATATAGAAATAAATATTTAAGAAGATTTATAAATAAGGTTCCAAATAAAACATATCAGCTGATACAACTGTTAACAATAGATACAACAGATAAATTAAATAGTTTGTTTGTATATAGCGTACATAGTTTAAATATAAGAAATTTATGATTGGTGTTTATTTACGAAGAGAGAATATTTATTTTTGTTCTAGGTTGTCTATTTTTATTTTATTATTATTATTATTATTATTTTTTTTGCTTGTTGTTCAGTTGTATTTTGCTTTGATTTATACATAACAGTTTGCTTTTCTTTTGTACGAAGATTTTACAATTACCTCAGTTTCATTTATTTATAGCTGAATTATGATAATATAATTTGCATAATCTTATTTTATTGTATGTTTTTTTTGTCTTTGTTAATGTCCAAACTTATGGCTATAGGATGTATACCTTATGAGTCAAATAAACATATTCTATTCTATTCTATAAAGCTAGAAAACACAGTATAACTAAGTAGTAATTAAACCATAAGTGGCTAGTTAAAGGTAAGCTAAACAGTATTATTAATCCTGTTTCCCTCCAAAAACAATTTTCCCAGAAAAATGTTTGATATGTAATTATGTGTGAAAATAGTGTACGAAGTATAAGGAAAATTGTTGGAGCCATTTTCGGGAAGCTCAAACTTGATTATCAACCAACTCATGAGATACGAATAATTCGGACAAACTCCATCAATAAAATCCCATTTTATTATTACAGTTTTTTTTTTCACAATTTCTTTTGAAAGTAGCTTTCCTTAAACTTCGCATAATAACTATACACATAAAAAGGCTTGCCATGTTTACGATGGACGACTTAGCCTTCCATTTTTTTTTTTGGCGCAATCTGCAGCAAATGAATTAAAAGATATTCTGAATTGCATTATTTAAAAAAAATATTAAGAAATTATCTTTTATTTTTTTTTTTTTTTAATTGATTCAAGTGATTCATGAAGTTTATGTAATGAGATTCGAATCATTAAAGATTCATAGGATCCGAAGAGCGAAGAAGCAGACATTAAATGAATAAAACGTTACTTACTCTTAACCTAGGCCAGGCTAGGAAGTGAGAGTTCGATTCATATAAATAGAGTGACGGCAGAACAGTCAGGTTAGTTTTACAACAGTACAACCAGTCAGCAATCTATCTATTTATTTCTAATAACTCAGCCAGTCTGTCTCTTCATTAATCTCTCACTACCTAACTTCTATTTAACTGTAAATTCCTTGCAGTTTGTGTGTGCCATTTATTATACAGAGTTCAGCATATCATCTACTTTATTTCTAAATCTCATTCCTAAATCCATTCTCTGTCATTATATTTACATAATGATGGTTTTCCTTTCAATGTGCTATTTTAATATGTTGTATCTTGAGTGGCCTGTATGCTTTTGGGCCTGCTTGCGAGCATCAGACTTGTTCATGTGTTTCTCAGAGGCAGTGTGTGGTTAACTATGGATCCTTGTTGGCCGCAGTGGTTATGGGCCGTTGGAAACACCGTCTTTCGAAAAGCAACGAAAAAGTAGAAAAGTTTTAATTTCACTGGAAATTGCTAGATATTATAAAATAAAAAATAAATATGTGCTTCTTGATTCCTTAGTTCTTACTTATTCTATTTCTTTTTATTTTCTCTTACTGTAAATTTCCTGCAGATCCGGGGTTTAGAATAGGCCTGCTTCCATGTAGTATATCGTAAGAAGCGACTAAGTACGTAGAATGCTAATGCTACACGTGGTATTTCTCCTATTCCAATACTCTTTGCCTCAATGGACCCACAAATTTAGAACTAGGGAATTATCTATTGTACTCCAAGAACTGTGGGGACATCACAACTTTCTTTCAATCAAATGAAAACCCCCATCATATTCCACTCCAAGTTCTTACCTTCTGGTACAATATCTTTTGATATTCGACTGTAGTTTGGTGGAATTAAACAAAATTCCTTAATTACATTTTTTTCCTTATCCCATTTTTTCCATTCATAGACGTGGATGTGAAGATGACTGTAGTGGAATCCGAATCATTAAGATTCGTGAAGATCCGAAGAACTTTGTTACTCGCTATTTAGGCCAAAATAGGAAGAGAAAATTCATATAAATAGTGACGAGGTAGCCCCATACAGAAAAAAAAAAAGGTTTAGAACAGCAATCGACACCAGTCAGTCAGTAACATTCTACTTTCTACTTTTTCAGCCAATCTGTCTCTCTCTTATCAATTTTCTCGTTATCTTATTCCCTAATATTATTCAACAAAAGTGTAAAGTCTTTGCAGTTATTGTGATTCTATTAATTATATCAGTGTTGAACATCATCTAGTTTATATCTTTTACTCTCCTAAATTCTCTTTATTCTCTCCTTATTACATCTACCACTACATGGCTAACGAATTAACATGTCAAGTACAAAGTGGAGAAAATTTTTAAATAAAATTTGTTAATTTCATAACTGTAATAATTGCAGTAAGAAAAAGTCATAAGAAAAAAACCTTTTAAAGGCGGCTTTTATTTTATTGTAGGGAGGGCGCTGAAATTTAATTAACAATGCGCCTCTGATCCTCACGTCTGCCCTGCCTTCAGAAGGGAATAAGACATAATGATTTTCAATTTTTCTCTTTGCTATTTCTTGGAAATTGAAAAGTGAACGGAAACATAATTTTGGAGCTTGTATACATTAAAGAGTTCCAGAATAACACAACCTACTCAAGGATCGACTTAGATCGATCTATAAATGGCAAGTATGGCCAGGTTTCTCAGTAATGGATTTAACAGAAGTAATTTATTATATTGGTATATACATACTCGTATATATATTATTCCTTATGTATTTAATTAGGTTAAGTGAAAGACCTGTGGACAGCAGTTTCAGTCTTTTTAATAAAGTACAAATTTCTCTGAATCGCTAATTTAATTATGGGGAATATTAAACTTAACTACAATATACGTCCATTTAACAGCATATTCAATGCGACAAAAGTGTTGCGATTACCCACAAAATATTATATATTTAGCAAAATAAATTAAATGTTTCCAATGACAATTCGTCCGCACTGAAATTAAAATCTGCTTTTAATTCATTGTTATCAAAGTAATTATTAGTTTTTAGCTGCATAATCCTTATCTGTTTTTCTCATAATTACACAATAAATAATGTAGTGATCAGATGGCTTTATTATTTCACTCTTTCGTACTGTTTCAGCAAAGAAAAGAAAAAAATAATCTAAAAATTTTGGTTTGAAGAAATAAAATAAATTAAATTATGGCTAAAAGTCGTTTTAATAAAAAATAGATAATTTAATAATTATTAATAATTCATTGGCAAAAATAATAAAATGTATTGTTACTCTAAAGAAAATAATATTGTTATGCATATATTTTATTATAGGCTATATGGGGAACCCGTAAAGAAAGGCGGTAAACAATTAAATAATAACAATTAATGTAAACAATTCTTTTTCATTAATTGAAAGGAGACTTATGGGGGCTATACTTTGATATATTTAACATTTCCTTTGTAGTTTAATTATAAGAATTATGGTTGTGATTGGGTCGTCTGAGCTGGAAAGCGTCAAAGTTTTATAAAGTTTTGGAAAATGTTCTCTGGAAAGACACTCATTATATAAAGCTGTTTGTTACATAATTATTCGTTAAATGCAATGAAAAATTTAAGAAACTTTAATTTAAGGTCGTTCACATCTTCTGTCATTAGCTCCCTAAGCCTTTTCAGTGCGCTACCAATCTCCAGGCAGTGTTTACTTCTCGTCATAGACGCCTATGGAAGAGCAAATCTATAGTCTAGCACTGCTGGATTCGAACTCGGGACCTTCACGTGGGAGTCCAGCACACTACCCCTGAGCTAATCTCTTCCATATATTGTTAAAAATCTTTATTAAACATTTTACAACCAACTGTATTATTAATACAATCACTGGAATCATAAAGTGGAAAAATCTAAAAGAGCAAGACCCAAATACTAGATATTATGTAGATTAAAACTAAAGCAACTTCTAAATTTGCAAATAAATTAGTTTTATCATTCCCAACTTGTTTCTTGTTTATTATAACAGTGTTGTTTAATGCAGCCGATAGATAGCACTGGTTGCGTGAGGCCGGTATTCCCCACTTTTACAATATGGCTCGTACTATGTACAGCGCTCTTCCAGTCAGTCACGTGCGTATTGCCTGGGATTCTAGGCATTGCCGTGTTAATGTAAATTGTAAGCCCTTATTTTAGTCGTGTTTTTTAAAATTGAAAGGGCCTTTAAATTTTTGTGTGAGTGTGTGAATATACTTTTTCTTTTAATTACCTTAAAAAAGGAAAAAAAAGAGAGAAAAAAAAATGTGCCAAAAAAATAAATAAATAAAATAAATTTATAAATAAAGAAAAGTAACCAAATTGAGAAGAAAATTCTGTTTTTTGAACAGAAAAGGGAAAAAAAATACGCGAGTGCATGAAGTTTATTAGAAGTAATTAAATATTGTTTTGCATACAACACTGCATTTCTTTTTTTTTTTATAAAACAAATGGTTACAAAATAACATTCAGAACAATCTTTTTTTTAAAAAAAGAATTTATATTCTTTTAATTCTTCTAGTTCATTTCTTCTATTTCTTCTTCTTCTTGTACTTCTACTTCTTTGGAACACATTTGGAAATTACACACAATCACCTACAAAGGTACTTTTTAACAAACAAAATTTTGCTTTTATTTTATGTTAGAAATTTATTGAACTACCATTTCACTCTTAAATAATCCTTAGCACCTTAACAATTTTTTATTTATTTTAGTAATAAGAATGATTTAACTGCTATATTTTTTTTAAATTTCCTACCAAATTTCCATTCATCATAAAATTTATAGAATACTATATAAGTATAATCTTTCATTTATTGAGATTAACCATAAAACTTATTGGCGTTAACATTTTTTTTAAAGGCAAAGAACAAATTATTTGATTTCCAGGATTAATCACCAAAACAATTAATATTTTAAAAGTGAATAATAGAGTTCAACTAAAGCTGACTATATGGTTTACATATTGAATACCATATTGGAGGGATTTACGTCTTATTTTGTTCTAAACAAAGAGAAACAATAATTATATCACGGGTCATTGAAGAAATAAGATAATTTACTTTTCTTTTTTTTTTTCACAGTTACTATATTCTCACAAAAATAATGATTTATATGTAGGATGGTTTGTAGTAGATAGCGTGACTTAAAATTTTTTGAGATGTACATCACATCATTTGTCAAAAGAAATATGCATAATATTAAACACGCTGATCTAGTTTTTCAAGTTTCGTTAATTTTTTTTTTTTTTAAGAAATTTTTTAAAGAAACAATATTTGCCTACACATTTCTGTGCTTCTCTTCAAAATAATGCGAAAAGAATGTTAAATTTAAGTGCAATCACTCAATCACTCTATGATTTTCTTCTTTTTTTTAAGCTTAAATTACCACCGCCAAAGAAGTTTTTTTTTTTGCTATCACATTATTAGAACTTAACGTAGATCTGTTAGAAGTGTGCGACGGAACTGGTGGTAGTAGTAGAAAATGAAGGAAAGCTGGGAGGGAAGTTGGTAAAATTTTTTTAAAAACCTCAAGATAACCGCAAAATTTGAAAATATATTAAGCTTTTTTTTTTGTAATGGGGCAAGATTTGAAGTAAACTAACAACGCTGATGTTCTTGGATTGAGTCCAGTAGTGCTGGCTTTAGATTTTGTCGCCCTAGGAGCCTCTTACAGGCTCAGTGCCCAAAGAGGTCGGCAGTGCACTCAAACTTTGGGGGTAGCTATATGGATTCAGGGGAACTTTGGAAAGCGTAGAGCTAGTACTTCCCCGACCAACTATATATATAATTATACGTATATTATATATATAAAACTTAATTAACAAAAAAAATCAATAAAAAATTAAATATTTAAAAAATAAAATGAAAATGGAAAATAAAATATTTTTTTGTTTATTTAGAAATTTACAATTCTGTATTACATATATACAATGAGTAAATAGGATGTTGAATAATTGAAACTGTAGGCTATGAGAAGGCAGGAGGAGAGAAACTACCCAGCGGTAGCACTCTGTAAGGGGTACCAATAGCACTGATCAGTGCCGAAGGAAATCTCGAGGCCACTGGCGATTCAAACGGCGCGAGGTGGATTGTCAGGGATGGTAGTGGAGGCTAGAGATTGTACAAAGGGATTAGAGCAAAAGGCGAGAATAGTATGCAGTTTATGATATTTTGTCTTGGCGAGTTGTTGTACAAAAGGGATGTTGAGGTCATTATGGAGCGTAAGGTTTGAAATGTAGAAAGGAGTATCAACTATCTGTCGAAGTAGCTTAGATTGGAATGTCTGAATGGTACGTAAGTTTGTAAGTTTAGCTGAACCCCACAATTCAAGTCCGTAAGTTCAAATTGGTTTCATTATAGAAATATATATCAGTCTTTTAATTTCTGTAGGTAATTTGGATCGTCTTCCAATAAGTCTATAAAGAAGTTTGGCCCTTTTTAGTCAGTGCTTGTCTTTTAAGTCCTGTGTACGGTGGTGAAATTATAAAAATGATTTGTTTCTATTTCACGCATAATGTAATCTGTTACTAGAGTTGTCCCTTAGGGATGAAAATGCATTTAAGCCGCCAGTGACCTAAATTCTATTTTGGCCCCCTCCTAAATACATCTCATGTCAACTCTAGTTCGTTTAAAAATGCCAGTGCTAAAGCGAAAGAGATATCCTCAGATTCGGCACCAAATTTTTGGAATCACTTGCGACAATGTTGCTCTAAATCTTTTGTTCATTTGAGAGTAAAAACAAAAAAATTCTAATTATTGAGTTTTAATATGACCGTATGGGTTTTAGGAGAAAACTTGCTTTAAAAATTTAAATAATTTTCATGAAATTTGCTATCTTCTTGAAAGAAAAATAATTAATTGAAATATTTCCAAGATTTCCAAATTTGAATTTATCTATATTTAGATAGCTGTTCATTATTATTCATATTTACGAGTAATTTTCATCCGTTCTAAGAACTACTTATTTTCCTACATTGTGGAAATCCTCTATTATAAAGATGATCCCCAAACCCAGAAAACCATTGCATGATCCCCGCTCCTACCGGCCAATATGTCTACTTCCAGTACTGTCCAAAATCCTAGAAAAGCTCTTACTTAAACGCATAATTCCTATCCTAGAATCTTCAAAAACCCTTCTCGACCATCAGTTTGGTTTCAGGCAAATGCACTCCACTATACAACAAGTTCATCGTGTTGTAGACGCCGCAACATCCTCTTTTGAGAAGAAACAGTACTGTACAGGGGCCTTCCTTGATGTCTCTCAGGCTTTCGACAAGGTTTGGCACCCTGGACTGCTGTGGAAACTCAAAAGCATCCTACCATATACCTATTTCTTTATTCTTAAATCATACCTGAGCGATCGGTTTTGCCAAGTCTCTCAGGGTTCTTCCTTTTCTCCCTATTTCCCTGTGAAAGCTGGAGTACCGCAAGGTAGTATCCTAGGTCCAATTTTATACACAATATACACGGCTGACCTTCCCCTACACCCTAATACAGTAACATCAACCTTCGCTGATGATACTGCTATTCTTTCCTCCCATACCGAACCTACTATTGCCTCCAGTCATCTTCAAGATCATCTTTCCTTAATAGAAGAGTGGTGCAAAAAATGGAAGATAAAAGTTAATGAAAAGAAATGTATTCACACTACGTTTACACTTCGTCACTCCCTCTGTCCTGGTGTTAAATTAAATAACACCTTCCTACCTACTGCTGATAGAGTACGCTATCTTGGGTTATATATAGACAAAAGACTAACCTGGAACCCCCATACCAGACTGAAAAGGACTGAAACCAATAGGCGATTTCTTATCCTTTCAAGACTCTTAGACAAACGATCCAAACTTACTTTAAAAAATAAGCTCACACTACACAAAACTTTACTACGACCAATATGGACTTACGGACTAGAGGTATGGGGATCCACTAAGCATTCCAACGTTTACCGTATCCAATCCTTACAATCCAAAATCCTACGAAAAATCACCAATGCTCCTTATTATGTCTCCAATAAAACCTTACATAATGACCTATCCATTCCATGTGTGTCCGACCTAATTAAATCCCGCTATCAAAGATTCCATAACTCCCTGTCCCATCATCATAATCCTTTGGTTCAGCAACTTGCTAGTCAAACCTTACCTGATAATCCTTCTCGACGCCTGAAGCGTCAGTGGCCCCGTGACCTTTTAAATTAACTCCACAGCCTTGAAGTAATACCTGACTGGGTATTTTCTTCCCATGTAAATCATGTCTTGTAATCATTTATCATATTTGCTTATTGTATATATTGTACAGTTGCAAATAAATTATTGAAGGAGAACAAAATTTTCATTAATGAAAAAAATTTATCTTATAGAAAATTATGAAAATGAAAGTTAGGTATCTTTTAATTTTTAGAAAGAAGCTCAGAAATGTTAATACAGTTTATCTTTTTATGATTGTAAAGACTCGAAAATCGTTTTCTTATTTCTTATTATTGAAAAACGGATAGCTATTTTATACGTAAATATAGGGTGACCAGAGTTATATGCTCCACCCACTTTTTTTTTAAACGGCGGGAAATTTCGAAAAAATAGAAAACACGTATTTAATCATTTTTAGTCTAGATTATTTTCAGTGATTGAACCATTTTTTTATACACCAATATCCCGAGATACAGCATCCAACTTTTTTTTTTCAAATGGAACATTATATTTTTTTTTGCATATTTTTGTAGTAATTGAGCCTCTAAAAAAATAAAAATAAAAAAATTTAAAATCGGTTAGGTTTTTCAAAGGTTATGGTAATTTAAAATATGAAAAACAAATTTCAGTTTAATGTCAAAATTACCTTATTTTTTCTTTAAAGAAGCTCTTCAAACTGGGCACCATCAACGGATAGGCAAGCCAAAGCTCTGGACTCCCACGCCCTGTTTGTAGCAGCACTTAGGTGGCAAAGTCAACATCTAGGCAGGCTAGAGTTATTCGACGTTCCATATCTTCGACTGAAGTCATGGGATTAAGGTTACTGTACATTTATTTTTTAGATATCCCCACAAAAAATGCACAATTTTATGGACTGATGAATCAAAGTTTACCAACAATGGCCTTCTTAATCGTTGGAACTAGAATATGGGCAGAAGAAAATCCACAAGTTACCTTCGCCACACGCCATTAGGTTGTTTTTTCTACAAATGTTTGGTGTGGAGTTTGAGGAAACCAACTAATCGGCCCACAATTCTACAGAGGGAACTTAACTGGTGAAAGGTATCTAACTTTTTTAAGAGACATTTTGCCCGTTTTGCTTGAAGATGTTCCTCTAAAACGTCGGTTAGATATGTATTTTCAACAAGATGGTTGCCCGGCACATAATGCGAGAGTTGTTCGACGTTACCTGGACAGAAATTTCCACGAAAAGTGGTTAGGAACTCATGGTCCGATCCAATGGCCACCTCGACCTCCGGACTTAACCCCAATGGATATTTTTTGTGGGGATATCAAAAAAATAAAGTGTACAGTAACCTTAATCCCGTGGGTTCAGTCGAAGATATGGAACGTCGAATAACTCTAGCCTGCCTAGATGTTGACTTTGCCACCTAAGTGCTGCTACAAACAGAGCGTGGGAGTCCAGAGCTTTGGCTTGCCTATCCGTTGATGGTGCCCAGTTTGAAGAGCTTCTTTAAAGAAAAAATAAGGTAATTTTGATATTAAACTGAAATTTGTTTTTCATATTTTAAATTACCATAACTTTTGAAAAACCTAACCGATTTTAAATTTTTTTTTTTAAATTTTTTTAGAGGCTCAATTACTATAAAAATATGCAAAAAAAAAATATAATGTTCCATTTGAAAAAAAAAAGTTGGATGCTGTATCTCGGGATATTGGGGTATAAAAAAATGGATCAATCACTGAAAATAAACTAGACTAAAAATGATTAAATACGTGTTTTCTATTTTTTCGAAATTTCCCGCCGTTTAAAAAAAAAAGTGGGTGGAGCATATAACTCTGGTCACCCTGTATACATTTATATTATTACATGTTAGATCTGAATAATATATATATATATAAACCGTGTTAATATTTTGTTCAATGAATTTACACAATAGCTGACTAGATTATTGAAGTATTAGATCAGTTTATATAAACAATTTATTTGTCCAAGGTTTCGTCTTATACTAAAAACGATCATCAAGGCTACAAATAACAAATAGCAATGTTTAAAAAAAACAAAAAACAAAAGCACTCTTTTTTGATGATACAAAAATGATGAAAACTAATAATTATAGTAACAATAATTTTTTTTTTTTTTTTTACACTCATCATGAGTTTTTTTCTATATAAAATAATTGGGGTTCTTAATTTCAACTTATTATTATTTGTCTGTGGGGAGGGAAACCCTACACTATCCAAAGCCTCACTGGGCCCATATATAGCTACCCCAAGAAAAACAACAACAAGCCGGGTCTATAACAAAAATCCAGACCCGGATCTAATATATCTAAGATTCACCGCAGTCCGAATAAGTCGGACAATATAGCTTAAGCGGAAATAGCCTTGAGACATCATATTCCGACCAAAGGTCCTGAACCTAATTTCCTCCCAACCCAAGCAATCAGTCATAGGATGGATGGTGTTTCCTCCTCTGTCTCACAGACTCTACATCCGGCTTGAGCCCCACTATGTACAGATGTCTCCTTAAACCACAATGTCCAGTAACAGATTCAACCAGATATAAGTATTTTGGCATTTATTTAACACCTTCATTAGAGTTAGGCAACCGATTAAAGATAAATTAATAGTGTATAATACAAAAATTATCAGTGTGAAGTCAGTATTGTACATTGATGTAAGAGCCAGTTTTGCACATTGTTCTATTAAGAATCAGAACAAGAAAGCGAATGTACACTATTAATCGAAATTAAACCTTGTTCTACCATTGGATTTCAGTAATTCCAAGGTCTAAGCTTATTAGTCTTTTTAAGAAGTAAAACTTAATATTAACCTCAAGCCTAAAATTATAATAACTTATGTGGAACACCAAGACAACAAAAATTTAAGAAAAGAAAATATATAAAGATTGGTTGAAAGTAATAGCCCGTAGTAGTACACTCTACGGTTGCTATTCAGAGACTACCACAATAGACCTAGCTTCACCACATTCCTCTTTTAGCTCGTAAGATGCTCATTCCAAAATAAAGTATACTTTACTAAGTAGGTATACTTTTCCATTTGGCCTCACGGTTCTTCTTTTCCAGACCACTTCGCTAAGTTATCTACGGCAGTGTCAACATAATCATGTGTCGAATGTTTCTCTATGGAAGTGGTATATATCGTCCAGTTGGCTTCCACCGTGTTGTTCCTCTGGCTTGATTAAAGTTATAGGGTATTTAGTAAAAGTATCTTGTCTCGGAATCCTCCTGGTGCAGGGCTATGTATATTTATAATAGCTAGGTGTGGAGAAGATAAGCAAGCTAGATGTGGGATGCCCAGATATGATTTACTCCCAGTAAAGAAGAGGAATCTAGAGCTTAGTGCTATCGTTTTATATGTTCGATGAGAGTCGATTCCTCATAAAACAAAATGAAAAAATTGAGTAACGTCAGAGACAGCATATCCCCAGGGTATTGAGGGCATTGATATCAGACTAAGTCATTAATAATAGACTAAGCTCTTCCACAGTCCTGAACCTAATTTCCGCACAACCCGGGCAATCAGTCATAGGATGGATTGGTGTTTCCTCCTCTGTCTCACAGACTCTACAAATTGGATCCGGCATGAGCCCCAATTATATAGAGATGTCTCCTTAAACCACAATGTCCAGTAAGAGATCCAACCAGATGCCTGGGAGAGCTCCGTGAAAAACACAGCAACGTCTCCACTAATGACCTTCGAAATTGCCCCCCGATGAGCATTTTGGACTGCCGAAAACTAACTGAGCTCATCCATAAGGATGAATGCTGTGAAGCTAACCCATGTCTGGAAACCTGACAGACATATGCCAGCGAACACGCCAACAGCAGGCTCGAGACCAATGAAAGGAAGAGAGGCGCCTAATTTGGCAAACCTATCCACCTCCTCATTCTCAAAAATTAATTTCAATTTTAATCATGTGGCCAATTCCCGGATTAAACCCGGTAGAAGCTCTTATGCAGTCAAATTTTCGGTGAAACATCGTACAATTATCTCCTAATATATTTTTAATTCTATCCAAACCGAAGATATTAATAAATCAATTTTATTACAAAAAGACTAAACTTTAAACAATTATTAATTCTATTGATACAATTTAAACAAAAAAGATTGATTATAATATTTTTTCCATGATCAAATCAACATTATTGTTTTCGGACTTACCACCGACGATAAAATATATCAATATCAGATTTTTTTTTTACTTCAATTTTTTCGGGAATGGATAAAATTTTTTAAATCAACTGAGATTTATCAGATTCTGGACTTTTGCCAATCCTTGGCAATCTATGCTTCAATTGGTCCACTGACGCTTTATTGATTAGTTTGACCAATAGTCATGAGGCTCTCAAAAAATGTGGGGCCTTCCAAATTAGGCCTTTGCCTTCTGAACTTTAATCAGACAATGCAATGTGACTAATATAAAAAGAAGATTATTGGCAAATGTTTAGTTTAATGTAATTATCCACATGATTATGGTTAATTTTTTATCATTTTTGTATCATGAAACAGTTGTTTTGTTAGTTATCCGGTCTGTAGCAGTCACTGTTAACTACTATTCCTTCTGGTCCAGCCAATTACCGTTGCTATTGCGATAAAATTTATAAATTTCATAAGAAACTGCTCAGAAACAGTCGGCATTAGTCACCAGAAAACATATGATATCCATGTTTATTGTCACGTCCGACCTTATTAAGTTAAATACCTCGGCTGTGCAAAGATCTACTCAGCACCTTTACTTCACAGATTTATCTCCAACATTACTATCATTTTTGTTTCATAGTTTGGACCACTTCTTTACCCATTTATTATTTGTTTTTTGTGTTGATACAAATGTAGTTGTTTCTTGCAAAGATAAATAAACATAGGTGCAGATCTTTAAGGCTCCATCCTTGGGCATTTGCATAAGAGGTGTCTAGGAGAGAGGAGAGATTTGGGGTTTCCCATGCCCACATATGCAATCACTATATTATTACACTTATCATCGAGATCATTATTATGTACGTACTAATATATATTTAAACCTGTTATTAGTATATATCAGGGGCACTTTAATATAAAATGATAAAAATTATCTGTGTTTTTCACTATTGTAAGTCGGATAGTAACCTTCATATTTTTGGCGGATACCTTTATAGATTATTGTAAAGTTATTAAGCTGACATATTCTTATTTGGCTGACTAAGTTTAGAAATAGTAATTCTAAATAACTGTAAATATGGTTCTCTTAAAGTTAAGCTGTAGTTAATCTAAAACTGGGATTATGACGATGTAGTGAGAGTTCAGGGGGTTTATAATTAATAATTAAATGTTATGCTTAGTGCACTTTAATTAATATATACATATATACACTTATAATTCTAAGGACTTGACTTAATTAAGAGATTAAGAGACGGGAAGAGAAAACTAAATAAGACATAGACTGGATGTTTGTTGTTGGATGGTTAGCACGGAAGGTGTCTTTGCTCTTGAGTGAATGATGGTGATAGAATGGGGCTTCCGCTGTCCTTTTTTGCTTCAATATAGAGACCCCTGTGGTAGGGAAAGCAGTACGATACTTCATTCCCAACCCTTCGTTGGCTTCGTTTGAAGAAACGACTTGGCGTTTTTCAATATAAAATATTTCCATTATTTTCCAGCTTTGAGGTTAGGTTTCCACTTGGATTGGACCCAAATAGCAAATTTTCTAGTCATAGTATTGAAGGAGACAAACCCAAAATATAGTTGAAACAATTGGAGATATTTTCCGTGTCAGCATGCTTCTTTTTGTGGTCATCGATAGGTTTCAGGCATTCTCCCATCATCAGGAAGTTTTTGTCTAACAATGTGATAACACAGAGCAACACTTTCACAGAGCAAATTTAGTTGATACACTCAACTAATTTAGTATATCAACTAAATTTGCTCTGTACAAGTCTATATTATCACATTGTTTGACAAAAACATTCTGATGATGGGAGAACGCCCAAAACCGGTCGATGACCACAAAAAAAAAAACAGGCTATCACAGAAAGTATCTCTGATGCTTTCCAGTTCTACGGAACCAACCACAACAACCATAATTGAAACAATTTTAATAATTATCTTTAATATTACATTTTTGAAAAAAGAAAAAAAAAACACAATTTCATGGGGAAAATAAACTGCTATGAAGTTTAACTGCAATGTTGTTTTCTTTTGTCTGCTATTTTGTGACATTTGCAAATGTGTTTTTGCAATTTATACGTATTCAAATTTAATAGTTACAAACTGCGAAGAGGATTTTCCTGAACTGACGATGCAACGTTTTTGAAGCTACATATATTGTTTTCAACTTTTTTTTTAGACCGTAGTAACTAAAACCAGCCGAAATTTTTTTTGTTTCAAAGTATCTGGTTATAAACTTATTTTCTAATAAAGTATTAATGAATTTGCTCCGTTAATAAAGAAAACACAACATTTTTATCGAATCATTTTATCAAAACCAAAGACCCAATGTAATCTAATTAAACATCCGGTATTTTTATCATTTTGTTTTTTTTTTTTTTGTGTTGCATTATATATTTACATAAATGAACTAAAACTTTTATTACTTTAAAGAGAGAGAACATTTTGTTAAAATAATATAAGCTTGAGAAAATAATTTACACACAAACATAAGAAAATATAAGTAAAAGCTTGTAATTAATATTGATGAACGGAAATTTCAATTTATTAATTATTTACTATCTGAAAAACCAATAATTAATTTAATTAACATAGTATATAAAATATTAATTATTTAATCAAATAGTAAATTTATAATTAATTTATAATTTACAATAAAGATCGTAGTAATACTGTTAAAAAAAAATCTGGTGTGAAACACTCACACAACTTTCTCTTACAGCAGTTTTCAAAATTATAATTGACAAATTTTTATAGTTAGTATACCAAATTTAATGAAATTCGTCGAAAACTGAAAACACTGTCCAGTAAAACTGTCCGGTTTACTAATTTCCTTGAAACTCGGAATTTGGGTCATATATTAATTTCTAGTTATTTCAATTTGGATGACAGAATTGTATAATCAACTGTGATAGCATTTTAAAGAAAAACATAACCCCCCTCCCCCAAAAGTCCCCTTAAATGAATTTATCAGGGGAAAAAGTTTCAAATAAAAGTTGTAGCTCTTTATATGTATAGTTAACAACGCTGGTTTAAAGAAAATCGTTGGAGCCATTTTCGAGAAAATACCAGAAAACTGAAATTATATTTCAGTAAAACGCACTTCCGGTTATCTATTTTTTTCAAACTCGGAATTTCAACAACATATTTAATTCTAATTAACATTATTTAGATGACAGAATTGTCTAATAAACTGAAATAGCAGTTAAGATGAAAACCTAACCCCACCCTCCCCCAGAAGTGCCCTTAAATGAATTTTCCCGGAGAAATGTTTCAAATAAAAGTTGTAGCTCTTTGTATGTGTAGTTGATATACAAGTTTAAAGAAAATCTTCGGAGCCATTTTTGAGAAAATTGCAAAAACGTAAAAAAAAACTAGTAAAGTGGTACTTCCGGTTGAGGAATATTGACACATAACGCACCGTCAGACGTCAGATCCCTGGTGATATTTAATCGTAATATCAAGTTTGAACTTTCTACGATTTTTCGTTTTTGAGCTATGCTGTTCACATACATACACACACACAGACACACACACAGACACACACACACACAGACATTTGCTAAAAACACTTTTTTGGACTCAGGGGACCTCAAAACGGATATTTCCGGTGAAAACTCGATATCGAAAATTTGACACGATTACAATACTTCCTCTTACTAGGAGTAAGAGAAAGTAAAAAAATCAATATTATTTTTATCTATCTCCGCAATTTCTAAATTAGACAGGAAATGTCAATGAAAAATGCAGGTGGATAAATATAGTCTCTATTTCAGATAGGTCTGCATTATTTTTATTAAAAATTACAAGCAACAGGTGCTGGATTTTTTTTTTTTATAAGTGGCTTATTTTGGAATCAAACTTTGTTTACGATGAATTAAAAAAAAAGTTATTTTAGGGTTACAACTGTAACATGTATCACCCAATTTCCTTCGAAACTTATGCATAATAATAAAAAAAATGAAGCCAAATCCTGTCATTTTATTTTAATCATGGATTCTAAATATATGATAAATTACTTTTTTACTTTTCTTATTCCTAGTAAGAGGAAGTAATACGAACTTATCAAATTTTCGAAATTGTGTTTCACCGGAAATACATACGTGTTTTGAGGTATTCTTGAATACAAAACAATATTTTTAGCAAATTCTGTATCTGCATGTATATGTATGCGATTTTTTTTTTTGGCCACAATAAATTATTAATTATTATTATTTATGATAAAACAGATATAGATATACGGTCAGTCGTCAAATACAGCGATCGTAAAGAATTTAATGGGATCCGAATCATTAAAGATTCATATCGTATCCGAAGAGCGGTGAAGCAGCCATTGAATGAATCAAAAGTTAGTTGGTCCCCTATCTAGGCCAGACTAGGAAGGGATAGTTTGATTTATATAAATAGAGCGACAGCACTATAGTTCAGGACAGTTTTACGACACAAAGTTTATGACCAGTTTTTACATCCAGTCAGCAACCTATGTACTACCTTCTGAACTGTGATGTCCTTGTAGTTTGTGTGTTCCATTCATTATATAGTGTTCAACATATCATCTAGTTTATTTCTCTAAAAATCCATTCTCTCTAATTCACTCTTTCTTTTTCACTTCCATTATAATGTTAGTACATATTAAAAAAAAGAAGAAAAGTCACAATGTAAACTGGTCGTAAACTGTCCGGTACTGTACTGCTGCCGCTCTGTTTATATGAATCGAACTGTCCCTTCTTAGTCTGGACTAGTGGGGAATAACTAACTTTTGATTCATTTAATGTCTGCTTCTTCGCTCTTCGGATCCTATAAATCTTTAATAATTCGGATCCCATTACATAAATGTTGTGGTGGTTGGTTCCGCAGAACTGGAAAGCATCCATCAGCCACGGAGACATTTTCCGTGGTAGCCTGCTTCATTTCAAGACAGTGTGACAACACAAGACGTGGGCACGTGGTTGGGGCGTTTCCGCAGACGGCAATAATTGCCGCTGGCGAATCTACAAGAAAGACCGCTTGACAAGGAAGCATGTTGACTGGTGAGAGTAACTAACTTTTCATTCATTTAATGTCTCGTTCTTCATTCTTCGGATCCAATAAATCTTCAATGATTCCGGATCCCCCATTACAGTGAACCTTATTTAGTCCTTATCGTCCATTTTTGTATCTCTCTTGATGTTGGAATTTCCTTATCTCCCTCTGATGGCACAGATATGCAGATATTTTTTTTTTTTTTGAGAAAATCGTTGGAACCATTTTTGAGTTATTAATCGTGAAAAATACAATAATTCAACAAAGTCGCACTTCACATGATGGATTTTGATCGAAATCACGGATATCGCGGTATCTCAACGGAATATTTATATCGCTTTCTGCGACTTATGGTTTTTGAAATATTTTGTTCATAAACACACAATTTGCTAAAAAAATGTTTTATTATACTTGTGATGCCTCCAAATATCTACTCGTATTTCTAGTGAATACTAAACTTCGATACGATCGCACCATTTTTTTTATAGCAACAAGGGAAGTGTTCCCCGACGACATCTCGGCTGTGCAGCGGACATTACTTAACCAGTAATTGTCAGTACAAAATCTGCACATTACTTGTACACTTATCGACCAGTGCAGATGAATTCTGCCATATGACTGTTTGTAATGTACATGTAATTATAAATTTACATACATTGCAACATACGCAGAGCCAAGATTTATGATGACAGGGAGCAAAATATGTAACTATCAAACAGATTAGTGGTAAAGGTTTATACATCCATAATGGAATAGACATTCATTATTTTCGAATTCTGAATAAACTGAACTGAATTTCATTAAAGTTTAAGAAAAAAAATTGTCTTACGTCACCTTGGCCAATCATAGTTTTATTTGAAAACTGTTGAAATTTCATTGTAAACTGTTGAAATATATATCTCTATAATTTAGGACCACACATGGACTGCATACTTGAGAACATCATAGAAGTTGTAAAAACTCTACTGAGCGTCGGACTCTAATTGATTGAGAACATTTATTTTAATTTTCTTTTTTTTTTGGATTTCAGGTACCCAAGAAAATCTTAATCTGTTAAAAATCTCATTACATGAAAATATTAATGTTTTCGAAAAACCAATAAATTCAGCTACAATTGAATAGTGTTGGCTGATAAATGTAAGAAAACCAGGTATTAAACAGAAATATGCTTTCCCCCTCAGATTTCTCTATTACTTTACTCTCTATAATGAGTATGATGAAGGAGAGATATGGTTTGGTATGAATGAACAAACTAGATATGGCTGGAACACTTTATAATGTAAGAAGTGACACTGACTGCCTGGACTTTACACTAAAATGGTAGAGTATGGTAGAGTGGTAAAGGGTGAGGTAAGTGACACGATGTGACTGGTGAGTGAGCTCTGTTATTTATCTATCTCCCGTCGCTATATTTATGCAGTTTCTCTCATTCTAGTCCCAGAGAGTGGTCCTGTCATTTTTGTCCCTCTCTCTCCGATATGGATCCTCTCTTTGGATCCTATTACATCATGTAATGGGTATGATGAAGGAGAGAAATGGTTTGGTATGAATGAACAAACTAGATATGGCTGAACACTTTATAATGTGAGAAGTGACACTGACTGCCTGGACATTACACTAAAATGGTAGAGTGATAAAGGGTGATGTAAGTAACACGTTGTTGCTGGCGAGTGAACTCTGTAGTTTATCTATCTCCCGTCACTATATTTATGCAATTTCTCCCATTCTAGTCCGAAAGAGTGGTCCTATCATTTTTGTCTCTTTTTCTCTGTTATGTATCCTCTCTTTGGATCCTATTACACTCTCCTACTAAGAGGAATTATTGCGTTCGTGTCAAATTTTTGAAATTGAGTTTCCATCGGAAATTCATGTTTTGGGGGACACCTGAATATGAAAATGATTTTTTTACGAATGGTCTGTGTGTGGGTTTTAACAAAATATCTCAGAATCAAAAAATCCTAGAAAGCTCAAACTTGGTATTCCGTTTAGATATTACCCTCGCATCTAAAACGAAAGTTACGGGCAAAATCCATCCACCGGAAGTGTGCGACTTTATGAATTTTTTTTTTTTCAATATTTCGCGATTTTCTTGAAAATAGCTTCAAAGATTTTCTTTAAACTTCTTATACTGTTATACATACATAATCACTTAATGTTTTATTTAAAACATTTACACGGACAAAATTGATTTTTTTGGGGGGTTCTGAGGAACTGTAGCGTTATGCTTTCCTTTAAAGTGCCACTTTAGTACAATCTACCTATGGTTTTACTACCTTATAGTATTAATATATATTAGAAGAGTAGATAGAATTCCAGATTTGTAGAAAATCAGTAAACAAGAAGTGCGGCCTACTTCACAGAATAGGTTTTTGGGTTTTTGTGAATAGGTTTTTTTTTTAATTATCTCGCCCCTGTATATACCGTTTCTTCTCAAAGGAGAAGGCTGTGGCGTCTACAACGCGATGAACTTATTGTATAGTGCATTTGCCTGAAACCAAACTGATGGTCGGGAAGGGTTTTTGAAGATTCTAGGATATAGGAATTATGCGTTTAAATAGTTGTTTTTCTAGGATTTTAGACATTACTGGAAGTAGACATATTGGCCGGTAGGAGCGGGGATCATGCAACGGTTTTCTGGGTTTGGGCGATCATCTTTATAATAGAGAATACAATTTTATTAACAATTAACAGATAGTTGTTGTGGTGGTTGGTTGCGCACAGCTGGAAAGCATCACAGACATTTTCCGTGGTAGCCTGCTTCACTTTTGTGGTCACCGACCAGTTTTGGGCGTTCGCCCATCTTCAGGATGCGTTTGTCAGACAGTGTGATAACACGGGCTTGCACAGAGCAAATTCAGTTTATACACTCAGTGTTTATACACAGAGTCTGACATATCACACTGTCAGACAAACGCATCCTGAAGATGGGCGAAAGCCCGAAACCAGTCGAAGACCACAAAATGAAGCAGGCTACCACGGAAAATGCCTCTGAAAATTAACAGATAATACAATTTTATACAGAATATATGCTGCTGACCTTACCCTACATCCTAATATAGTAACATCAACCTTTGCTGATGATACTGCTATTCTTTCCTCCCATACCGAATCTACTATTGCCTCCAGCCATCTTCAAGATCATCTTTCCTTAATAGAAGAGTGGTGCAAAAAATGGAAGATAAAAGTTAATGAAAAGAAATGTATTCACACTACGTTTACCCTTCGTCACTCCCTCTGTCCTGGTGTTAAATTAAATAACACCTTCCTACCTACTGCTGAGAGTACGCTATCTTGGGTTATATATGGACTAAAGACTAACCTGGAACCCCCATACCAGGCTGAAAAGGATGGAAACTAATAGACGATTTCTTATCCTTTCAAGTACTCTTACACAAACGATCCAAACTTACTTTAAAAAATAAGCTTACACTATACCAAACTTTACTACGACCAATATGGACTTACGGACTCCGGAGAGATATGGGGCTCCACCAAGCATTCCAACGTTTACCATATCCTTTCAATCCAAAATCCTAGGAAAAATTACCAATGCACCATATTATGTCTCCAATAAAACCATACATGATGACCTATCCATTCCTTTTGTGTCCGATCTAATAAAATCCCCTTTGTCAAAGATTCCATAACTCCTTGTCCCATCATCATAATCCTTTGGTTCAACAATTTGCTAGTCAAACATTACCCGATACATCCATCCATGCCAATAGTGTATGTTATATATGGGGCAGATGCATGCGTGGCCTGAAGCGTCAGTGGCCTCGTGACCTTTTCAATTAACATCAACGCCATGAAGTAATTATACCACTGCGTATTTTCTTCTCATGTCAATTATGTCATGTAAACATTCACCACATTTGCTTATTGTATCTATTGTACAGTTTCAAATAAATTATTGAAAGGTGTTCTCTCGAAATTTGCTAAAACGATTTTCATTAAATTTGAAATGCTAAATACGCGCAGATAAAAGCGTATTACTTTTATTTGAATTAAAAAAAAAAAAGAAAAAGATTTTAGAGGAGGTTTTGAGGGCCCCACATTTATAATTAATTTAAATTGGTCTTGAGTTAGGGGGTGCCCATAGTTTCCATTCGCGCTATACCCATATGTAAAATTCCTACAACATTTTTTTTATGACCAGCCCATGAAAACGTTTCTATAAATTGTAATTATAAAGCAAAAAATTTAATTAAAATGTATTAATTGGAGTAGGAGAAACTTGTGTGGGTATTTCCATACCAGATTCTATTTTATTAGAGATACATTTTTTTTTAATTTAATTTGATTTATTTTATTGTTTTTTATATTAAATTTGTTCCTTTTTTTTTTTTTTTTTACTTTCTCTTACTCCTAGTAAGAGAAAGTATTGTAATCGTGTCAAATTTTCGATATCGAGTTTTCACCGGAAATATCCGTTTTGAGGAGGTATCCTGAGTCCAAAAAAGTGTTTTTTTAGCAAATGGTCTGTGTGTGTGTGTCAACAGCATAGCTCAAAAACGAAAAACCGCAGTAATTTGAAACTTGATCCCCATGGGATCTGATTGTACGTTATCTATCAAAATTCCTCAAACGGAAGTACCACTTTACTAGTGAGTTTTTTTTTTTTTTTTTACTTTTTTTGCGATTTTTTCAAAACTGGCTCAAATAATTTTCTTTAAACTTGGTATATCAACTACACATACAAACAACTACAACTTTTATTTGAAACATTTCTTTGGGAAAATTCATTTAAGGGCACTTTTGGGGGAGGCGTGGGGTTATGTTTTCATCTAAAATGCTATTTCAGTTTATTAGACATTTCTATCATCTAAATAATGTTAATTAGAATTGAATATGTTTTTTTTTTGGATTTTGAATTATATTGTTCACAACATAGACACACATACTATAAAAAAAAAAATCTTTGTAATACTTGTATGGGCATTTATTTTTGGTGAAAGCTAAAGTTGAAAATTCTGATTGGTAGAGTGTTTTTAGCAATAATTGGTTTTAATAAACTCGAACGGAAAATGTCACTTCATCCTGGGTAAATCATATTATCTGAGCATACATATTGGTTGGTCGCAAAGTTTGTTTAGAAGTTTTCAGTTAATTTGTTGGCGGCCAATTATTTTTGAGAATAACTAGGACATTATCTCCCAAGAGAATAAATATGGAAAACATAGGAACATAAATTACACTGAATATATATTCTAAAAAACTTTATTCTCTAAAATTTTCATTTTAATTTATACCATATTCCATATTCAATTTTATTGTGCATAAATAATATTTTTGATGACATTGCAAAGCAGACATATGAATATGTCTATATATGTCTATATATATATATATATATGCATATATATATATATGTGTGTGTGTGTGTGTGTGTTTGTTTTAAAACAATATTCTCTATACTAGTAGTAGTTCTATCTGATATTCTGTAGCATATTAATCATATATTTGTATTTTTTCTTTTTTAGTCATTAGCATGTTGATCTTATGATAGCTATTTTTTGCTAGTAGCATAATATAAGCTAAGTAGGTAATGAGTTTTCTCAGAAACTCTGTTTTTGCTTTCTCTTACTCTTAGTAAGATTGTAATAGTATCCAATTTGTTTTTTTTTTTATTGTCTCTGGGGAGGAACCAAGCCTTATACTATCCAAAGCTCCTCTGGGCCCATATAGCTAACCAAAAGAATGGAGCCTTCTCACTGCACGCCGGCCTCCGGAAGTGTTCTCTCTTTACAGATACTATCCATCACCAAACAATGAGCTTTAAGAGGCTCCTAGGTAAAGAAAATCTCAGAGCACCACTACTGGACTCGAACCGGGGACTTCGCATTGCTAGTCCAGTGTACAACCACTGAGCTAATCGCTGCCCTTTAGAAGGTATGTTAGTTATGTAATAGGATCCAAAGAGAGGATCCGTAGCAGAGAAAGAGAGACAAAATGACAGGACCACTCTCTCGGACTAGAGTGGGAGAAACTACATAAATATAGCGACTGGAGATAGATATACACCATGGTTCATACAATTGAGGTCACTCACCAGTCACAACGTGTAATTTACCTTACCTTTACCACTCTACCATACTCTACCATTTTTAGTATAAAATCCCAGGCAGTCAGTGTCACTTCTTATATTATACAGTATTAACCATATTTTGTTTGTTCATTCAAAAAACCAGACCATTTATCTCCTTCATCAAGCCCATTATATTGCTACAAACATACACTCACCAGCACGCTCAAATTTTTCATTTATGAAAAATTTCTTCAGGAGAGGGGATGATGTAATAGGATCCAAAGAGAGGATCCATAGCAGAGAAAGAGAGAGAAAATGACATGACCACTCTCTCGGACTAGAATGGGAGAAACTGCATAAATACAGCGACGGGAAATAGATATACAACAGAGTTCACTCACCAGTCACAACGTGTCACTTACCTTACCCTTTCCCACTCTACCATACTCTACCATTTTAGTGTCTAGTCGAGGCAGTCAGTGTCACTTCTTACATTATACACTGTTCAACCATATCTAGTTTGTTGATTTAAACCAAACCATTTCTCTGCTTCATCATACCCATTATAGAGTAAAGTAATAGAGAAATCTGAGGGGAAAGAATATTTCTGTTTAATACTTAGTTTCTTACATTTATCAAACAACACTATCCAATTGCTACGATTCAAAACTACATAAATATAGCGACAAGAGATAGATATAGAACACAGTTCATACAATTGAGTTCACAATGTGTCATGTACCTTACCCTTTACTACTTGTAATGTTATGGTGTGATGATGTGTGTAGGTAGCTTGTGGCGTGAGCGTTTTAGCGAAAAGGGTTTGTAATGTTGAGATAAGCATAGAAGTAATAAGAATATAATCAAGAAAGCACCACTGATTATAAAATAAATATATTTGTTAAAATATAACTACAACTTATTTGATATTATAAACTTATTTAATATTTGTGAAACTGGCACAGATATTTAGAAAGCGATTCCTGAAGTAGTGTTTCGATGTTTCCACCTTGATTGGTAGCACAAGTCTTTTAAAATATGTCTTCTCTTTGTTTCTTCAATACCTCCCCTTTGAGGAGAAGGGGGTAATACAATGCCAGTAATTGTTCTTGTACCGTACCAGTAACTGGACTTGTATACCTGGCTAGCCCTTTTGCAATGGAATGTCAATCTTTTTCTTAATTTGAGATAATTATAAAATATTCTAAATTATTTTTAAAAACTATTATTTTTCGATTTCGTCCTTCCACTACATACTCTACCATACTCTACCATTTTAAGTGTAAAGTCCAGGCCGTCAGTGTGACTTCTTATATTATACAGTGTTAACCGTATTTTGTTTGTTCATTCAAACCAGACCATTTTTCTCCTTCATCAACCCCATTATAGTTACAATGATTTTAAAAAAAAATCCCTATCTTCGTATATCTATTTATCAATTTTATTTAAATTTTTCTTCCTGGAATCTCAATGTATAAACTAAATTTGCTCTGTGCAAGGCTAAAAAACCTAAATAAACTAAATTTATCTCTCTGTTTTTATAAAACTTCCTAATGATTGGAAAACGTCCGAAACAGGTCGACGACCACAAAAAAAAAAGAGGCAGACTATTACCGGAAAATATCTCTGGGGCTTTCCAGCTCTGCAGACCTAGCCTCAACAATGATAGGTTTATATTTATTTATGAAGTTAGCACTCTAAGTTTAAACAAAATTATTGGAGTCATTTCCAAGAAAATTAAAAAAAAAAAAAAAATCTCCAAAAATTTTTTTCAGCAAAGTCACAAATCCAATTATTTGATTTTCTGGAAATTCGAAATTCTAACAAAGATTTTAATTAGTTTGGTATTAATTTTGGTATAAAATTTAGATAAAATTGATGAATGGATATACGAAGATATAAAGTTTTTTAAAACAAATCGGGGTAATTAACATAGCTCTACAGGGAAAGGATTAGCTCAGTGGTAGCTCAGTTGATTGCCTCGGAGCTCGGAGGATTTTCTCTTCCTAGGAGCCTCTTACAGCTCATTTTCCGGTGATGGATAGTATTTTTGTAAAGAGAGAACACTTCCTTAGGCCGGATGCGCACTGAGAAGGCTCCGATCTTTGGGGTAGCTATATGAGCCCAAAGGGGGTTTTGGAAAGCACAAGGCTTGGTTCCTTTCTAGAGACAATTAAAAAAAAACCATAGTTTTTGAGAACAACTCAGTAACTACTTAGCTTGGAATATGTTTCACTGGTCTCCGGAAATATTGATTTATGAGATTCTAGGGATTCTGTGAATTAGATTTCAAATGTTTTTCGGATTTTATGTGGCGCTATCTTTTGGACTAAAATATAGTCACATTCCCCAACATATACTTTTCACGATTACTAAATTTTTTTAAGGTCAACTTTGTATAAAAATTATTGCAAGTTTTTGTAATTTGCAAAGAGATTTATTAATTTTTGAATTAATTGTAATTTTTTAACTAGAGTAAGTGAATGTCGTATAAGTAGTGTTTTACTCCAGATTCCCCCCCCCCCCATTTTATAATGTGATAATTACATAGGAAATTGTACATTAAAATTAGCATATGATGGTGGTATTATTATGTAGATAATGGGGTCCTTGGTAAAGTATTAGTTTTTGAAATTAACTATACTAAATTTTTGTGCCCACATAACTTTTATTATCTAATAACAATATCCTTTAATGTATATTTTTGTTATCACTATACAAATATGGCTTCCATGTTTCTAAATGTAAAATTTATTGCATTTATTTCTAGGTATTATTAAATGAGTTTCTTCGTATTGTATGAACGTTTTCTTTCCTTTTTTTATTTTGCTAGCGATTTAGATGGTTGTGGCGCAGAATGAAAACAGAAACTCACTACTGGTACCTTTGAATTGAATTTATAATCAAGTACTAGTGAGGAGAAAAGATTATAATAGAGGATAGAAGAAAAGAAGAAGGCGATTAGAAGATAGAATGACCGAGCAGAGAGTGATGATGAGCGCTGGGGTTTGCTCATTGGTTAGCGTACTGAATTCCCACGCGTAGGTCCCACGTTCGAGTCCAGCTGTGCTGCCCTAAAATTTTTCCGCTACAGCTGACTGTTTGGTTGTAATAGGAGTTTCAGGGGGTTTAAAAGTAATAATTAAATACTATAATTAATATATATACACTTATGATTCTAAGGACTTGACTTATGAGATTAAGAGACAAGGAGATAAACTCAATAGGAGACTGAGAGATAGGCAAATGCTGGATGTGTAGACTCGATGTTTGTGTTTGGCTGATCGCACAGAAGGTGTCTTTGCTCTTGAAGATGGTGATAGAATGAGGGCCTCCACTGTCCCTTTTTTCCATCATTTTCGACCCCTGTGGTAGGGGAAGTAGGACGGTGCTTCATCCCCAACCATTGGTTGGCTTCGTTTCCTTTTATACGAGCTTGGCGTTCCTTGCGGACAGCAGGAAATTAATTTGACTTGTGATATACCATCACACGGTGATGGACAGTGTTGTCTGTAATGAGGGAACACTATCCGAAGACCGGTAGTGCACTGAGTAGGCTCCGGACGCGAATGACCGTAGATGTTAACGCACCTTAAATTAAAAAAAAAAAAAAAAATCTGGTGTGTAACACTCACACACCTTTCTCTCACTCCAGTTTTTGAAATTGTAATTGACAAACTTTGTAGTTAGTGAAATTCGTCGAAAACTGAAGAAAACTGTTCAATAAAAGCGCATTTCCGGTTTACTAATTTCCTTGAAAGTCGGTATTTTGGCCATCTTTTATTTCCTCATTAATTTGTCTAGATGGTAGAATTGTATAAACATGTATGATAGCACTTTACAAAAAAAAACATAACACACACCTCCCCCCCAAAATCCCCCTTAAATGACTTTACCAGGAGAAATGTTTCAAATAAAAGTTGTAGATTTTTGTATGTGTAGTTGATATACAAAGTTTAAAGGAAAGTGTTACAGCCATTTTTGAGAAAATTGCAAAAAAAAAAATCAAAAAACTACTTGGTAAAATGATATTTCCGGTCGAGGGATTTTGACAGATACTACATACTATCATATCCCATGGTGATAATCAAACGGAATATCAAGTTTGAACTTTCTACTGGTTTTCGTTTTTGAGCTATGCTGTTCAAATACACACAGACCCACAGACAGACAAACAGACCATTTTTAAAAACCATTTTTTTGGACTCAGGCGACCTCAAATCGGATATTTCCGGTGAAATTTTCGATATCGAAAATTTGACACGATTACAATACTTCCTCTTATTAGGAGTAAGAGAAACTAAAAAAAAAAAAAAAGAAAAATTTCAATACAATTTAGAATTTTCTGAAAATCTCTTGTGAAACACTCACACAACTTTCTCTTACTTCTGTTTTCAAAATTGTAATTGACATATTTTATAGTTAAATAGTGCACCAATATGAAATTCATCGGAGTTTCATACGAAAATTGAAAAACTGTGCAGTAAAAGTGCACTTCCGGTTTACTGATTTTCATGAAACTCGGAATTTTCGTAATCTATTTGTTTCTAATTACTTTTGATTGGATAGTAGAATTGTATAATCAAGTGCGATAGCACTTTAGAGAAAAACATAGCCTTCCTTTCCTCCAAAAGCCCCCTAAATGACTACCAGGAAAAATGTTTCAAATAAAAGCTGTAGCTCATTATATGTGTAGTTTACATTCCTAGTTTAAAGAAAATCATTGAAACCGTTTTCGAGAAAATACCAGAAAACTGAAAAATACATTTCAGTAATAACGCACTTCCGGTCATCCGATTTTTTTTCAAACTTGGAATTTCAACATCACATTTAATTCTAGTTAATATTATTTAGATGACAGCATTGTGAAATAAACTGAAATACCACTTTAGACGAAAACCTAACTCCCCCTTTCAAAGTGCCCTTTAATGAATTTCCCCAGAGAAAATGTTTTAAATAAAAGATGTAGCTTTTTATAAGTGTAGTTGATGTAACAAGTTTGAAGAAAATTGTCGGAGCCATTTTTTTGAGAAAATCGCAAGAAAGTGAAAAAGAAACATTCAGTAAAGTGGTACTTCCGATTGAGGAATTTTGACAGATGACATACCGGTGGGATCCTATGGTGATACCTAAACGGAATATCGAGTTTGAACTTTCTACGATTTTTCCTTTTTGAGTTACGCTGTTCACATACATACACACACACAGATAGACCATTATCTAAAAATCATTGTTTTTGGACTCAGTGGACTTCAAAACGGATATTTCCGGTGAAAACTCGATATTGAAAATTTGACACGATTAAAATACTTCCTCTTACTAGGAGAATTGTTATTATTATTATTATTATTGTAAATTGGATGTTGAGGTTCGGTCATCGAACCACAACATCCAATTTACAAAATTGAATACAGCGGTCGTACGAAAACCAAAATCATTATTATTATTATAATGGTGCTACAGAAACTTAGAGGGGAACTATTACCATTGAGTTGCGTCCCTTGGAACCAAGATATAGACCCCCAGAAATTGTGCCCTCTTTGCTCCCGGTGTGTCCAGGAAGATCTTTTTCACTTCCTGGTCGAGTGTCCGTCATTGACGGAACTCCGATCTCGGTATTTGGGGAAATCTGCCTTAACTAGTCGTCACATTGTTCATTATCTCTCTTCTTCGGAGTGTAGACCTCTTATTACCTTTACCAAACTGGCCTGGAATTATAGACTAAAACTTCTCAACTCTTAATTTTATTTAGTGTTTATATTTACCTAATTTAGCACAGAACTGACAGCAATGTAACAACTTTTTATTATTATTTTTTTTAATTTATTGTCAGCAATGTAATTTTACTATTTCAGTGATTTCTTACTTTTCCTTTTCTTTTTAATAATTCTGATTATTTTACAAGCTCAGTTTTCGTTTTTCCTTGTTTTTGCTGTATGACCGAACTGTTTAAACTGTTATCTATATATGTTAGCTTTATAAAGTTTTGCTAAAGTATATATGTAGTTAGCATCAAAAAGATGTTATTTAGTTTTGCCTTTCTTTTTGTTATATTAATCTATTTACATCACTCATATAAATCTCTAAGTAATTTATTTAACTGAATTATTTCTATAAACAGCAACTCCAGCAGACGGCATTTGCCATGCTGTTTACCTTTTGTCTTTACTACTTTTGTATATATTGTATTTATTATACTTATCAAATAAAGGTTATTAATAATAATAATAATAATGGTGCTACAGTCCTATAATAGGACCTTATTTAAGAGAGAGTGCCACTCTTCCCTATCTTCCGATTTTTGGCGCCATCTTCTGACACCTGCCTTCCCCAAATCGCTTTCTGCGTCATCCAGCCATCTTATTCTGGGACGACCTCTACGTCTAGCGCCCCCCGGATGTCCATACAAAACTTTCCTTGGTACTCGGTGATGTGGCATCCGCTCAACATGGCTGAGCCATCTCAATCTTCCTTTTTTGATACAAGAAACTATATCGGGTTCTCCGTATAGTCTTTTGAGTTCCTCGTTCTTTCGGATCCTCTATTCACCTCTATTAAATATGTACCGGGCCACCATAGATTTTCCGCAACACTTTTCTTTCCCATATTCTAAGCATATTTTCACAATTCTTGCGTCATTGTCCATGTCTCGCTACCGTACATCACTCCCGGCCTAATTATTGTTTTATAAATAATAATTTTCGCCGGGCGTGACAAATTCTGAAACCGCAAAGCTTTTTGTTACGTTGTGGTGGTGCGGACTGGGAATGGGGCACCCCACATCGGCCATACTATCAGAAATATTTATACAAAACATGGAGGAAACTTACGTACCCAAACTGAAAGAGGAGTTCGGCGTAACGTTTTATGCACGATAGGTGGACGATTTATTCCTCATATTGCAAAACGACATAGACGTAGACAAAATAGTACAGTACCTTAACAACATAAACAAGAAAATAAAATTCACATACGAAAAAGAAACGAACAACACCCTCAACTTCTTGGACATGAAACTCACAAGAACCGACCATAAAATAGAGTACGGAATATACAGAAAAGCAACTACATCGGATGCTATCATACCGCACAATTCCAACCACCCCACCCAACACCAACTAGCTGCACTTAGACACCTAACGAACAGACTTAAATACACACCCCTCACACCCGCGAACCACACACAAGAATTGCAGACAATCTACAAAATAGCTGAAAACAATGGGTACAATACAAACATCGTTAATAAACTCCTCAAAAACGAACCACACCACCGAAATAGGACTGACAAAAAAACAGCAGACAAATTCGCCACATTCACATATATTGGAAGCCACACGTACAAACTCACAAATTTTTTCAAAAAAACTGGGCATTAAGACATCCTTCCGGACAAACAACAAATTAGGCAAAAAACTCCGCACTCGTACCGAGTTCACTGACGTGTATGACAGCAGTGGGGTCTACGAGTTGAAGTGCCCGGACTGTGACAACATTTACGTGGGGCAGACCGGCAGAAAAATCAAGGAACGATTTACCGAACACATCAGATCATACAATTACAACAAAGTTGACTCAAATTACGCCAATCACCTAAAAACTAACAAACACAAACCCGATGACATAACGACCGCGATGAAACTAATACACTCTGGCCACAAAGGACGACGACTTGACATAGTAGAACAACTCGAAATATATAAACGAAAAACACAAAACTTAATAAATGAACAGACAAAATGTGCTAGTGAACCATTATTCAGAACACTCTTCCCACAATAGCAACAGAAACACAATTACACACGCAACAAATAGTTCTTAAATAGATTTTAAGGTTAGGTTTAGTTTTAAATCTACTATGTACATATAACTTTACTAGTTTACATATATATATATTTAAAAAAAAAAAAAAAAAAAAAGTGCGTATTTGGATGATGTATGTGAGAGATGATGTGACATAGTTTGTGGGATGCATAATAAAAACTTAATTATATAAGAAAACATAATTAGGTATACATGCTTGCGAGGATGTGAGGGCTGCGTGAAAAAGTGAAAGAGTGACTGGAGTTTCTTAATTCTTTGGAACTGGAAAACTTAACTTAATTATATAAAAAATCGTTCAGTTTTAAACGAATGAATGAATTTTAAAATGTTAGTTTAATCGTTGTTTAATTTTATTTAGATTTATTTTGTGTATCTTATTTTTTATTTTTGTATATTCTTAATATTTTGGTTAGTTAATTGTGAAATAAGTCTCCCTCCAACAACAGAGTTTAAAGATTAGACTCCTGCGTCCACTGTAAGAAAAGAATTTGCCCTTTAACAACCCAAACACGTGTTTTCCCACCCATCTGGCCACATCCCTTTACCTAGTTTAAGAGTTTAGTATTTAAAAATACACCTCAGTTAGTGTGAAACTAAGTCTAGTACGAGTCTGTGTTGGTACACTGTCTGAAGAACGCATCCTGAAGATGGGCGAACGCCCGAAACCGGTCGATTACCACAAAATGAAGCAGGCTACCACGGAAAATGTCTCTGATGCTTTTTGTTACGCATACAAACAAAACTGTTTCGTGCAGTTACTTTCCCTTTTATTTCAGCGGTGATGTCCACTATTTGCTGTCAGTACGGAGCCAAGGTATTTGAACTTGTCGCATGTGGAGTAAGAGAAAGTGAAAAAAAAAGGCGAGTGATGATCTTGATGATTTGGAAATGACAGCTTGTAGGGCGGCCTGGAGAAAGTTAAAACTCTTGCATGCTCTAAAGGGTTGATTCATTTAGCTCATTTAACAATCTTGATAAAAACATTCCAGTCTCTAGTATATAGAATTGCATTAGCAGAGAGCTGTGTGAATAAGTTGAGATTGCTTGTTGTTTGAAGCAGATCTTTGACAGTAAGTCATTAAGATTTTTAGCGAACTCCTCGATAATTTTCTTCAAATATTGATTTCAGATTAAATCAAGTTTTAATATAATCTTTTCTGGCCCTTGATTGAAGTTAGACGTAGATTTTTGGTGGAGGGGATGCATGGCTTTTCAAAGTTTAGCATATGCTTATCCTTATTTTACCAGAGGAGTATCAAAAAAAGTTAAACAGCTTAAACAATTAGTTTCAATGGTGGAATTAGGTGGAGGATGTGTTCACTGGCGGTAAAGATAAGAAGTTATTACGGGGCACTGTGTATGCTAAGGCTCAACATACAATTAGGACTCATCGTTATGGAACAAATTTATTCTAATAATTGTATATAACAATTTAACTTTTACTTTCTCTTACTAATGCGAGAGGAAGTATTATGATCGTGTCAAAGTTTCGAAATTATATTTTCACCGGACAAAACATGCTTTGAGGTTTCATTAATAAGGAAAATGTATTTTTAGCGAATGGTCTGTGAGTTTTGTGTGTAGTGTGTGTGTGTTGTGGTGTGAATATTTGTTTTGTGAAGAAATATCTAGAAAACTGAACTTCGAAAATTTGACACGATCTCAATCCGATCACAGATTGCCTCTTACTAGGAAGGAGTATGAGAAAGTAATATATATTGTAACATATGTATGCACTAGTTCAACCCTCGTCCAGGACATTTATTTTGGTGGACATAAAGTTCGCCTGGAAAAAAATAGAAATCACTTTACTTTAATATGTTCAAATATTTTATTACTTTGTTGACGAATGTGTTTGACAATTTTCTATATTATTACTTACTATTTATTACTCATAGTAAGAGGAAGTATTGTAATCGTGACAAATTTTCAATATCGAGTTTACACCGGAAATATCCGTTTTGAGGTCCCCTGAGTCCAAAAAAGTGGTTTTTAGTAAATGGTCTGTGTGTGTATGTGAACAGCCTAGCCCAAAAACGAAAAACCGTACGAAGTTGAAACTTGATATTCCGTTTATGTATCACAATGGGATCTGACAGTGCGTTATCTGTCAAAATTCCTCTACCGGAAGTACCACTTTGCTAGTTTTTTTTTTTTTTACTTTTTTGCGTTTTTCTCAAAAATAGCTCTGACGATTTTCTTTAAAATAAGTATATCAACTACACATACAATGATCTACAACTTTAATTTGAAACATTTCTCCGGAAAAATTCATTTAAGGGCAGTTATGGGGGAGAGGTGGGGTTAGGTTTTCATTTAAAGTGATATTTCAGTTTATTAGACAATTTTGTCATGTAAATAATGTTAATTAGAATTGAATATGTTGTTGATATTCCAAGTTTGAAAAAAATCGGATAACCGGAAGTGCGTTTACTTTACCACTTTACTAAATGATTTGATTTCACTTTTTTCGCGATTTTGTCAAAATTAGTTGCGACGATTTTTTTGAAACTACATATATAAACTAAGCATACAAAGATCTACAACTTTTATTTAAAACATTTCTCTGGGAAAATTCATTTAAGGGCACTTTTACGGGAGGGGTGGGGATTATGCTTTTCTCTAAACTGCTATAATAGTTGGTTATACAATTCTATCATACAAACAAAATTAATTAGAAATAAATAGATGGCCAAAATTTCGAGTTAAAAAAAAAAAAATTAGTAAACCGGAAGTGCGCTTTTACTGAACAGTTTTTTTTTTTTGTTTACGACGAATTTCATTAAATTTGGTACATAAAACTATAAAATTTGTCAATTATACTTTTGAGAACTGAAGTAAGAGAAAGTTGTATGAGTGTTTCACACCAGATTTTCTGATTTATATAATAGGATAATTCTGAATTTTTGGGTGAGATGTTAGGGGGGGTTACGTAGTCTTATTTTTGTACTAACTCTTTCTTATTTATTTTGGTTAAACTTTCTTTTTTACTTTTCACTTACTCCTTAGTTTCTAATTTTTGAAATTTGAGGTTCCACTGGGAAATACAAGCACGATGAGTAAGAAAAAATATGTTTAGGGTATGGTCTGCATACATATGTGTGTGCGTAAGCGAACAAAATACTTGAAAAACGAAAAATAGTAGGAATTTCAAATTTTGTATTCCATTTAGGTAATACCATCGTATTTGACGCGAAGATTTCCAGAAAAATCCAATCAACCGGAAGTGCACTTTATTGAATGATTTTTTTTCATTTTTTTTTTCTACGATTTTCTTGTAAACGGTTCCAACATTTTCTTAAAATTTTTTTATACTACCTATACACATAAATATTTAACATTTTTCCAAAAATTGGAAGAGCGATTTTGTAGAAAAGGTTTTTGATTTTTTTTTTCCTAATTTTTTGAAAAACGACTATAACGATTTTCTTTAAACTTGGAGTATGCACTGTCATCAACTTATCTCAGTTTTATTGATAACATTTTTCTGAAAAAAAACAAAAAACTAACAAATATTTTTACGACGATTCTGTAGGAACTGAAACGTTAAAATTTAAAGTTATGTTTATACAATTTGTTGGCGCTTTCTATAACGTATAATCAGTTTTCTATTTGCCTCGGTTGGGTAAGTTGGCACATGTCCCACAACCTCAATTCTTCTGATCCTGGGTTCTTTGTTTGGCTTCGTACAAAATACTTGATTTAAGCTCGACATCCGATATCACCTGCCAAAAAATTCAAAACTCATTTGTCATTAATAGTACGTACTTATACCATATGTATATGCATAACATTAAAATCAACATTTTTATAGTCTGAACCAGATACCGGTTGAAAAAAATCACTATATATGCTAATCACAATACTCATCATCTATAACAAAATTAATGACCTAGAAACAAATCTAGATAATTGCAAATTAAATATAATACATTCCAGCCTTTTGTTTTGTTTTTTTCAAAGAATTATAATACAATATGAAGTTCCAAAATATCATTAATTTCTAATGAACCAACAATATTATGACAGCTTGGTAAAGTGTACATTCTTCCATTCACAATGAACCCCAATATCTTATTTTATATTGATAATATGTTACCTCTACAATCTACAACTTATGATTATATTTTTCTTTCTATGCTATACCGTTTATAAAAACAATTAAGATTTAATGAATTACCCACAGGAAAGTGGGTATTGATTAATGATAAATGATTGTATTAAATCAAATAAATATACATATAAGCTAACTGTTAGAAGATACAGAATTATCTAATCTTAAAGCTTTAGTAACAGGCAATATAATAAAGCTTTCGTAAAATATCATTGTCCTCACGCGTTGGTCTAGTGCTAGCGCGCGCGCCTTTTCTGCGAGAATTCAGGGTTCGATTCCCGTGAGGGTAAAGTCGATTTTGATAAGTGGGAAGCTACAGTTAGTAGCGGCCCTAGGTAGCGAAGGCCGGAACTAAAAGGCGTGGGAATTGCAGCGTGCTTATTACACGCCCCCTATTCAAATCGCCATCTGGCAAGACACATTATGGGCTGTTGCGCCATAGGGTTTAAAATATCATTATCATTACCATATCTTATGTATTGTATAAGTAAAATTATCATTAACGTTAATAACAGAAATAACATCATTTATCCAAAAACCACACAATTGTTATGTCTTAATAGTTCTGAAAAGTTAATAAATAATCCCCAACCCTATGTATATTGGAAAAGCAATTAATGAATCCTTCTGAATTACCAAAACAACATTATTCAAACTTGACTTTTGATCAAATCATGCATTTGACTCCATTAATACTGAAGTCTTAGTAATAATGGTTGAACTTGCTCTTAATGAGAATCAATTGTTAATTCAAATTTAAATTAGTTTTATTATTTTCACAATTTATCAGCTCATATGACTTATTAAAAATAGATGCAAAGGCATAAATTCCAAAACTAATGGTCCAGACAAACGCCTACCTCTGATAAAGAACTGCGCCATTATTCATGCGTGCCTGCCTGGCGGCTGAAGACTTAAGGAGGGATTAGTTATAGATGGCTAATGTTGACATAATGCTGATTGTACATTATTAATTATATAAAACTTTTATTTACCTACAATCCAATTGGTCTCTAGTTTTCCCTTTACGTAATTGTAGCCATTTACTGTGTTCAAATAAATCCTGTTTTGTGTTTATTTAAAAGTGGGTTGTAGGAGTTTCTTAATTTGACATACAACACCTGATCGGTAGACCATGGTTGGACGTAAAAAATATACATTATTTTAATTTTAGACTTAATGCTTGCAGGCGTTCCTCAAGGAAGCATCCTAAGCCACATACTGTATTTGGTATACACAGCCGACTGATCCTAATACCATTATTTCCACCTATGCAGACGATACTGTTATACTTTTCTCAAATCCCGATCCAGTAATATCGTAATCGATCCACTAATATCCAGTAATAATATGCAGAACCATCTCACTACTTTGGAGAACTGGTTCAAAAAATGGAGTATTAAACTCAATGAGAACAAATGACTCAATGTCACATTTACCTTACGTGGAATTACTCCCCTCCCCCAATATACTGTAAACAAATTTTCTTTTGCGAACCTCTGATGTCGTCCGCTATCTTCGGATGTATAAAAGACTCACATGGAACCCTCACACACGACTGAAAAGACAAGAAATGAACACAAGGTACAGACAACTAAAACGACTCTTAGACAACAGATCTAGACTCTCACTAGAAAACAAACATCTACTATATACATCACTTATTAAACCAATTTAGACATATGAACTCGAATTATGGGGTTCAACCAAGCATTCCAACCTCCATCGCATCCATTCCTTACAATCCAAAATCCTTTGAACTACAGTGAATTGCTCCTTTTTATGTCTCCAATCGAACAATCCATAACGACCTTAATATCCCTTTCCTACCAGAAGTAATCAAACTCAGATATAAAAAAATGTCACACCCTCCTATCTTCACACCTTAACCCTCTAGCCCGTCGTCTTTCATTCCGTACCCTACCAGATAACCTTCCTAGACGGCTTAAACGCCAGTGGCCTCGAGACATTCTCTCTTGTGCAGAGCAAGTGACAGTGAGTGAATTTCCGATTAGGAATACTACCACTGGGTAGTTTCTCTACTTACTCGGATTTTATTTTATTTTTGTCTGTGTATTCACATTTACTTATGGCACAATAGTGCTGGTGTAAATTTCTAAAAATAAAAAAAAAGCACAAAGCAGACATAATCACGTTCTTTATAAACAATTAAGTAATGATTGTTAAATATGCAGTGATATTAAGCTCAATCTGTTGGAAACTTGAGTTGAGTGGGAAGTTGATGAATTTAAGTAGATAAGGATTTGATAAATAAATTAAACTGTGTTCTCTTGGCAACAGAAGAAGTGGGGAGGGAATTGAATACATTATTTTTATGTAAACTCCCCCATTTTATTTTTAATTATTCCATAATAGAAACATTAATAAAACCAATTTTAACCGTGAGGAATTATACTGTTTTATTTAAATGGTAAAGACTTGGGGAGCTTAGTCAAGCTTACAATATCTGCTTTAAGATAATGCTTTAATCCAAGTATTATTAGGATAGCACGAGGCACACACATACACACACATATATAAAGTCTATTCTCTGAAAACATTATTTTCGTACTCTTTGAGCATCCATTCGCTCTTTGTGAACATCCGTTGTCATTGGCGCTCGGAGTCTGCTCAGTGCTGCCTGCCTCCGGGCAGTACTTTCTTGTTATACAGTCCATCACTAGGCAGTGAGCTATAGAAGCTTCTAAGAACAGAAAATCTATGGGCTGGACTCGAACCCGGGACCTTTGCGTTGACAGTCCAGCACGCTACCCAGTGAGCTAATCATTTCCCTCATTATTATTTCTTTATATATATATATGCAAACGAACCGATTCTATATATTTGACTTATTTATTTATATTATTGTTCATATTTATTATAACTTAAAATGTGAGACCATTTTTCTCTTTAGTGACGAACAATGTTTAGAGACTTATTAAATATTTAAAAAAAAGTATCACAATGGTTAACTTTCAAAACTTTAGTCAACACCAAAACTAATGAACTTTCTTTCAATTTATGTATTTCAATGTTTTTGCAACTGAATATATAATAAGTTGTTGGAATGTTTATATTTTGGTTTGCATAATTCATTCTGAAATTCTTCTCATTGAAATTTACTTCATCAGCATTGTATAGCGTGTTGACTGAGAAGTTTTTTTTTATTAATATTTTTATCGGATAAGAATAACTTTGCTGGAAAATATATTAATGCTACAATTTGAAGAAAATACTAAAATACAAATACTAAAATAAAGCTACAAGTATTCTACTTTTCAAAGTTTAATCTTTTTACTATAAAAAAAAAAATCTGAAAGATGCGCTAAAGTTTCCAAATATAAAAGAAATTACTGAAGAAATCATATCATATGCATTGGAATCAGATGCCTTGAATAGGGAGTTGAAGTGATGATTAGGTGATTGTTAGTTAGAGAGTTGTTACTCGAAATACGAACTACTGAATTACGAAAATAGACTATATTTTAACAATTAATTTAAAGTGTTCGAAATAAGATAAACTAAGATGCACAACTATAAATGAATTATGAAATGATTAATAAATATTAAAGATGTAATGTTTAAACCTTGAATAGGGACGCGCTCGCGATCTGTGAAACTTAACTGCTTGAACTGACGTGAACTGCTGTCTGACTGTTGAATACTGATATATATCTCGTGTATGACTGATGCGTAACTGATAGAACACTGATCCCCTCCTCCTGTGGGACGACGTTTATATTGGTATCACTCACACATTGGCAGGTGTGCAAGTACGTGCCACACTAAAACATCTCTTGCAATATGTTGACTCTAGGTAGGTCGGTGACCGAGGTGGCGACAGATGGTGGCCAGTCGGTGGTTAACAAAGACTGTTTGTTAATAGATGGTAGCCAGGTGGCCTTTTGAGTGTACAGTGATCCTTGTATGAAGGGTATACAGGCCAGATGGCCTCTGTACATTGACCGTATAATGCCCCTTGTTTGAAAGGGTTTAGCGGCGTTTCTTTGGCTGTGTATTGACCCTTGTTTGAAAGGGTTTTTGTTTGCCGCGGTTCTTGACCTGCAGATAGCGGCTGGCTGGAACCACTAGTTATAATTTATTTAAAAATTATATCTTTTTTCTTCTTGCTATCACATTACACATAATTACGTTTCAGGAGGTCGCCTCAAATATCTGGCACCGTAAAGAATGATTTTTACAAGGGCATTCACCAACAAAGATGAAAGAGATCTGTTCGTATGTTTTCCTCGATAGAGAAAACTCTAAAAGGCAGAGCTTAAATTATTTAGTGTGTCTGGAAGCTCAGCGATATCCTCAAAATTCCGGCACGGATCCACCCCTTCAGAGTACTGGCTTCCTAATTTAAGTGGAGAGGACATTTCCCCGAAAGGCTGGAAGTTTGCCACCCCGGGGTTGGCCCCCTACGCTTCTTTCTCACAACTTGTATTTAAACATAAACCGTACTAAACACCAACCAAAACTCATTTCTAAATGAATCCTTCTAAACCTCTTCAAATGTTTGTAAACGACTGAATCCCACAATTTAAGAAGGATAAGGCAACAGTTAAGAGAAAAGGCCTTTGACGAGTGGGCGAGTTGCAAATGGCAAGGCTACGGTGTCCAGCATTTTAGAGACACTACGTATGGGAATAAATTTGTCTGTGAAAAACAATTATTGTCTGGATCTGAGTGGACGAATGCACTGAAGCTGAGTTTTAATTATGCTTCACTCCGCGGTGTGCCAGGCGTCGGCAATCAGGCGATGCGAGATGTTGGGCTCCTCTGCCGCAAATGCGGAAGAGAGACCGAAACTCCGGCCCATGTGCTGGGAAAATGCCCGAACAACATGCTCCTCGTCACTCGCCGACACCACAATGTCAAACGTAGGGTCATCGAGTTATTAAAGGAAAAAGGCTATGCATGCTATGAGGAGGTCTACTGTGTTGACACGGACGGCGCCTCAAGATACGCAGATATAGTAGCATTCGATAAAGATAGTCGATCTGCGTTAGTTGTCGACCCTACGGTTAGGTATGAGAGCAACGATCCAGACCAGGCCAAGCAGATTAATGAAGAAAAGAGAGCGATTTATGAGAAGTGCGTTAACTTTCTCCAAGAAAAGTTCCTACAAGAATTTGGAGAAAGGAACTTTGCAGTTCACGGCTTATGGTTCGGCTCTCGGGGGGCAATCCCAATGGCTACTGCTGAATTTTTTGATAATGTCGGCATTGACAAAGGGAATTTGACCCGGCTGGCGGAGCAAATTATCTTGGATTCCTTGGGAATCCTCCATAATCACATCTACGGTCATTGATAAATAGTATTATTTAGGACCCTGCGTATTGAGTTTATTTATGTAGGTTTCATTCTTATTTCGCTTATTCTTTGCGCTATTTACTTTAGTTTTGTAACGTTTGTGTCTTTTGGACTTGAGATTGTCTCATGAAGATAGATTAGTAATCTGTGTTTTTTATAGCAACTCAATGAAATTGAGCAGCCACATCGACTTGGTTTGTCGCTGTAATCTCTAAGTATAATGTCATATTAAGTTGAATATATTTATATCTTTGATATACTGGAATGTTCTCCCTGACTTACAGTTTTCTCGTTATCCTCCAGTATTTCTTTCATACTATTACTGATCTTTACCTTATCTTTAGTGGATGTATATTTCGAACATGAAAATATTTTGGACTGTTAACTGTACATTGCAAGCCTCACAAGTAGGTGAGGGCGTTCTCCTCTAAAAAATGTAGCTGTGAGTTAACATTATAAGGACAATTCTAAGTCTTACCTATACGGCCTTACCTGATTCCAATGACAACGCCTTATTACAAAAAAACATTCTTCCAATCATACGGCAATCACATTAATAATGATTGTTCATTAACGCTATATTTTTAGCGCCTTGTCTGCGGCTTCATTGTATTTGGTTCCAGTACGTCAAAGAGTCCTCCCCCCCCCCTAAAAAAAAGGCAACTATTTTCTAACTTTTCACAAAAAAAGATGCCGACGAGTATAGCTGTAGCTGTGGACAGGAGGAGGCCAAGTGAGCATGTGTTGTTGGATTGCCCTCTGTATTCTGATTTGCGTCAGCGCTTGCAGAGGGAGGTTGGGTTCCACGTTGCTTTGGTGAATAATTATCTGGCCCTACTGCTCGAAAACGGTACAGCGTACAGAGGTTTTGGGTGATTTGTGGAAAAAGCATTGAAAAGGAGAATGGAATGGGTCGATAGGGGCTGATTTGGTAGATAGTTTGCATATTGGAATGAAAGAATTTATTGCGTGAATGCAGGTTTTAGGCTAGCGTGTAGTTATGACCCTTAGTTTTAGGCTAGTTTGTAAGGTTAAACGTAGGTTTTTCTCGTATCCCCCAGGAATATTGAGTAGTGAGGGGCGTAAGAGTGTGCATGATTGAATGAACGAGCTCAGTGTGCAGGCGTGTACATAAATTTTAACTGTATTGCAATGAATGGAAGATAGGTTAGATTCTTCGTTCCCTCAAAAATATCCAGTACTGGAGGGCTTGTAGGTTAGGAGTGGCTTATTTCCATTGTTTTGGGGCGTCACGCTCAGCGTTCGGGGCACCATTCAAGTTTAAACAACAAAAAATAAAAAAAACAAACAAAACGAATATACACAATTTGATCAATATTTTGTTAGTAACAAATTTGCCTGTTGCATCTAAAAAACTTTGAGGATCTGAGCAATTACAAAGGTTCTTCCGACATGATTCACTCAGTGTTCAGAGCTTTGTACATTGAGAATAAATCCCTCGTAAATACACTGGAAATAATATGCAATGAATAGATATGAGCGTTCTGTCTACGAAGACAGAAAATTTTTTAACGAATGGTCCTTATGTGTATGGTTGTATACGAGTATATATATATATATATATATATGTGTGTGTGTGTGTGTGTGTGTGTTTTTAATAGATAGATAGATAAACTTTATTGTATAAAGCATACAGCTTGTTACAACTGAGTTGTTAGTATTCATAATAAACTAGTAGGTAAATAAATAAGTACAATAAGACAAAAACAAATATAAAAAGCAATACTCTTCTTATAAGTAATAAAAATGTAAACCAAAAATAAAATATCTCTTTTTTCGTTTTTATCCTACTATTTCTTTCATATTTTTTATTTTTTATATTTATCATTTAATCATTTAATACGGCAGAACGAGCTTTTAAGATTATAGAAAAATATTTATATAATTTAAATATATTTGTTTTAGTTTGGTTATTTTTAAGGTTAAATACAATTTGTTGAGGTGAATCATTACTATTTATGTTCATTATAGATCTTATATTATTATACAAAGAACAATTTAATACAATATGTATGAGATCTTCTTTCTCGTTAAGATTACACAACATGCAAGTTTTTGTAGGATCTATTTTATAAATTACATTGTTAATATTAAATTTCATAAAATAATTATTACAAAATCTAAATTCTGCAAAAAATTTAATAAATTTTAAAGGAACATTTAATTCTAGATATTGTTGACAGGTATAAAAATCTTTAAGCGTGTATGTTGTGTATAACTGTTGTGAGAAACTTGATTTAAACAAACGATCAACATCAGCTGATATTAGTGAAAATTGGAATAAATTTAAAATATTTTTAAAGTTGTTACTGTTTAGTAAAAGACCCGTTAAATTCTCTAAATTATCGATACATGTTTTAGAAATTACATTTTTAACCTGAGAAAACCAATTGTACTTTAAACAGTTTTTCTTATTGTAACTATTTTGGTCATACTCAACTAACTGCTTAAAACAAATTTTGGGCAACCTGTGTTCTTCCATAGATTCCATTTTTTTTATCCAATTTAAAGTTTGCTTTAAAACAAAAAAACTCATATGTAATTCTCCAGTTTCAAGTCTTAGCAAGTGGTTAGCAGCATTCTTTGGAAGGCATAAGAGCCTCTTGAAGAACCGCAATTGAAGTGCATCAATATCATTTAAATATCTTAATGCCCACACTGAGGAAGCATACAACAGGCTGTTACCAATAATTGATTTAAACAAATATATTCTTGAACTCCAAGACCTAGACTTTCCCTTGCTAAGAATGTCAAAAACACTGCCCGTAGCCATGTTAGCTTTGCTAATTGATGACAAAAGGTTTTCTTTAAAAATACCTGAAATAGAAAAAGTTACACCTAAGTAAACATAATTTTGGACAATTTCAATCGGTTCACCTCTGTAAATAAAAGACCTTGTTAATTTAGGTTGTTTGCCACTCATATTGAATTTCATAATTTTAGTTTTTTTAACATTTACTTTTAAAAAATTTTTAGCACAATATTCATCTAAAATTTGTAATTTATAATTTAAATCTGTGTAACAATCAGCAAATATCGTGAGATCATCTGCATAAGCCAATAATACAATATCCTTATTGTTATTAATTCTAATAGTATTTACACCTTGGTTAATAAAATAGTTTTCTATATCACTAATGTAGTGGTTAAACGCCCACGGGGATAAAATTTCACCCTGAATAATGCCTTGAGTCAGATTAAATTCTGACGTAACGTTGAAGCCACATTTAATTTTAATAGTAGCAAATTCATATAATTTCTTAATAAATCTAAACATTTTCCCGTAGACACCTAGGTTTCTTAGTTTATACCACAGGCATTCATGATTCAATGAATCGAAAGCTCGTTCGAAATCTACATACATAGCGTATAGGGGTTTCTTTTTTATTCCAACTTGTATTTGGACCATAGAATTAAATGTAAAAACATTATCAATGCATCCTCTATTTTTACGAAAACCCGATTGACTCTCAGGCAAAACATTATACTCTTCAGACCATTTTTCTAATCTCGATAAAATTATTTGTGTGAAAATTTTCACAATATTATTAACGAGGCCAATTCCTCTGTAGTTTAACGGATTGTGTCTATCACCTTTCTTATGTAGCATAAACAAAATTATTTTAGACCAACTATTAGGAATGTTTTCATTTTCAATAATTTTATTGAACATAACCTCTAGGTAAAGAAGCCAATTATTAGGAAGATTTTTATAAAAATCGTAATTCACTCCGTCCTCACCCGGCGACTTACTAGCTTTGCATTTATTTAGCGATTCAATAATTTCTTGCTGGGTAATAGTATTATCAAGGTAAGGATGACAAACATCAAGGTAAACTGAACTTTGCAACTTTTTTGGATATAATTCTTTCAAAAATAATTCCCAATCACTAATATTAATAAACTGAGACATATTATTATAATCACGTTTTCTCAATTTCTTTACAGTTTGCCAAAAGGAGAACATGTCTTTACAGTTGGAAATAGTTATTGAGACCGCCGTTTCATAAGATGATTGTTTTTGTTTTAACATAGTTTTATAACTTTTTTTCATAACTAGATATTGATTTAACAAATTAATATCATAATTACATTTCTTTACCTGCCTAAATATTTTTTTAACTTCTTTTTTCAAAAAGTAACAATCCCAGTCATACCATGGTTTTTTAAATAGATTTTTTTTGTTAGTATTAACGGAAACTATTTTTTTCATTCCCAGCATTTCCGCAGTTTCAAGCATAGAAAAAATAAGATTTTCATTTAATAAATCTACTGAAGAGTTACAGATATCGATTGAAATATTGGTTGATAACCTCATAATATTAGTGAATGCTTGTGCTAACTCGGATCGCCATTTGATCGCAGTATGAACCGTACGGTCAATATTTCTTGCATTAACTGTCTCATCATCATTAATATGTTCAACATTTAAGATTACTTTAATAGGAAAATGGTCTGACAGAGTAATATCATCCAACACTATTAAATCATCAATATAGTGCGAGCCATATAAATCAGCCCAAACAAGATCTATTACCGAATAACCTAAACTACTTGTATACGTGTACTGACCCGGACAATCAGAGATTGTGCGGCCATTTAATAAAATAAATAATTGATTTTCCATAAATTCAACTAAAGTAGTTCCTTTTTTATTTTCTATTAAATCTAAACTATTTCTATGTTTATATAAAACCGAATCTAAACTAATATCTAAACATTGATTGAGCCGGCCAACCCGACAGTTATAATCCCCGCCTACAATAAATACATCATTTGCATGGCCCTGCTTTAATTGCAGTAAGGTCATATTAAATTCTTCAAGTAAATTATCTATCTCAACCTGCGGTCTAAAGTATACTACACCTATTATAATATTAAGTACACCAATCGTAACTTTTACAAACAACCAACTATGTGACGCCTCGAGTATTTGAAATTTCCCAAGATTTTTCTTAATTAAAATCATCAACCCTCCACTTGCCCTACCTTTAGATTTTACTTTAATTGCATTAGAATAACAAATGTTATAATCACTAAGATAAGCTGGGGGGTTGTTAAATTGATTACATAACCACGTTTCAACTAAACAAATAATTTCGCAGCTTAATAATTTAGAACCGATTTCAGAAAAATTTCCGAACCCACAAATATTCCAAAAAATAAAGTTGACGTGTGTTTTTAATATAAGGCGTCTCAACATCTGTGGTCATTTGCGCCCGGAGCCTTCTCAGTGCACTGCCGGCCTCCGGACAGTGTTCTCTCGCTACAGACAACACTGTCCATCACCGGGCAGTGAGTTGTAGGGGCTCCTAGGAAGAGAAAATCTAAGGGTAGCACGGCTGGATTCGAACCCGTGATCTCCGCGTTGCTAGTCCAGCGCGCTACCACTGAGCTAATCCCTTCCCTATGTGTGTGTGTGTGTGTGTGTGCCCGCGATTGAACAAAATATCTCATAAACCAAAAGTATTAGGAAGCTCAAACATGGTATACCGTTTAGATACTACAATCGCATCCGTCACGAAGGTTTCGGACAAAATCTATCATCCACAAGTGCAACTGACTGAATTTTTTTTTTTGTATTTTTACCGATTTTTTCTAAAAAAAACGACTCCAATGATTTCCTTTAAACATCGCCCATTTTATATATAATTGTGCTAACAGAATGTAAGAGAATGTTTGGGAATGTTCCACTCCAGATTTATTTTTTTCAATTAACATATTTGATTTCTCACTGGAATCAAATCCTGAATAATCCTAAGGAGAGTGCGTTAGCCACTAGATGGCGCTTGAAATTTATTACTAGCGACTTTATTGAAACTGTTTTAAATATTCCGAGTTTGAAAAAAATTGTTGTTTCAATTTTGAGAATTCATTAAAGATTAATTGGATTAGGGATAATGTTATGTGAGTATTTAATTGATAGAGAAAATGCATTATATTATGCAATATGATTAAAAAAAAAAAAAAAAAAAAAAAAACAAACTATTTTGCTCTATTGCAAGTACCTTTCAACTAATCAATTAGTTGAAGCTACCTGACGCTAAGAAGACAAGTAAACTTATGTAACAAACTATATAACTAATTTGATTAATTCTGTAATCAGTTTAATGTAACAACGTTGTTGAAACTTGAATCATGGACAATTTATGTTATATCTGCAATTTTCGTGATACAATAAATCCGTTATTTGATTGCCCTTTTTTTTTTCTTTTTTTTTTATATATAACAGAAATGGATTTACGAATTAAAATCTTTGATTTATCAATTTATTAATCTATTTTCTGGATTTTATAGATGGTAAATGTTAATTACTTTATGGATTCATTGCTTACAATATAATTAGGATTTCAAACTCTTTTTGCCGATTAAAGGTGGCTCTTTCGCAAGGGAAGATCCTACGACTGATTAGATATTTTCCATGAGTATGTTAATGAAAATAATATTGACCTCCATCAAATCTATGTTGATTTTAAGGTGGCTTACGACAGATCTCCCGAATAAGACGTTTCATTTGTATGAGTGAACTCCAACACATCAAAACTAAGTAAAGTAAAGATATAAGTATTCAAAATATTCTCACAACGAGTGAGAGTAAGAAATCACTTGTTAAAAACAATTTATTGTGTATTCAAGGACTCAAAACATGTATTTCCGGTGCAAACAAATTTAACACGACGTTAAGAGAATGTAAAAACAAAAATAATCTGGTGTGAAACACTCACATAACTTTCTCTTACTCCAGTTTTCAAAATTATAATTGACAAAATTTATAGTTATTGTACCAAATTTAATGAAATTCGTCGAAAAGTGAAAAAACTGTAAAAGCGCACTTCCGGTTTACTAATTTTTTTTGAAACTCGGAATTTCGACCATCTATTAATTTTTAATTAATTTTGTTTGGATGATAGAATTGTATAATCAGCTATGATAACACTTTAGAGAAAAACATAACCCCACCACTCCCCTAAAAGTGCCTTTAAATGAATTTTCCCAGAGAAATGTTTTAAATAAAAGTTGTAGCTCTTTGTATGTGTAGTTTATATATGTTGTTTCAAGAAAATCGTCAGAGCAATTTTTGAGAAAATCGCGAAAAAGTGGAAAAAAAAATCATTTAGTAAAGTGGTAAAGTAAACGCACTTCTGATCATCCAATTTTTTTCAAACTTGGAATTTCAACAACATATTTAATTGTAATTAACATTATTTAGATGATAGAATTGTCTAATAAAGTGAAATAGCACTTTAGAGCGAGCCGTAACTCCACCTCTCTCCCAAAAATACCATTAAATGAAGTTTCCCAGAGTAATGTTTCAAATAAATGTTGTAGCTCTTTGTATGTGTAGTTGATATACCTAGTTTAAAGAAAATCATTGGAGCCAGTTTTGAAAAAATTGCAAAAAATAAAAAAAAAAACAACTAGTAAAGTGGTACCTCTGGTTGTGGAATTTTCGTAGATAACGTACTGTCAGATCCCATGGTGATACCTAAACGGAATATCAAGTTTCAACTTTCTACGGTTTTTCGTTTTTGAACTATGCTGTTCACATACAGACATACATACTTACAGACCATTTTCTAAAAACCACTTTTTCGGACGGTGGGGACCTCAAAACTGATATTTCCGGTGAAAACTCGATATTGAAAATTTGACAGGATTACAATTTTTCTTCTTAAGTCTAACTGGAGTAAGTGAAAGTAAAAATACTCGAACGCTATTGATGTTGGAAGAACAGCTGATTGTGGGAAAAGAGGTGATCCATTATAGAAATTTTTTTTGAATATTTATAAGCTAACAGACAATAAGTTAGGATTGATAGTTAATGGGGAAAACTCTGAATTCTGGATCTTACCCATATTAAAATTGTGACTTCGTGTAGGATATTTACCAGTGATTGGATTTATTAAAAAATCTGTTTCAAGGAAAAGATTTAATTCTTTTCGTGAAGAATCAAGTAAATCGAATTTTATTGAAATCAGGTTTTTTGATTCGTTAACATAAATATAAAATTTTAATAAATTAAACTTGAATATTAAGATTTTAAGATTCTGTGAGATTTCTTTAATAAAAGATAGTTTATTTTAACATTTACATATTATTCATTTATTGCCTGTAGAATTATTCACAACAGGAGGGAGTTATAAACAGAATATTACAGAATATCTTTGCAAAGGGTTTACTTTTTTTAATATGAAAATCCTTAGAATTATTAACATTTTTATCTCTGTATATCTAATTTATTTAGCTTGCAAAAACAAAATTATACTTTTATATAATAATTCTTCCACTCTACAGTATCTGTTCCCCTTGTTCAGTGGCGTAACTAGAACACGGGGAAAACATTGTTTTTTTTTTTATTATTATTACTTTCTCTAACTCCTAGTAAGAGGAAGTATTGTAATCGTGTCAAATTTTCGATATCGAATTATCACCGGAAATATCCGTTTTGAGATCCCTAGAGTCCAAAAAAGTGGTTTTTAGAAAAGGGTCTGTATGAGAGGGTGGCGGGGGCGGGGGGCGGTATGTATTCGAACTCAACAACGAAAAACCTTCGAAAGGTAAAACTTGATATTACGTTTAGGTATCACCATGGGATCTGACAATACGTTATCTGTCAAAATTCCACAACCGGAAGTACCATTTTGCTAGTTTTTTTTTTTTTTTTTACGTTTTTGCGATTTTCTCAAAAATCACTCCGACGATTTTGTTTTTAACGTAACATATCAACAAGATATACGAAGAGCTACAAGTTTTATTTGAAACATTTTATTTATTATAAAATTCATTTAAGGTCACTTCTGGTGGTGGGATGGGGTAAGGTTTTTATCTAAAGTGCTATTTCAGTTTATTAGACAATTCTCATCTAAACGGTGTTAATTAGAATTAAATATGCTGTTGAAATTCAGAGTTTGAAAAAATCAGATAACCGGAAGTGTGTTTATTTTAACATTTAATAATTTTTTCACTTTTTCTCGATTTTCTCAAAAATGCCTCCCACGATTTTCTTGAAACTAAGTATATAAGCTAAACATGCAATGTTGAAAATCTTTTGTTTTAAACCATTTCCCTGGGAAAATGTATTTAAGGGCACTTTTAGGAGAGGGGTGGGGTAGCAGCTTCCTGTAAAGTCAATCATAGTTGATTATACAATTCTATCATCCAAACAAAATTAATTAGAAGTAAATAGATGGCCAAAATTCCGAGTTTTAAGGAAACTAGTAAACCGGAAGTGCGCTTTTACTGAACAGTTTTTTCGTTCTCGACGAATTTCGTTAAATTTCGTAAACAAACTATAAAATTTGTCAATTATAATTTTGAGAACTGGAGTAAGATAAAGTTGTGTGAGTGTTTCACACCAGATTTTTTTTTTTATTACTTTCTCTTACTCCTAGTAAGAGGAAGTATTGTAATCGTGGTCAAATTTTCGATAGAGTTTTCACCGGAAATATCCGTTTTGAGGTCCCGTGAGTCCAAAAAAATTGTTTGTAACAAATGGTCTGTGAGTGAGTGTGTGTGTGTTGGGGGGGGGGGTGTTTGTATGTATGTATGTATGCATGTATGTATGTATGTATGTGAACAGCAAGCTCAAAATCGAAAAACTGTAGAAAGTTGAAACTTAATATTCCGTTTAGGTATCACCATGGGATCTGACTCCACGTTATCTGCCAAAATTCCTCAACCGGAAGTACCACTTTACTAGTTTTTTTTTTTTTTGCTCTTTTGCAATTTTCTCAAAAAAGGCTCCGACGATTTTCTTGATACTTTTTATATAAACTATACATACAAAAATCTACAACTTTTATTTGAAACTTTTCTCTGGATAAATTCATATAAGGGCACTTTTGTTGGGGGGGGTGGGGTTGTGTTATAGCACTAAAGTGCTGTCATAGTTGACTATACAATTCTACTATCTAAACATAATTAATTAGAATTAAATAGAAGGCCAAAGTTCCGAGTTTTAAGAAAATTGTTAATCCGGAAGTGCGCTGTTACTGATCAGTTGTTCAGTTTTCGACCAACTCCGCCGAATTTCATGGAATTTGGTATACTAACTATAAAATTTGTCAATTTTCAATTTTGGAAACTGAGTAAGAGAAAGTTATGTGAGCGTTCTACACCAGATTTTGTTTGTTTTGAAAAACATTATTTCTTTATAATTTTATTGAAATTGTTACAGCAACGCTAATTGTGCTATAAATAATACAGACTGACTAACACTGACACTGATACACCTCTCATACTAAACGAAGGTAAAGAAACTCTCCAACGGTGGTAACTCTTCCTAATTAATTATTTGAATTAATTCCTGTCTTCATCTGTAGTGAGGAGATCGCGAGGCCCACTGGCGCCTTAAAACGCCTCATCTGGAATATAACTGGATAAATTCGGATAAGAGGATTAGAGTGAGAATGAAAGGTCTTATAGAATTTGTTATATAAGTTTCGGGCAACCATACTTACAAACGGAATGTCTAATTATGTATAGGGAATATATAATAAAATGGAGCGTTCAAGATAATATGAAAGATTTTGGATTGGATAGATTCAAATCTTTTGGAGATTTGAACGTTTTGTTGAACCCCCATTAGTTCGATGCCATAATAATATGTCCATATGGATCACAAATAAAGGTATGTGTAAGAGTCCTTTGTTGTTTAGTGATAATTTTGATCTGCGGTGTAGTACTTTCAGTAGGCGATAGCGTCTGTTAAATTCAAGTCTTTTAAGTCGGGTATTTGGTTTTCTGAGTCAATCTTTTATCTTTATACGATCCAAGGTAGCGAACGGTACTAATAGGAGGGAAAGAAATTAAATTGTAATAGACTGGAGTGATTCGGTGGAGTGTGACATTTCACTTGTAATCGTGTCAAATTTTCGATATTCCGAGTCAAAGGTCCCGTGAGTAAAAAAAAATCTGGTGTGAAACACTCACACAACTTTCACTTACTCCAGTTCTCAAAAAAATAACTGACAAATTTTATAGTTTGGTTATCAAATTTTATGAAATTCGTCGAAAACTGAAAAAACTATTCAGTAAAAGCACACTTCCGGTTTACTAATTTCCTTGAAACTCGGAATTTTGGCCATCTATTTATTTCTAATTAATTTTCTTTGGATGATAGAATTGTATACTCATCTTCATGATAGCACTTAGAGAAAAACTTGAACCCTCCCCTAAAAGTGCCCTTAAATGAATTTTCCCAGAGAAATGTTTCAAATAAAAGTTGTAGATCCTTGTATGGTTAGTTTATATAAGAGGTTTCATGAAAATCGTCGCAGCAATTTTTCACAAAATTGTGAAAAAGTGAGAAAATCATTTAGTTAAGTGGTAAAGTAAACGCACTTCCGTTTATCTGATTTTTTCAAACTCGGAATTTCAACAACATATTCAATTCTACGTAATTAATATTATTTAGACGACAGAACTGTCTAACAAACTGAAATAGCACTTTAGATGAAAACCTAACCCCACCCCTCCCCCAAAACTGCCCTTAAATGAATTTTTCCAGAGAAATGTTTGAAATAAAAGTTGTAGCTCGTTGTATGTAATGTGGTGCTGCTGGTTGAGGAATTTTGACAGATAAGGTACAGTCAGATCTCATGGAAATAACTAAACGGATGATCAAGTTTCAACTTTCGTTTTTGAGCTACGCTGTTCACATACACACACACACACACACACACACAAAGTCCATTTGCTAAATACCACTTTTTTGGACTCAGGGGACCTCAAAACGGATATTTCCGGTGAAAACTCGATATCGAAAATTTGACACGATTACAATACTTCCTCTTACTAGGAAGACAAAGTAAAAAAGTATTTTTTTAGCAAATGGTCTGTGTGTGTGGGTGTGTTATGTGAACAGCATAGCTCAAAAACGAGAAACCGAAGAAAGTTGAAACTTGATATTCCGTTAAAGTAGCACCATGGGATCTGACAATGCGTTATCTATCAAAATTCCTCTACCGGAAGTACCACTTTACTACTTGTTTTTTTTTTACGTTTTTGCGATATTCTCAAAAATGGCTCTGACGATTTTCTTCATACTTTGTATATCAACTACACATACAAAGGGCTATAACGTTTATTTAAAACATTTCTCTGGGAAAATTCATTTAAGGGCATTTTTGGGGGAGGGATGGGGTTATGTTTTTCTCTAAAGTGCTATCATAGTTGATAAAGTATAATTGAAAATTAGTAAACCGGAAGTTACGCTTTTACTGAATAGTTTTTTTTGCAGTTTTCGACTAATTTTATTAAATTTTGGTACACAAACTATAAAATTTGTCAATTATAATTTTGAGAACTGGAGTAAGAGAGATAGTTGTGTGAGTGTTTCACACCAGATTTTTTTTTCTATTAATAAGGAAAAATAATATTATTTTTGTAATGAAAAAATCCATAACAGTAATCTCGCAAAAAATAAAAAAATCATTTTGTTCACAATTTCTAACCAACTGTCTTTTTATTTGAATTTATAAACAATTTTTTGTTTTTAAATTCTTTCATCTTAATGTTTTCTAGGAAATAATGCATTGAACCGTTTTGGGAATGGTTGAGTAAATTTTATTTACCGTTTTAATTAAATTTTTTCATTTAAAAAAAAAAAAAAGTTCGGAGATTTTTTTCTGTTAAGGTTTTTAGAAATAAATCTAACATTTATTGTTAATGGGTGTAAAGTATAAAAATGTAATATTAATTTTGTCTACTTAAAATATAGTATAAAATCTCCCAATATATTTTATTTGTAAAACATTTCGATTTTTTTTTTTTTGTACTCTTTTTTACTTTCTCTCACTCTTAAAAAGGAAAAATTGCAATTATATCAAATTTTTGTATTCGAGATTTCTAAATACTTTTTTAGCGAATGGTCTGTTTGTGTGTGTGTGTGTGTGTGTAAAAAAAAAAAATCGCAAATTCACAAAACCGCAGACGCTCACATTTGACATATCGTTTGATTACCACACCTACTAAATCTGACATGAAGGTTCTGAAAAAAAATCTACCAAGAGAAAAGTGCCGACTTTTTTTTTTTTTTTTTTTTTCTCAGGGTTCTGTACCGCGACCATTCTTGATCTATTGTACCCCCCCTGGTGCCTAAGATGAGCTAGCTCATCTATAGCACCCTCTCCAGGTTTAACTCCCTGAGAAATCTCAGGATCCTGGAAGGTTCTAGGGTAGGTATTTCTTCCTTCCCTATCTGGTAACAACCCAGACTACTAAATCTTCTTTGAATGACGGCATCACAGTCCGTGAGGAGGTGAATCGGAGTTTCCTCCGCCTCTCCACAGAATCTGCATATGCCGTCACCTACTAGGCCAAGTTTCTCAGGTGTCCCCTGAGTCTGCAATGCCCCGTAAGGAACCCCGTAAGAATACGGATCCTATTCTTACTCAGACTGATGAAGGCTTTCGATCTTTCCTGGTTATAACCGCCCAGACAGACCTTGGCCTGCCTCAGTCCCGGGATGGTGTTCCAGAGACGAGCTCTTTTAGCCACCTCCTCCTTCTTGATTTCTTCCAGAAATACTTGGTCACTGACTCCACAAAAGGGCTCTGGCCCAATAAGAGGAGACACAGCGCCTTCCTTTGCCAGGGCGTCAGCTGCCTCATTACCATCCACGCCGACATGTCCCGGCACCCAATGCAGGGTAACTTTATTGCTCCTGCCTAGTTCATTAAGTTTGCCTAGGCAATCCCATGCCATTTTAGAACTGAGTACGTAAGAGCTCAGTGCTTTAATGGCCGCCTGACTGTCGGATAGGATAACAATCTCCTGATTCCGATATCCCCGATCAAGGTTCAACTGAGCGCACCTTCCAATGGCGTAGATTTCCGCCTGGAAGATGCTAGGAAACTTACCCATGGGTTCTGAGTGTTTGATTCTAGGCCCAAACACCCCTGCCCCGGTTCCTTCGAGGGTCTTAGACCCATCTGTGTACCACTTAATGGCATGCTTGCTAATACTGCCCAGGGCGGATCCATCGCTCCACTCTCCTTTCGTACTTAGCTTCGTAGAAAAGTTCCTAACGAAGCTATATTTCTTAGTCATGCTATCTCTAGGAAAGTCCCAGGGGAGGGAGCCTGCAGAAGGGGGCATTCGCCTCCCACCGCCCAGCCCACATCCCCCCATGCCCTCCCTAGAGATTCTGAGGAGGGCTCCCTTCGCCGCTCGCTCCACCATTAGGTGGAGCGGTGTGAGATTGAGAATAACCTCAATCCCGGCTGTAGGGCACGTCCTCATAGCTCCCGTCGTGCATAGGCACGCAAGGCGCTGTACTTTGTCAAGAGTCTTCTTGACCTTCTCGAGCTTTGCTCTGCTGTACCATGCTACTGCGCCATAGGTGATAATAGGTCTCACCATCATAGTGTACATCCAAATAAGAATTCGAGGAGGGCATCCCCAGGACTTGCCCGCCACCCTCCTGCACACCATGAGAGCGCGAGTAGCTTTACTGGCAGTTACTTCAACATGCCTATTCCACAGAAGCTTACTATCCAGAGTTACCCCAAGATATTTGACCTCCGTCTTCCACTCTAGATCAACTCTAGCTAACTGGATACTTTTCAGATGTGGAAGAGCCCTGCGCCTTGTAAAAGGAACTACCGTGGTTTTCGCTGGGTTAATACCCAACCCCACAGAAAGGCACCATCTATTAGTGATGTCAAGGCCCCTCTGTAGTATTTCACAGAGGGTATCCTCGAACTTACCTCTGGCAATTATGACGATATCATCGGCATACCCCTGACAGGAGATGTCGAGATCCGCCAGTTTGCAGAGGAGTTCGTCTACTACCAAACTCCATATTAGGGGTGACAAAACCCCCCCTTGAGGACAACCCCTGGTCGTACTGACTCTAATGGTTTCTTGGCCCACCATCGTCTCCACTGTTCGTGTGGACAACATCTCATTCACCCACCTCACCATGGTGCCGTCAACCCCCCTTTTAATTAGGGCCCTACTGACAGCCTCATGGGAGGTGTTGTCAAAGGCCCCTGCTATGTCAAGAAAGACACCGATGGCCGTCTCCTTGACATCTAGAGATTTCTGGATAGCACTCGTCAGCTCATACAGAGCGGTATCCGTTGATCTTCCCGCTCGGTATGCATGCTGTCGCGGGTGCAAAGGCACTCTCTCCAGAGTCTCCGTTCTTATATAACTATCCAAGGCCTTCTCCATTGCCTTAAGAAAAAAGGACGTAAGGCAGATAGGCCTAAAGGATTTGGGCAGGGTGGAGTCCTTATTCCCTGCTTTCGGGATGAACACCACCCTTGCCCTTCTCCATGGTCTCGGTATGTACCCGAGTGCCAAACTGCTTCTAGTTATTCGAACCAGGTGTGGTAGGATCTCCCCTATGCCCTTCTGCATAAGGGCGGGAAAGACTCCATCCACCCCCGATGACTTGTATGGCAAGAACGAGCCAATTGCCCATTCCAGCCTCGAAGGGGTACAGATGGCCTTGGCTACTTCCCAATCCACCCTGCCGGGCCTGCCCGGTTCCATTACTTCCAATACTTCCTCCCACGGTAAACTCCCCGGGAAGTGAGTATCCAGCAGGAGGCGAGCCCTTTGCTCTCCATCTTGCGTATAGCTGCCATCAGGATTCCTGAGCGACATATGAGCTCCCATGCCATGTTTGGCCATTGCTTTATGCAATCTGGCCGCCACCGGCAGGGAGTCAATCTCACCACAGAATTTCCTGAAGCTATTTCTCTTGGCTTTCCTTATCTCCTTGTTGTAGGTTGTCAGCTCCACGGTGTAGCTCTGCCAGTCTCCCGTGCGTTTTGCTCTATTATAGAGCCTTCGCACTCGAGACCTCAGCTTTGCCAAGTCCGTGCTCCACCAAGGAGCATCCCTACTACAATGTAACCTGCTAGTGGGGCAGCTATCCTCAAAGGCGCCTATAATCGCCCCATTAACCTCATCCAAATAATATTCCAGCTCCAGCCGGCACTGTGGAGCCTTCACAGCGCCTATGCGGCCAAGAGCACACCCTAAATTGGTTTTAAACTCATCCCAATTTGTTCGTCTGGGGTTCCTCCAAACAGTCTCCCCGTCGCCGAGCCCCTCTAGATCAAACATAATAATCCTATGGTCTGAAAGGGAGGGCTCGTTCGAGACTTTCCAGTTCCGAACGAATTGCCCGATACTCTGACTACCTATCGTAAGATCAAGAACTTCCCTCCTAACTCTAGTTACAAAGGTGGGCGCTGCCCCCACATTAAAAATATCTAGATTATACTGAAGGATAAATTCTAAGAGGTACTCACCTCTCCTGTTGTTGTTGCTGCTGCCCCATACCCTGTTGTGGGCGTTGGCATCACATCCGATGAGGAGTGGCAGCTTCCGCTCTTGACAGTACGCCACCAGCTCCTGCACCTCCGCTGGCGGTATATCAGCCCTGTCCCCAGCGAAGTAGCTGGATGCCACTACGACGGCGCTGTAAGTGCCGACTTTACTGAATATGTTTTTCCAAGTTTTCACGTAGATTTTCAATAGATTTTCTTTAAACTTATTATGTTAACCAATCAAATAAATGCCTTATCACTTTTATTTGTAATATCTATTTTATTTTTATTATTTTTTTTTATAGTAAATATTACTTTCTCTTACTCCTAGTAAGAGGAAGTATTGTAATAGTGTCAAATTTTCGATATCGAGTTATGACCGGAAATATCCGTTTTAGGTCCCCTGAATCAAAAAAAGTGTTTTTAGAAAATGGTCTGTATGAGTGGGTGTATGTATTCGAACTCAACAACGAAAAGCCATAGAAAGTTGAAACTTGATATTCCGTTTAGTATCACCATGGGATCTGACAGTACGTTATCTGCTAAAATTCCTCAACCGGAAGTACCACTTTAATGGTTTTTGCGATTTTCTTTAAACATGGTATATGAACTACAAATACAAAGAGCTACAACTTATATTTGAAACATTTCTCCGGGAAAATTCATTTAAGGACACTTCCTTGAAGGAGAGGGATGGTTTTCATCTAAAGTGCTATTTCAGTTTATTAGACAATTCTGCCTTCTTAATAATATTAATTAGAATTAAATATGTTGTTGAAATTCCGAGTTTGAAAAATATCTGATAACCGGAAGTGCGTTTACTTTAACACTTTACTAAATGATTTTTTTCACTTTTTCTCGATTTTCTCAAAAATGGCTCCGAATTTTCGTAGAAACTTAGTATTTAAACTAATCATGCAAAGATCTACATCTTTTATTTAAAACATTTCTCTGGGAAAATTAATTTAAGGGCACTTTTAGGGGTGCGGGGTGGGGTAACAGCTTCCTCTAAATTGCTATCATAGTTGATTATACAATTCCATCATCCATACAAAATTAATTAGAAATAAATAGCTTGCCAAAATTCCGAGTTTTAAGAAAATTAGTAAACCGGAAGTGCGCTTTTACTGAACTGTTTTTTCATTTTTTTTTTCTATAGGGAGTTGTGGGGGAACAGTAGCGTTATGCTTTCCTCTAATTTACCATTTCCGTGCGATATATATGCTCCCATCATCTAGGTACAATGTATTTACACAGATTTCCACAATGCCAGAATTTCAAATTTGAAGAAAAGTCGTTTAACCGGAATGTGCAACTTTAAAGAACTTTTTTTTTCAGTGTAGAAATTCTCGAAAATGAATGTAACGATTTTAATGAAAACTTTAAAATACTTATCCATAAAAAAAACTTTAAAATATTTTCCCAGTGTTTCGTGTTTTCTCAACTATAAAGTACCTCACTTGAAATAAATACTACCTGCCCTGGGTAGGTATATGTATCTCGCACATTTCTGTAAAAAATTTACACTACCGAGTAAAAATATTTCTGGTTTAAAGAAGAATAATTAAAATCAATTCAAATTTATTAATGTGTGAAAGTTCTTGAAATGTATTGGTGTGATTTGTTGTAGTGTAGTGGTAGCTTGTAGTGGCTTGAGCGGTTTTGTAAAGGGGCTTGTAAGTATATATTTTTAAGAGAGAAGTATTAGTAATAATCAATAGAGCACCACTGTTTTGAAATAAATATATTATTCTTTAAAAGAATTTAATCTCTACAATATTACAATAATATGTATAATGGAGTTGATGAGGAGAGAAATTGGGATTGATTAATTAGACGAGATATGAAGACATTGTTATAATATGGCTATAACTCTACACAAACTGCACTGGACATGTAATGAATTTATAGAATAAATGGTGGGAGTAGAGATATGACACGATGCGATGTATATGGTTGAATCTGATAAATAGATGGATGTCTAGGTCTCTCCACTCTAGCCTGTTAAGTCAGAGAGTACGAGAGAGAGTCTGTTTTCTCTTGGTCGGGCTTGTGTTCTCTCTCTTGCCGTTACATATGCTTATAAGTATATTGAAATTAGTTGGAATAAACTCTTATGTTTTAACTTATAACTGGCACAGCCCTGAAGTGTTCTGGTGAAATGTCTAGCTCAGACACTCTTGTTAGAAGGCAGAGTGCAGACTGTCTTGAAGGAATGCCTTCTAATTGTTCGTTCAAATCTTCCCCTGTGAGAAGAAGGGGTGAACAATGCCATCAAGTTCATGAACTCTAAAAGACAATAGTGGTCTTCTACTTGAATAGTCTTTTTGCAAGAGAATGTCACATTTTATTCATAATTTTGATTATTTCAAATTAAATATATTTTTATATTTCTTGCATCCATCACATTCCACATGAGATTTTTTATTTTTATTTTTACAGATTGTATTCCTGGAACTAGGATAATTTATTTAACTATATATTCCAAAATAATTAATAACATAATTAATTGGTTAAGTAGAAAGTTACTTTTCAATAATAATTCATATTAAATTCTAGTTATTCAAAAAACATGTTTTAATTATTAATAATTATAAAAACTTGTTACTGGATTAATGAAACTCAAGATAGATGGAAAAAATTAGTAACACTTAGCTAATAAAAATTATTCGAAGAATTTTTGTTGTATTAAGGGTTTAAATTAAATATTAAATTTAATGTTTGTGTGGATTAGTACAAACAGATGCTGGAGGCCTTTGGATTAATTAATTATGAATCTGCTGAGGTCGTAAATGAGGTGAGGAGAACACTAACTACAAAATTAGATCACACATATAATAAATTATTTAATCATTTTTTTCTATAAATTTTTCATACCGTTAGATACAATTTTGTCAAATAGGATACTGTACAAGCAATGGTGTTCACGTAAGCTTTTTAAAGCTGTTGACTACGTTTTAGTATTGCCTAAAGGTATAGTATACTAGTGGATTAAGGTGTTAAAGGAAAAAGTCCCTTGGGATAGCTTTCCAAATGTTATCTTACTCAGAGAAGGATAACATCGTCCTAATAGTCAGTTCACTAAGCTACTTCAGTAAAGATCGTCCAATGAGAATTCTAAATTGCTAGCTCCAAGCACAGATAGATATAGATTTAAAACTCATTTTACTTCACTCGTATTTACTAGTCTCGGTGGTTTTCTTTTCTAAGGAAGTAAACAAATTTTGATGTGAAACACTCGCAAGACTTTCCATTACCGCACTTTATTATTATTATTATTATTATTATTATTATAAGCAAATATTCTACAAACTAGGAATGTTTACTAAAACTTAATTTGCCCTACAAATGATACAAAACACACATATGTATTTATTTATTTTTAATTTTTCTTACTCCTAATAAGAGGAAGTATTGTAATCGTGGCAAATTTTAGATATCAAGATTTTTCACCAAAATATTCCGTTTTGAGGTCCCCTGTGTCCAAAAAAAAAGTGGTTTTGAGAAAATGGTTCGTGTGTGAAGGATGTGTGAACAGCATAGCTCAAAAAAAAAAAAAAAAAATCGTAGAATGTTCAAACTTGATATTCCGTTTAGGTATCATCATGAGAGAGATCCAACTGTAGGTTACTTGTCAAACATCCTCAACCGGAAGTACCACTTTACTGTATGGTATACTGAACGTTACTTTCTTGCAATTTGTTCATAAAATGGGTCCAACATTTTTCTATAAACTAAAAGTATGTGTTTACACATATAAAGAGCCACAAATTTTTTTTGAACATTTCTCTCCTGGTAAAGTCATTTAAGTTGGCTTTTGGTGGCGAGGGGTGGGGTTAGGTTTTCCTCTAAAGTACTAACCTTTAGTAAGAGGAAGTATTGTAATCGTGCGGAATTATCAATATCGAGTTTTCACCGGAAATATCCGTTTTGAGGTACCCTGAGTTCAAAAAAAAGTGGTTTCTAGAAAATGGTCTCTGTGTGTGTATGTATGTATATGAACAGCATAGCTCAAAAACGAGAAAACGTATTCTGTTTAGCAATCACCAAGGGATCCGACAGGAGGTTATCTGTCAAAATTCCTCAACCGATGTAACACTTTACTTACTTACTTATTTACTCTCTGGCCTCACAGCCCGTGAAGGGCCTGAGCCTCAGCCACTATATTTTTCCATCTTTCACGGTCCATCGCCGCCGTTCTCCAACTACGCAGGCCGACCGCCTCCAAGTCGTCCTCTATGTCCCTCAGCCATCTCAGCCTTGGTCTGCCTCGTGGCCTTCTCCCGCCAGGATGTCCAAATAATGCTTTCTTTGGAACCCTTATATCCTCCGTCCGGTGTATGTGTCCCAACCATCGCACTCTACCAGCTTTTATGCAAGAGACAATATCAGACTCCCCAAACAGTTCAGCCACTTCTTGGTTCGTCCTGATCCTGATGCCTTCCTCTGTCAGTAACACTTCAGTAACACTTTACTGAATGTTTTTTTTTCACTTTTTTGCGATTTTCTCAAAAATGACTCCGATGATTTTCTTGAAACTTCCTATATTAACTACACATACATAGATGTACAACTTTTATTTAATACATTTCTCTGGGAAAATTCATTTAAGGGCACTTTAAGGGAGGGGTGGGTTGTTATGTTTTTCTCTAAAGTGCTGTCTTATACAATTCTATCATCCAAACAAAATTAATTAGAAATAAATAGATGGCCGAAATTTTGAGTTTCAAGAAAATTAGTAAACCGGAAGCACGCTTTTACTGAACAGTTTTTTTTCTGTTTTCGTCGAATTTCATTAAATTTGGTATACAAACTATAAAATTTGTCAGTTATAATTTTGAGAACTGGAGTAAGAGAAAGTTGTGTGAGTGTTTCACCCCAGATTTTTTTTGAATTATTGGTTAAATATTTTTGAGAAGTGACCTAAATGTTCATATAGATACAGTAAGCTAGTACTGTATATAGAATCTGTGAATTTTGTAAGGTCTGAATGATGTATGTATTCTTGAATAGAGTTCGAAATGAGACGCTGAAAGTCTTTTAGAAAGTTTGAGATCATCACTCTTTTATGAGATAGGTTTTTATAAAGAAGATATTTTTGAAAAATATGAAAACAATAATTAGTTGGCTTCCCGACCAATTGATGGTAAAAAAAACAAAACCAAAAAGTAAATTTTGTAATTGTTTTTTATTATGACAGTTCGACGTTTCGACAAACTTTGTTTGTCTTCTTCAGGAACAATACAAAACAAAATTAAAGAAAAAACAAAATTATAACATGAAACACAAACAAAAAACCAAATACATAGGTGAGATTACAGTAGTAATGCTAAGTCTGTAATGAAAGAGTGTATGTTGTAATGCAGAAGGCCAGGAGAAGGGGGGACCGTTATGTAAGTACCGTTATGTGTGGAGAAAGTAATGTATGGAGAGGGGATAGAAAAATTGCTTTTTTTATTTATTTATTTATTTTTATTTTTTTATTTTTTTATTTATTTTATTTTTATTTTTATTTTTTATTTTTTGTTTTTTATTTTGTTTGTGTTTCATGTTATAATTTTGTTTTTTCTTTAATTTTGTTTTGCATTGTTCCTGAAGAAGACAAACAAAGTTTGTCGAAACGTCGAACTGTCATAATAAAAAACAATTACAAAATTTACTTTTTGGTTTTGTTTTTTTTACCATCAATTGGTCGGGAAGCCAACTAATTGTTGTTTTCATATTACAACTAACGGCCAACAAGAAAAATCTTCTGATGAAGATATTTTTGATTTCTACTTGTGTTTAGAGATTTCCGAATGTGATTGTACAATTAGTTTCAAGAGACATATCTTGGGATAAAGAGAATCATCCATTCTTAGCATCTTTAATCACCATTTAAGGGAATATTTTATCATTATATTGAAATTACATTATGGTTCATTCTAAAAGGAAAGTTGATGTGGTCAATCATTGCCAAAGCCTCGCTTGCAACCTGGAAAAAACTTTGCTATCAATTTGACGGCATCTGTTTGTACATCATCTTCGATCCCGGTATTTTCTTACGCTCTAAAACCACTAGTCCACACAATCATTAAATTTAATATTTAATTTAAACCCTTAATACAGCAAAAATTCTTCGAATAATTTTTATTAGCTAAGTATTTCGAATTTTTTCCATCTATTTTCTGTTTCATTAATCCAGTAACCAGTTTTTTTAATTATTAATAATTGAAACATATTTTTTGAATAACTAGAATTTAGAATCAATTATTATTGAAAAGAAACTTTCTACTTAAACAATTACATGTAATTAATTATTTTGGAGCATATGGTTAAATAAATTATCCTAGTTCTACAAACCCGTCAAATCTTTTCTACAAACTGCTTCGCAAGAATCAAAGCATCAATTTTTAAATTTGATCAGATGAACTGAAATCAGCCACTCAAAAAACAAGAAAAGAAATCCTGTTTTAGGCAATCGAAAAGGGATTGTTTTCCAGCACGACCATGCCAGATCTCACACATTTTGTCAAACTAGGAAAGAACTGAGAGAGCCTATTATTCACAAAAGGGGAGGGAAGTAAACCCTACGCTATCCAAAGCCCCCTCGGGCCCATATAGCTACCCCTAAAGAATACCTACCACTAGGACTAGAACAAAAATCCAGGCCCAGGGTTTAACCATCTAAGTTTCACCACAGACCGAACAAATCGGACCAAAACCTTAAAAGGATACAGCTTAAGATCCTCTACCGATATCCTACTCCGGCCGAAGGTCCTAAATCTAATCTCCTCACAACCCATACAATTCGTCATCAGATGCATGGGTGTTTCCTCCTCAGTCTCACAAACTCTACAAAAGGGGTCAGGCACGAATCCGACTATATAGAGATGTCTCCTTAAACCACAATGCCCAGTGAGGAATCCAACCAGATGTCTGAGGGAAGTCCGAGAAAGACATCGAACCCCACTACTCAAAGCCCTGTCCGGACCCCCAATGAGCATTTTAGACTGCCGACAACCCACTGCACTCATCCATACGGATGAGTGCTGCGAGGTCATCCACTTCTGAAAGCCCGACAAACATGTGCCAGAAGACACACCAACAGCAGGCTCTGGACCAATGAAAGGGAGAGAGGCACCTAATTTGGCAAACCTATCCACCTCCTCATTACCAAAAATTCCCATATGACCTGGAACCCAGACCAGAAGCACATCCTTTAATAAAGAAAGATCTTCCAGTCTTCTAGAACATTCCAACACCAATCTGGAAGTGAAGACACATGAATTAAGCGCCTTCAACGCAGCCTGGCTATCCGAGCAGATACAAACACCCTTTAATTTTTCAGACGATACCAGAAAACTGAAAAATTCATTTCAGTAAAAACGCACTTCTGATCATCCGATTTTTTTTCAACCTCGGAATTTCAACAACACATTTTATTCTAATTAATATTATTTAGATGACAGAATTTTATAATAAACTGAAATAGCATTTTAGGAGTAAACTTAAACCCATCCCTTCCACCAATAGTGCCTTTAAATGAATTTTCCCACAGAAATGTATTGAATAAAAGTTTTTTTCTATGTGTAGTTAATATAACAAGTTTGAAGAAAATCGTCGAAGCCATTTTTGAGAAAATCTCAAGAAAGTGAAAATCCATTCAGTAAAGTGGTACTTCCGGTTGAGGAATTTTGACTGACCTACTGTCGGATCCCATAGGGATATCTAAACAGAATATCAAGTTCGAACTTTCTACGATTTTTTATTTTTGAGCTATGTTGTTCAATTATATACGATTATACACAGACCATTTTATAAAAACCACTTTTTTTTTGGAATCATGTGACCTCAAAACGTGATATTTCCGGTGAAAATTTGATATCGAAAATTTGGCAAGATTAGAATAACTTCCTCTCACTGGGAGTAAGAGAAAGTAAAAGAAATAACTTATTAAAATTGAATTAAAAAAAAAAGAGTTCAAACAGTATTTGCTATAATGAAAGATTAGGTTTTTACGTTTTTTCAAAATTTTACGACTTCGGTAATACCCAATATCAATAAATAATAATCAAATCTGTATAAAGTGTAGTAAGAAAACGTTGTGCGAGTGTTTCACGCTAGATAATTTTTTGTTTGTACTGAATTTCCTAATTACTGAATATTATATGCTCAGATCGCCATCCAATTTAGAAATGATCTTTTAGTAGTGTACATTTTAGAAGTTTAAACGATAATACATTCACTCCATCTGTTGGGAATATAGTCCATAGTAGTTGATGGTGCGTCCAGCTGTAACTAATTTGACGTGTATTTGACCCCTCATAAATTCCACTCGATAGATATACCGTGACCTTGTCTGTTCATAATACTCCTGTCCAGTGGGTTATGAACATTAGGTTTGGCAAGTTCTTTCATTGATTTTTACCTGTTAAAGGTAAAATAAAAATAAAAAAAAGAAGAAAGTAAAAGATAAGATAATTTTAATATTTTGTTATGGGTTTAAAAACTTTTCTAAAATGTTTATATCAAATAATCCACTAATAAACGATCATAATATTTTTATACAATATTATTGGGTGTGAAATATTCACGCCGACTTCTATTACTTCACATAACTAGTGAGTCTGAACCTTATTTTATCTACTATATATAATATTTTTGTATAGAGGTGAATAACTTGAAATAGTGGACGTTGAAGAAATAGCCGAATTTTCAAATGTTCTCTATGCATTATGAATGATGACTGAGGGCACGTTTCACTTTCTAGCCATTTGTCTAACTCTAATTGAAATTAAACTTTAATTCCTAGCCAAAAATAATCTTTCACTTCACAGAAACTGAGACAGCTTCTCAGTGATATTTGGATATTATTATGCAGATACGTAATTAATGCTTTAAATTATGATGGTTGTGAATGTTTTGGGGATTGGACAGAAGAGAAAACTTCGGTAGAGTTGTAAGTTGGCCTTACTGAACTAATATTGTATAAGAATATTAAATACCGCAAGGACTTTATGCTGTATAATTTAGAGAAGAGTTATGGTAGCATGAGAAGAGAGTGACATACTGACTGACAGAGTGAGGGTGTGAACAAGATGGTCGTTGAACGTTGATGGCGTTTTTGAAAGAATTTGAATTGGTGGTCAGTCACCCCTTTTTAAGCGGATGGCTGGACTAACCCCTACTCTCTTTGACTTCTTCTTCCAATGCCCAGATATGCCCCTCTGAGAACTAGCGGTAGAGCGATGATCTAATTACATATAGACCGTTTTTGGTAGAAAAGTTTAATTATAATTAATAAATAAGAAATAATTAAAATTAATATTAACAGTAATATTACAGTAAGTTATTAATAACAAATGGAATATTGAACTTATTAAGCCAAATAATCTTGTTATGGTGATCATAAATAATAATAATCTCTTTATGTTTTCTGTTGTTTTGTTTCTTATTAATTTTGTAACCAGATTTATTATGTTTTGGTCTCCTAGATAATATAAAGTGGAATTTTTATCGAAAATATGGGTGGGTCCGCAATGCTGGATAATATCAGGTATTTTATCCGTCGTAGCATGCATATTGATTTTGTTAGTCTAGGAGTAGAAAGATCAGAAGCGAACTTATTGCAAAATTCTTCATTTATTTCGTGTGTTTTTCTGTGTTCTACGAACATTTATACCTGAATACCTGAATTTTCATAACGCTTAATAAATTTTTATTTACTATATTAATTACAATTAAAATGAAAGATTTCCACGCTGTCGTTAAAGTTGGACTCGTAGACATAGTGTTTACCAAGTTTCATGTCGATCAGCCACGTTTCCTTCACAGCAGAGGATAGGTCTCCTATTTATGGTATCTATCCTACCATAGTTGGAGAGACGGCCAAATGTACTGTATTTGTATTTTGTTTCTGGAATAAATGAGAATGTCTTTATTTTGAAAAATAACATTTTTTCTCTATAGATAATAGTAGTTAACATATGTTTTATAAGAATTACTTCTTTAATATATCTCCGAATAGTTTTGATACAGGGCATTACTTTGAAATGTGCTGCGTTTTATCTGTCCTAGCTTTACCCTTAGAGAAACACTTAATCAAATCAAATGGGGCGTGCGCGATTAAATTGAGAAACTCTACACACAGCATACTCATCAATTCCGAGACCCAAACAAAAAGCGATAATCCTAGCCATAAAAATTTAAAAATCACTGATGTCCTAATGTCCAATGTCAAATAAAAGAACTAATATGTATAGATGACATAAAGTGCATCTAAGTCTAAATATATACATTAAGTTTATCTATAAATATGCTGGGAAATAATTCCCAGGGAGTCAACTAAAATATTCTCCACTAAAGGAGCTATGTCTTTAAGGCTAATATTTACCTTGTCGAAAAAGTCCAAGGTTGTCTTAGGCACCACACCTCTGGCACCAAACCACAAGCCATGTACCTTGTACTCCCTGACCCCGAACTGATCCTTAAACTTCTCCTTATAAAAGGGAATACATTTTTCGTAAATGGCCCTTTTCTCCTCATCTATTTTCTCGCCCTGTTTCGGATCTTTACTCTCAAAACGGATGGTCGGGGGGGACCCCAAAATATCGCTACATTCCATTAGATAAGAAGCGGGGGTGGTGTAGCCTCATAATCCAGATTGCGACTGCAAATACAAATCGAGGTCTATTGTGGAACCCCTAAATATTTACACCACAACCCCCAGCTTTGCCCTCCTGATACCTAAATTGCCAAGGTGCTATAATAATCAGCGTATCTGTGGCGTCCATCGTATCTACCACTACATCGTATACCCCTCTTCGAGAATCACTAACCTTTACCTTTTTTTTCCATAATTTCCATCAAGGCGTGTGCTTGTACCCTATGGTTGGCGTCTAATTTACAAGAGGCCATGTTTGTCAGCATTAACTGTAATGCAAAGAGAGAGAATTAAGAGAGAGAAGGACCCTCTCTGGTACTCACGGCTTATATACAGGTTCTCCCATTCTAGCCTGCTTAAGTCAGAGAGTACCAGAGAGGTCCTTCTCTCTTTTAATTCTCTCCCCTCATCAACTCCATTATAATTACCAAGCACATGCGCTGGTGTTTCAGGCTCTCTGCCGCATCTGCGACAGAGGGGTCCAACAGCTCCTGCCGACTGTCCGCCAACCCCAGGAACAGCACGAAGTGGGCATAGTTTATGTTAAGATTAACAGCATTACTCCATTCTGAACATGATAAGATTTTCTTGTCATATACAAACTGATTTAATTTCGGGCTGTCCTTAAAGTGGCATACCTCTACCCCTTGCCATTTACAGTTTGTCCATTCTTCAAAAGATTTTTCCCTCAATTGCTGTCTAAGCTTTCTGATGTTAGGAAAATCTTTGCCCGGAATATATGGCCAACCTGGATGCACATATCTTCGCTTCAACCTTGTAATCAAATATTTGTTGAAAATGGGCATCCCGAACTTTTGGGAGCTTCTGGGCAAGTGACCGGTGCTGCAGAGGAGCCTCCAACTCTCATCTAAGCAAGCCTAAGCCTCGATAGCGACGAGAAGCATAAAACATTGCCGAAGCAGTGCTTGCCGGTAGGCCGACCATAGCCTTCACACTTCTTCTGATTAGCACATCAATTCCTTCAAGTAACGGTGGTTTAAGTTTTGTTAGAGGGACAGTTTGGAGAGGATACACCATCGTCGGGAATATGTATTGATTTATAATATTCAATTTCTTTTAGTTTTCATTTTAGTATGTAATTTGCAATATTCAATTATGAGAAATAAACATCATTCATTCATTCATTCTCTTACGGCAATTAATACAAAGTCATTGACAAATTTCCTTTTTTGTCAATGGTTCCATCATTGCCAGGGGTCATTGTCATTGGCAGAGCTTACATCTGTATACCTGATATTTACACTGATGTATACCTGATAGTAACTTATGTGGCATTGCCCTTGACTCAATCACAATGCTTTCAGCAGCAATTTAAATTTAATCCTAACTGACAGACAATTCTAAAATCAACTTTTTTGTGAAAAATGTTTCGAATGAAAGTGATACGTTTTCATCTGTGCTGATTAGCATTCCAAGTTTAAAGAAAAGCGTTGTAGCCTATTTCAAGAAATTTAAAAATACCTCAATACCAACTCTCTTAAGACATACTTCCGGTTAATTGATGTTCTTCAAATTTGGAATTCTAGCAATGCTTCTATTGTATATTAGATAGTAGATACTAGAACCATAAATTACACTGAAAAGTAACTTTAGAGAAATGCTCTACATTATTACTTCCCCAGAAACTAGCCAAAAGTAATTTTTTCTAGAAAGGTATTTCAAATAAAAATTATTGGCATTTATGTGAGTAAGATATTAGTGGAATTTTAAAGGAAATTTAAAGAAAAAAAACTGCTTAGTATGGTCGCACTTCCGGTTGATGGATTGTGATCTTTCGTGTCAGATGGGTGCGTGATTGGCTTAGATATGAATTTTCTAGTTTCTTGCATTTTTACTTTCTCTTACTCCTAGTAAGAGGAAGTATTATAATCGTGTCAAATTTTCGATATCGAGTTTT